>VDFB02058242.1:649356953-649487192 GCA_007258455.2 Sequoia sempervirens | reverse complement strand
AATGGCAAAAAAGGGATGGCCAAGGGACATTTCCTAGCCGTCCCCGCGTCCCCGTTTCGTACCCGGTATGGGAAACGGGCAAAAATCATAGGGGACACGTCCCCGTGGAGCACAGGGATCTTCTAATGAGCTGCAGAGTGCAAACTAAAACTTTAAAAATATTATTAATGTATATTGAATCAGCAAACAATATCAAATTATTGGCTGCAGGCACCAAAACAGTCTAGAAACCCATGTTCAGACTCAAACGACTACCGAAACCTCGGTGCGTCCAGTAGATTATGTTCTATTTCATTATGTGACAAAAGTTAACTAATTATTTACAACTTGCATGCACATTTGATTGTATAATTCTTTAATATTCAATGTAATTGAAGTACTTTTATGACCAAGTTTACACAATCAAACTCTGACTAAGTCACAACCCAGTCCATATGCAAAGGTTCGTTCCAATACAACGAAGCAAGAAGGGAAACTTTGATTAATTAATTAATTATTTACAACTTGCATGCACATTTGACCGTATAATCCTTCAACATTCAATGTAGTTGAAGTAATTTTATGACCAAGTTTACACTATCAAACTCTGATTAAGTCACAACCCAGTCCATATGCAAAGGTTCGAACCAATGCAATGAAGCAAGAAGGGAAACTTTGATTTTTAAACAGTATATTCAAACATAAAAGATTCTCAATGGAAGCTAAGATTTTGACATAATGTTAATTTATGGGACCAGGTGGTGCAAACTGCAAACAAAAGCACAAAGTATTTACTCAATCGCTGATCAATCTGGCACAAACCCATGGAGAAAAAGGATTTACCAGCAGTTGTACCTCCGTTGTTTATTTGTTCTAACTTTTTGTATGATGAGATGACACTTAACATTCTTGAGGCCGAATCGTTTGTAGGCCATATCAGAGTGCGCTAACATATTTCAGTGATTGTTCCTACTATTTAATTGTAAAAGTGGTGTATCCCATTCAGCACAGATGCATCAAGTCTTTCTTTCCTATTCATTTTTTTCCTTGCTCTCTAATGGTGATCTCTTTGCATTAGGTGAGCCACTAAACACTGATAAGCTATATAATCCTTCAATAGTCAATGTAATTGAAGCATTTTTATGACCAAAGGTTACAGAATCAAACTCTAATTTAAGTAACAACTCAATCCGTGAGCAAAGTTTCACACCAATGCAATGAAGCAGAAAAAGGAAACTTCGATTCTTAAATAGTATATTCTAACATACAAAATTCTAAATGGAGTTAAAATTTTGGCATGGTGCTTCTTTAGTTTATGGGACCAAGTGGTGCAAATTGCAAAT
Organism: Sequoia sempervirens; assembly: GCA_007258455.2. Classification (NCBI taxonomy): domain Eukaryota; kingdom Viridiplantae; phylum Streptophyta; class Pinopsida; order Cupressales; family Cupressaceae; genus Sequoia; species Sequoia sempervirens. The sequence continues at coordinate 649,485,870 of VDFB02058242.1, read as the reverse complement.
AAAAGCACAAAGTAGTTACTCAACTGCTAACCAATCTGGCACAAAGCCATGGGGACAAAGGATTTAGCAGCAATTGTAACTCTCTTGTTGATTTCATTCTGACTTTTTGTGAGATGAGGTGACTTCTAACATGTTGAGGCTGAATTGGTCTGTAGGAGATATCAAAGTGCCCCAACATGTTTAGATGATTGTGTTGGTGCCCAGACTTGCAAGGCCTCAAAATTTGCAAAACTGGCTAAGTTTTGTCTCCTGGTGTGCACTTGCCATAGTTACCCACTACTAATAACCAATCCGAGAAATTTCAAGTGGGTCCTTCATGTATTGTGGTTGCCTTTGGTTGAAGAGAGAATCTTTTGTGTTCTTTTTGTCCAAATTTGTGTTTGGGCTACCGGAGTTTCCCTTTCTTGAGTACCATTTCCCAATCACCCCCAACCTCAAAACCCCGACAGTTTCCTTTAAGCTTCTTCTTCTGCCAAATTTTTTAAGTTCCCCTTCTCCAAGTTCCAATTTCTTGTTCCCCTCAACCTCTAAAACCTCAACCCCTTACTTTCCTTCCCTTCACCGTCAAAGTATCAAGCCTAGCCTTACTTGGGTACCCAATACTCCTTTCCTGCAATCCTTGATTCCCTTGAAAATCCAACCTCTGCACCCCTCACTCTATTTCTCTTCTCCCCATTGGGCCTTGGGCCTATGGATGGACATTGGACCTTGAAAGGTCCTTTGGTTCCAGGTTCATCCATTGTTTCAACTTTCAACCCTTGCTCTTCTTCTTGTCTCAGAGATCCCTTTCTTCGTGGAATTCACAATCCCAACCTTGCTCTTTGTTCTTCCCCACTAGGCCTCAAGCTCATAGAGGAACCTTTGACTTCAGCACCAAGTTCCACTGTGCCAAGTTCTCCCATCTTTCCTATCCTCGCTTTGTGCCTTGTTCTAGAGTTTCAAAACTCCTCAAAACCCCAAGACCCCCAATCCTTGTTCTCCTTTCTTCCCCAAGTGATAGAATCCTAGAATTTGGCACCAACCCATGGTGCCAAGTCCACCCTACTCCTTGTGCTCCCTTGTTCCTCAATTCCATGATCCATGGTCCCTTCCGAGACCTAATCCTCACCTTACTTTGATTCTCAATCCCTGTTCCTTCTTCACTCTCAATCCCAACTCCCTCTTTGGATTTGATCCTTATGGCTTCTTCGTTCCCACTCCCCTTCATCCTAAGTCCCTCAAAACTCCCAACCCCTATGAGAACTCTTCTCTTCTCGGATTCCAAGGTCCATGGTACCTCCCAAGACCCTATCCCCAATTCTTCCCTTCTCTTGATCCTTAATATTAAGTTCTTCCTAACCTCGGCACCCGATTTTTCCTTCTACAAATCATCCTCTCCTTGAAGCTTGGACCTCCAAGAGAAACTCATACCTCAGTATTTGGTTCCTAATCCTCACTTCTTCCTGTGCCCCAAGCCTCACTTCTCTTGATTTGTCCAAGTTCTCCATTCCCTTTTATCCTTGATCCTCACATTCCATTTTCTTCCTTTCTCCACATCCCTTAGCTTGGTGACGTCACCCAATCCTAAGAGCATAAAATTGGCTAAGTATGATGTTGGAGCTTTAAAAGGTTCAAGAACCTCTTGAACCTTTGACAAGGTTCAATATTCCTTCAAAAGGTCGGGGTTCATGGAAAATTAGCAGGCAATGGGTGGTGTCGGCGAGTTCATAGGTTTATGAACTCACCAAATTGCGAACAAGTTCAAAAGCCGACAAATGTGCCAGCATTCAAAAGATAGAAAAGAATGTGATGGGTGAAGATTAGCGTCAATGAGTTCACAACTCCTTGATCTTGCCAGTAGGTTCAAAATGTACTACATGCTCCTACAAAGCAAAGGCAAAGGCAAAGAGAAATCGAATGTTCTTGAACCCATTGAACCTTCAACAAGATTCAAAGAAAGTGAAAAGCTCTGACCATTTTCAAGATGGATATTTTAATGACTTTTAAAATGCAAAATGGTGCCTAGGTAAATCTCACGATCCTTCTCCTATACATTTTGAATGCCATAAATGTAGTAAATGACCCTTCATCTACCATACCATCCTTGCACTTGAGGGCCCAACAAACATAAATGGATAGGGCATCCACAAGACAAGGAAGAACATTCCCCCATGCCTCACAAGTACTTCTAGGTCACAATTTCTAGCATGATTGAAGAAAAACAACCCTCTAGAGATATGGATGTCCTCTACAGGGTACCAATCAGAGGACTTGCAAATTGAATGCAGATTTCCATGTCCTCCTCTAGGGTATTAAGCGCCAAAAAAGGCCTTCAACAAAGGAGGATGAAGAAAAGGAGAAACTAAGGAGCCTAGCAGAAGAAGAAATTGGCTTAGCAGAACCTACAGGTTTTTGGTCTCCAACTCTAGGTATAATAATATGGTATTGTAACAATCTGGGTTCGTCCCAAATTTGTAATAACTATTTGTGATCTTTGAAAAGTGAGTGATTGAAGGTAGAATCAACCTTGACTAAGTGTCCATGGTCTGCATTTCTGGATATGTTGTTGATTAATTAGCCAACCAAGACTTAAAATCTTCAAAAAACTTTTGTGGAGTATCTTTCAAAGCAATAAAAGGAATGTATGGGTATGTTCAAGGATTACTAAGTAGACTTATCTAATATTCTGCAGATATTTATTGTCTTTCTGATTGTATGTGTAGAGCCTAGTTTACTTGTACATTTTGGAAAACATATTATTTTGTGACATCTTCAATTAGGTGCCACCATTGATTGTAGTTGTTGCATGTCTATGTATGAATTCAATAACTCTGTTGCCCAACTAGATATAGGCACCAGTTTGCCACTAGCTTCATCTCCTCACCATCTCAACACATTCAAAACAGTTCATTTTAAACATCTTTTAGTTTGTGTTTTTAGTAGTTTTGCTCACTGCCACATTTAAATGCATGAAACAGCACCAGGGGCTATCATGAAAGGCATTTCAAATAGTTAGTGTGGCAGTCCATCTACTCAATTAGGTGCTTAACCCCGAATTCCCCAAACCAGCATAAAGGCACAAACTAACAACCAAGATAGGGGTGCACTATGCAATGGGTATGGTTTGTTTCAGGGAAGGCATTTTGTCTTTGTAATGATATCTATTGTAGGCTTACCTTCAGGGATTTGGGACTGACGATTTTGATCACCAACAAATTGTTTATATTATTTGAGTGTAAAAGTGGTGTATCCCATTCAGCGTGGATGCATAAAGTCTTTCTTTTCTATCCACTCTTGTCTGGCTCTCTAATGGTGATCTGCTTGTATTTGGTGAGCCACAAAATGCTGATAAATAAAGCATTGTTTGACATTTAAAATTTCACTTCATAGTGGATTTTAGCATGCTGGCTTCATGTCACAAAAGGAAACATACCTGCTCCTGCAAATAAGTGAGGTCCTGGGAAAAGCTTTCCAGTTCGCATCCATGTGTTGACACCTCCACCTACTGCCTCCAAAACTCCAAATCCCAGCAGAATTGAGCCAGCATTAAAATGTCTATCTCTGAACGAACCCTTCAGCAGTGCTTTTCTCTCCTACAAATTGATTGAGGCAAATCAGGACTCGGTTCTTTGCTAAGAAAATTGCCAATTCGGGTACAATTCATCTAAGAATGTGACAGTAAGGCATACACACCTACTCACACATTTATAAATATCCCATAAATAGTTATTAAATTTTGGGGAATAAAAATTCAATGTTCAACACTCAAATTACCTCAGTGAGTTGCTGGATCTTTGTCTCTACGGGTGAAGGGGGAACAGGTGCATCGCCTTCTTCCTTGGGCCGGGGATTCACTTGTTTCTTCAGCGTATTGATTTCGTCCTGAATAGTTCGGACTCTTCGCCATTGCCATCCAAGATAGCCAGCCCACAAAGTATAAACAAACAAAGAACCCATTGCAATGGGGTGGATCAAAGCTGCAGATCGACCCTCCAACAGTCCAAATTCTCCACTTGCCGCGAGAGCTTTCTGCAACTATGCAAATGTTATCCACCTAATTGCACTGATATAAAAGTATTGAGTTGTATTGATTCCTATTTTTAATTGGAAAAAAGAATTTTGAAGATTCTACAAACTAAGTAAAATATCTTTATATTTTGTTTTAAATAAGCGAAAATCTCATATTAATTTCCGATAAGAATTTGAAGTCAAGCCAAATATCCCCAGGATCTTGATAAATAATCCATGAAACCTCTATAAATTCCTGGTGTTCATAGCATTTCATAGACACTCTGCAACCAAACTAAACAATCCCTTTTATTTGGAAGATCCAATTCTGATCAAATTATAGAATATAACTAAATACCAAACAAAATTTTAGTACGACAGCATGCCCTCCAGGATATTCTGGGTGGTTACGGGAAAGGTATATAATTTTGACACATTCATCATGGAGACTGATGTCGATTTGCTAAGACTTCAAACAGAAAATTGAACATTTTCACCTAAAAAGACTTTAAAAGTAATCTCGTCTCTTCAACTCAGTTCAAGTTCACCCATCCTCAAATTAAATCACAGTACTATAAAATCTACTTTCAACATCCAGTATATATTATGGACATTTGCCAAGAAATCAAACATAGGATTGAGAACTACATTACTGACCTCTGAATCAACCAGAAATGGCACCAATGCCACCACACCAGAAAAAGCTGCTGTCGTCGACCAATGCACAGCGTCATTTTGTTTGTTTACTGGTCCTTCAGAGCCCCCCTGCTTCTGCATTCTATTTTTCTCCATGTGGGTCATCTCAGCTTGCACACATTCTCCATTGAAGGACTTCGTGCAGCATTTAGAACTGACTTTTATACTGTTATTGAAGCCTCTCTTAACAGAATTTTTGGAAATTTGGTTTGGTAGGAAGCTGGATAAGTGAGGAAGCTGATGGGTGCCTCTGGAAGGACTGACACACGGAGATTTCAGAGCACCCATCAGAACTTTTGGGGATGCTTGCAGGAGTTGCATGTTGGCCATGACCACATCCCAACAACTGCACAAGCACTTTCATAGGTGTTCAAATATTTTGGATAGAATACTTAATCAAATCAATTTTCTTTATTTTGATAAAGGTTTGCCAAATTCTCAAGGGATTGATTATGTTCTACGAAAAGGATAATGTTTTACTTCTTGACTCTGAAGGTTCTGCCAATTGTCAAGAGATGGAGTATGTTCACGAAAAGTATAGATTTTTACTTCTTGACTCGTTTTTTTGGGTTAGATTTTTATTTTTTAAATTGGGCTGCAGGTTTAATGTAGACATAGGAAAATCTATTTTGTTTAAATCATTTGGAACGGTATTAATGTTCATTATCCCGGGGTCAAAATTTTTAATGTTTAATTGATCTTTTTAATAAAGTTTTTATTAATTTTTAAGAATTAAATAGATAATAATATATTTTTTTAAATAAGGATGGTTAAAAGATACATTTTCATAGTTTAAATCGGATCAAGTTTAAAATAAAAGATGAAAATAGTTTAAATAGGGTTACGTTTGAACATCAATGAACATAAAAAGTCACCAAGCAACAAGAACAACATCAATAGAAGGGTATCACAATCATCTAGTTTACTTCATACATCAATAAGGATGGAATTGACATCAATAAGCTCCCAACTAGTGACAACACCCTTCTCCTCCTCCTAGTCTTCATTTGTAAGTTGTTGAGCACAAACAAGGCAAATAGTAAGCTCTAAGCAATGGAGCTTGTCTAAATCTGGTTAGCTAAGAGCACCACATCCATGAGAAGGGGCGAAAGATGGTTGAGAAGGCTAAGGCTACCTACAAACAACACAATCCCTAAAGCCTTGAGATTGGAATTATTGATCTCTTTTGGCATGTTGACAACAATCATGCCTACACCCATGAGGTGGGAAGACTTGATAGGAGTTGGAACTCTAAGAATCATGCAAGGAACATTACCCCAATGATTGAGGAGCTCTTGTAGATGTGCAACTTCAAGCACAACGTTGCAAGTTTGCACTTGGATCTACATAAGTACATTAAATAAAATCATAGCTTTAATGTACAACAAAAAAGTGAACATCAATCAAATAATTTAAAAAAGGAGCTAAATTTCTATCTTTCCAAATACTGAAGATAGTTTTCACCCTAAAATCATGCCAAATATAGACAAATTTAAATAGGAGACGTAATCAATCACCCAACAAACCCATATGCCATGAGAAGGGGTTGGGTTGAAAAGTCTTGAAGGAGATCCAAGCTTCTTGAGATATGGTGTAGAATTAAAAAAAAATGCTTGAGAGTCTCAAATTGTCCACAAAAAGGATGGTGAGGGTTGAGAACCCCTTGATGAGACAAGTGAGAGCCAAGCAGAAGACCTTGGTAAAGAATGCACCACATGACATAAGCCAACTTAAGCTCAAGAATGACCACCCAAGCAATTTGGAATTGGTGATACCAAGTGCCAAGAGAAGATTGTAGGTCCCAACAATAGTTTAATTGGTCCATTATTGGGAGATGTGGTGTAAGCAGCAAGTATGCCTTATGAGGTCTATAATTGCAAAATGATGTTTTACTATGTCACTTACAATCTTTCCACCGAGGCTTGAAGGATCTAACCCCAATTTTGTGAACTATTTGAGGAGGGATGGCATAAATAATATTTTGGAAGGTTTCTCAATCCTAATTAGATAATGGTAATTTCAACTTTGCTACAAGCCAAAATAGAAATTTCTTAGTACTTCTATCAGGGAGATCCATATGAGTTTTAATTCTTTTGTTAAAGAATTTTAAAGAATGACCTCGAGGGGCTTCAATGAGAGGGTGATTGGATAGAGCCAGAGGCCACCAAATAAACTATTGGTTAATTGAGAGGTCATTTTAAAAGTAATTACCAATGCAAAGATGCAAGGCTTGATGGACTCCTAGTTCTTCTATATGCTCTTAATAACAAGCATGTCGTGTATCTAGACATTGTCTCTCATGGTGAGGAGAGTGTAGAGTCCAAATTGGTTGCCCAACTTAGGAACTCCTAATGAAATAAAATTTCTAATGAGAATTTTCTAGGCACTATTCCCTTCCAAATCTCTAATGATCCATTTAGCATAGAGAGCATTTCCTTCATGATGGATTGAGAGTAATCCTAAAACACTAGCATCATGAGGTTAGCAATAGAATTCCTAAGAAACATGATGAGTTATTTTATTCTCATCAATAGAGGCCCAAATAAAGTCCATGAGAAACTTCTCAAATTTTGAATAAGAGACCTTAGAAGGGATCCAACAAGAGTAATAAACATGAGTGGTGGCCAAAATTTTAGAGCACACCTAGAATTTTTCAACCAAAGAAAAAGGCTTAGTGATCCAATAGTTCAATTTTATCCAATTTTGATAATGATAGATTGCCACAAGATAGTTGGTGAGGCCTAACAAGCAAAATAATGCCTTTTTTTTTTTTGTTAAATCCCCTTAATCAATCCATTTCCAATCAAAAGTTTATAACTAGCCAAATTTAGGAAGAAAGAACTATCTATAACATTGATTCAAACTAGAGGATCAGTTGAATATATCAAGGCAAAGAAGGGCTTGTTTGACATTATTCTTGTCCTCAAGAAGAGTGAGAAATATTCATTAAAAAAATATTTATTGACTAGCTGGGTAGATGAATTGGGCAAGGCAATGCCTTTTACAAGCTTTCGGAGACTAAATGGGAAAAAAATATTCAAAGCCTTCATTAGCAAGCACATAAAGTGTGGGAACTAAAGGGCAATAGTTGCAATTTGGAAGCTGGAACATATTTACAATTTGCAATTCAATCAACACACTTTCCTTTGTAGTTTTCATGTTATTATAAATTACGAATCAAGATCGAAGTCATGTTTACAAGTTGCAAGTCAAACTTGAAATTTGGTTTGCATTTGCATTTTTTCTATAAAAATTATAAAACCTCTCCCATTTGGTCCAAAACTCAAAATTCTCCTAGGAATCATGTTAACCTATTGAATAGGTGCATTTAAAGGATTTGAAATAAGTTTTACATATTAATTGCATCTTATAAATTATACTTTATTTGTTAATACTAAGGCACATCTAATTGTGAGAAGAAATTTTATCCATGGAATATCTTCTCCAACAAAAATTAAATATGAATAAAAAGGCATCATACCACCCTCAACATTACTATCTAAGCTTTCTAATATCTCATATACAAATTTTGAGCATGTGAGACTAGAGGAGTTTTGCAAAAGGATATTGGAATGCAAGAAGATAAAAAGGCTTCAAAACATTAAGTAGAGTGGTCTCGTGGAATTAGCATTTTTTCTACTTTCCATTCAATCTCTAGACCTAGTGATGACATGCACAAGATTTCATAACAAGAAGAATATGGTGTTTAGAACAATTGATGGAAAGGTAATCATTAAGATCCAACCACCATATATTAAGGATGTATTGAATCTACTAGTAAGGGATGCTTTTGTACAAATAAACATGGAGTAATCCAAATATTGTTTTGAGGCCCATATTTATTAGTGTATTGACATTATGAACACAAATTTGTTAGTTAAGTGACAAGATTCACTCTCTAATTTTTCAAAGAAGCTTTTCCATATTAAATTTAAAGAGCAAATCAATGATGTAATTACTCTCTTAAGTCGAGGCAAGATTCAACATTGCTAAAGAATTTCATTTATGGATGTTTTAATTCATTGCCAAAGTCATTTCTAGGAAATATTTTATTGATTGGGATACCCTTATTAGTTATAACCTCCACAAGTAGTTATGTGAAGTCATTCAATCGAAGCAATTCTATATGACTCCATACATAGTGTATGCCTTAGCAAGAAGGCAACATTTTTTTGGACTTAAACAAGTTGGTGTCATGGGAGTTAGAGATGAAGCAAAGTAATAAGAATTTTATAAGGGTAATTGATGGCTTTGTACTCACTATTATAAAAATGTTTGAGAATGATAAGGCAAAGAGAATGTCTCTAGAAGCTATGAGATAAGTTCAAAAATGGGGAAATTGGTATTTTTAATTTGCTAACTTTACTTACATTATAATTGATATTTTTGAGGGCATCATATAGACTCCCAGCTTATATTGGTGACCAAATTTCTCTATTGGAAGTATATAAACAAGGCATTGAGGTTCAAAAGATATGTGTAGAGAATAAATTAAAGGGTCTCTCTTTCCCCATATCCATTAAGAGGAACACTTGTCCAATCAATTAGGCTACTATAAACGTAAGAATTAAGTTATCTCTCTTAACACTTAGGCCATATAAGAGATTCACTCAATCAAAGAAAGTGTTTTGAAGAGTGAAGATCGCTATAATACACAATCCCCTCCACCTTATACTTATACTTATACCTTCCTCAACCTTGAAACCCTCTCCAAGGTCAACTATGCACCTCAAACATGCAAATTCAAATTAGGTTAGTGCCAAAACACTTCCATGGTGGATAGAAGTGAATGTGGACCATATCAAAACTTAATTGGGACCTAAATCAACAACACCACTTAACCGCATACTTCCTTAAACAATATTTATCCTTCACGTGTAGTGTAAACACTAGGTCGGTCGTTACCCATTCAAACACCATTAAACTTTTAAGTGCATGCTTCCTAAAACCAAAGGATGACTTGAAAACTACACACCACACTTGAACAGGATCTAAAATATTCCTCAAACACTCTGAGATCCAACAAACTCCTTTGCAACAACTTCCACCTGAAGAATGTACAAACCTAGTACACTCAGACTATTTTGTCATACACTATTACTTGAAAAACTATCTTCCAAAGCACCAAACCTCAAATCCTCTTGACTAAGGTAAACTACCAACACCATCAACACACCTTCAAAATTGCAAGACAAAGCATAACTGTGGAGAAATGTGGAGCAGAAACATTTCTCTTAGACACCTTTACAATGCACAGTCACACACTAGTGAACACAACTACTGTACAGTGATCCAACATATCATCTCTTGAATATAACACCTCTCACCAACATATCTGAATTGCACAAGAAGATCTTCAACCTAGAAGAAATGCAGAGCAAAACCAGAACATCTCTCTATAACCCAAAGCAACACTACAACACACTATTTCCTTTTTTTATCAAATTTCTCAAAGCACTTGGAAACCAAGCACCAGAGACACATCCACAACATCTTCAACACTACTACATCCATAGATATAATCTTATCAAAGAAACAATAGAGGTTAACACCAATAGCTTAACTGATGACAACATAATGCAACAAATCAAAGCGTAGACAACACCAATTGTTCATCTTCAACACCAATCTCCCTCAACACATACAGTTGACATCAATGACAACACAAGCTTGTTGAAATCAATGACACACCAATCTGCACATACTTGCAACAAAGGTGCACAATCCAAAGAGGAGATTCAGAGGCCAACTTGCAAGGCAAATGAGGTTTAATTATGTTTTTCATGGTCATTGTTTTTCATATAATCAGTATGGGCATAAAGTTATAGATTGTAAGATTAGACCTTTGAGAAATGATAGACATGATTTTGTGAACAAGAATCATTTTGCTTCTCTAAGTGCTTTGAATGATGTGTGTTATAACTGTAATAACTATGGGCACATTGCTAAGTTTTGTAGAAGTAAGTTTATATAGCCGCCTAGACAAGAGAAAAAGGTATTTACTTCTCCTAATAAAATAGATTTTCTCATGATCATGCAAAACAAAAGAAAGTATTAGGCACCCCCTGTAGAAAAGAAATAATCTACACAAAGTTCTAAGGAAAAGGAGAAAAATCCTAAGAGGTATTGGAGAGAGAAGAAGATTGAGATGAAGAATGAAGAATCAATGTTAGTTCAAACATAATTTCACGCCAATGGACAAGCCAATCCTTGGGTGTTTGACAGTGCTTGCTCTATTCATATGACTAGAGATAAGAAAAAATTCATCAGTTTGGAGAAATGGAATGGTGGTACAGTCAAGTTTGGTGATAATACTACTGCTAAGATAACTGGAAAAGGCACACTATGCATTGACAATAAGACTAACACTCAAAATGTGTTGTATGTAGGAGGACTAAAAAATAACTTGCTTAGTGTTAGTCAGATGAGTGATAAAAGGATATTTTTTTTATTTCATGCTAGTGGATGTGCGATAAGGAAAGTGAGTTCTGGTAGACTTATTGTTGAGGCAAGTAGAACAAGCAGTAATTTATACCATTTGAATGAGATGAAAAGTGGAAGGTGTTTGTTAGGAAAAATTGATGAAAGTTGGTTATGGCATAAAAGGTTAGGTTGCATTAACTTTGACCATCTTGTGAAAGTCAACAAGAAGAATGCAGTCAAACATATGCCCAATATTTTCAAACCAATAAGTACTCTTTGTAAAGAATGCCTTGCAGGGAAGTAGACAAGGTTCAAATTCAATTCAAAAGAATATTCAATTTCAAAGCCCCTAGAGTTGATACATACAAATCTATGTGGACCAATTTAGGAACTAAAAGCATCAATGGAGAAAGGTATTTCATGTTATTAATAGATGATTATTCAAGAACGACATGGGTAACTTTTCTTAAAGATAAATCTCAAGCTTTAGAAAGGTTCAAATTTTTTAGAGCTATGGCTAAGAATCAGATTGGTTTAAGAATTAAATGTTTAAGGCTAGATAGAGGTGGAAAATTCACTTCTCAATAATTCGATAAGTATCGTGAAAAATATGGAATTAGAAGACATTTTATGTAGCTAGAACACCTCAACAAAATGGAGTTGTTGAGAGAAAGAACATAACGGTTTAGGAAATGGCTAGAAAAATGTTGAATGAATCCAAACTATCTGATAGATACTGGAAGGAAGCAGTTCAAACTGTTGTTTACATTCTCAACAAAGCACAACTAAGAGTGAATCATGATAAGACTCCATATGAGTTATGAAAAGGCAGACTCGCTTCTGTGAAATATTTTAAAATATTTGGAAGCAAATGTTTTATAAAAAGAGATGAAGATACTTTGAGTAAATTTGAGACAAGACCAGATGAAGGAATATTTTTGGATTATTCAACTACAAGCAAAGATTATAAGTGCTACAATAAAAGGTTACAGAAGATAGTTGGAAGTGTGAATGTCAAAGTGGATGAAGATTACTCTTAGCTTTTACACAAAAATTACATGTACTCAAAATTCCCTATTTATGAAGAAAAGGAAGCATCTGCAAAAGAAGAGCCACAAGAGGAAACTGATGCTAATGAAGAAGAGAAATCAGTCGCTACTCCAAAAGCACCACCCAAATTTGTCAAAAGAGATTATCTAAGAAACAAATATGATGGTGTTATGACAAGAAGAAAGGTTGCTCAACAAGATCAAGTAAACTAATCTTTATCATCTGAAATAGAGCCTAAATATTATACAAAAGCTAGTAAGGATGAAAGTTGGATTGCAGCTATGAAAGAAGAAATTAGTCAAATAGAGAAAAAATAAATGTGGGAACTTGTTCCTTGGCCTACTGATAAAAACGTCATAGGTTCAAAATGGGTTTTTAGAAAAAAAATGAATGAAGATGGGAAGATAACAAGAAAAAAAGCTAGATTAGTCTACAAGGGTTATGCTCAAGTTGCGGGTATAGATTTTGATGAGACATTTGTACGTGTAGCTAGACGTGAAGCTATTAGAATGTTTCTTACATATTCAGTTTATAAAAACTTCAAAGTATACCAAATGGATGTGAAATCTGCATTTCTTAATGGCTATCTAGATGAGTAAGTTTATACGGAGCAACCGAAAGGGTTTATTGTGGTTGAAAACAAGGACTATGTGTATAGATTGAAAAATGCTTTATATGGGGCGGGGGCCCTAGCTCGATTGGCTAAGTAATTCCATTGCGGCTCTGCTGGTCACGAGTTCTAGTCTCCCCCCGTCCCGTGGTACCGGAGGGCATGTCGCGCCAGCGCCGCCGATCACGTTAAAAAGTTTACCAGGCGCACTGCAGTTTATAGGGGGTCGTGCTACCCGATTCCTGCAGTCTAAAAAAAATGCTTTATATGGTTTGAAACAGGCCCCTAGGGCTTGGTATTCCAAGATAGACAAATATCTCCAACAACAAGGGTATAAGAAAGGTATTGTTGACAATAATTTGTATTTCAAATGTGAAGGTGAACATATACTGGTTGTTATTGTCTATGTTGATGATATCATTTTTGGTAGCAACTGTGATGAAATGTGCAAAGCTTTTGCTACTGCAATGCAAAAAGAGTTTGAGATTTCCATGTTAGGAGAATTAATATTTTTCCTTGTTTACAAGTCAATCAATTAGACACAGGAATTTTCATTTCTCATACCAAGTATGTGAAGGAAATTTTAAAGAAATTCAAGATGGAAGATTGCAAGCTAGTTAGCACACCTATGGTCACTGGATGTAGGCTCAACAAAGATGATAAATCCGAATTAGTAGATCAATCATTATACAGGTCTATGATTGGAATCCTTTTATATCTTACTACAACAAGGCCTGATATCATGCAAGCAATTTGCATGGTTGCTAGATTTCAAGTTGCTCCTGAGGAGACTCATGTTAAGGTTGTGAAGAGGATTTTTAGATAATTGAAGAGTACATTAGAATATGGTCTATGGTATCCTGTTGGTAATTATTTCACTTTAACTACATATATTGATGCAAATTGGACTGGTTATGTGGATGCCAAAAAGAGCACTAGTGGCGGTGCCTTCTTTTTGGGAGATAGATTAGTAGCTTGGTTAATTAGAAATAAGAATTAGTTTATTTATCAATTGTTGAAGCTAAATATATTGTTGGTGTATCTTGTTGTACTCAAGTGTTGTGGATGAAACAAACATTGCAAGATATTAAGGTGATTTTTGATGGGCCAGGTAGTATTTGTTGTGATAATACTAGTGCAATAAATATCTCTAAGATTTTTGTTATGCATTCTAGAACCAAGCACATATCTATTAAATATCATTTTCTTAGGGAGAAAGTTGTTGCTCATGAATTCCAATTAGAATATGTTACTACAAAGGGTCAACTATATTTTCACAAAACCCCTTCCAAAGGAGTCATTTGAACAACTAGGGGAGAAATTAGGAGTTGTTCCTTCTCTTTCTACTTGAATACAGAAGGTATTCATCCAAGGGGAGCATAACAGAGTACTTCTTTATCCCTAGTTTATCCCTTTGTAATTGATGTCAAAGGGGAGATTGTGTTGGATGAATAGTGTGAACTATGTTGCCATTTTTAGAGGTGTTGCCATCAATGACAAAGGGGGAGATTGTTGGAATTGTTGTCATTGATGTCAAAGGGTAATCATGTTGATCATTGATGTCCATGAATGTGCTCTGAAAGGTTATTTGAAGTTGTAGTATAAGTCCTTAAAAGTTTCCTAAGTTTGGACTTCAGGCATCGAGCTTACCTCCTAGTGCCTGCAAGAAGAATGAAAAGAGTTAGTGTTTAAGCGAAGTCCAATTTTAAACCTCGGGAATTGAGAATCCCTTATACTACGATGAAGAGTTGCGAGTGTTTTTGGCATTAGGCTCAAGAGGTTGTTGAACTTCAAATTTCAGTCATACCTCATATTGCTTGCCAAAGAAGAAAGGAGTTAGTCTTTTTTGAGCCATGTTTAATCAAGCTTTAGACGTCAGGATTTAATCTTACCTTATATTGTAAGGTTTCAGACTTTGGGATTAAGTCATACCTCATACCTAATGTACAAGAAAAGAAGGTAGATTAGGTGAAGTTTGAAATGTGTCGGGCATCAGAGTTAAGGCCTATGCCTTACCTTGTGGGGCATTGGTGGTTGGCATTAAGGTTTATGCTTTAACGTAAATTTAAAGTATGTTGTAAGCAATAGATGTGAACCCTGACCCCCAAAAAGGCATCATGCATTAGGGATTAGTTTTAAGGCTTATGCCTTAATGATTTGGAAAGGATAAGCAAGGTATTTGAAGGAAGCTCGAAGGCCAACACCTGAAAGGGTTAATGCTTGTGAAGGAGAACCTCGAGCATCATAGGTTGGATTTTAGGCTTTCGCCTTAGCAAGAATGATAAGTATGCAATAAGAAGGAAGCCCGAAGGCCAATACCCAAAAGGGTTAAGACCGCCACCTCTTGCAAATAAAGAGTTTGGAATTTTAGAGTTCGGTGTTTTCAAAGGTTAGAGTTAAGGTTTGCTATGAAAGTGGAAAGCAGTAGATGATAAAAGGGTAAGGTTGAAGGACAAACCTCGATAGGTGTAAAAGGATTGGGACTCTTGTGTTCAGGATTGCTTGTTAAGTCCTTTATAGCACTTCATGTAAAAGTAAGCAGTATTAGTGACTTCCAATCCTCGAAGGAAAGGAAACATAAAGTTGACAAAACAAAAGAAGTTTTTACAATAAAGATCAATGACGATGATTAAAAGAAGGTTAATCTAATGGCTACATTTTAAAGGTAATTTTTTTTTAATGAGTATTGATGCAGTCGAAGACCAAGACCCCAAAATGAGGTGTTATTCTTTGCAGCCACCACACCAATATCTCATCTACCCAACTGAAAAATTATTCTCATAGGGAAATAAACAAACCCAAAAGTTTTGAAATATGAATCATCAATCATGCATGTAAGTGCACTAAAAACTATTGACAGGACACATTTCAAAAATTATTTTGATTGTACAAAAAAATTCCATTCATTCTAAAAACTTGGGTAGTAGAAGCTCCCACCTTCATCTACAAGAAAACATGTTATTCAAAAAATTTCCACCAATACAACCATGTTAAAAATCAAGCTGAAAACCTAGAAAAACCCTTTTCTGAACATTGGTGTTTGATCCCTTCCAGCAACCTTTAAACTTTCATCTTTTTCCCCAATTTATTTCAAACCTCAACTAGGATAGATTTCTCAACCTTGGGAATTGAAACTATTGAACTTGCAACCAAAGATCGATATCACACACATATACTTCAATTAATTCAATAAATCTAATTTTTACATTAAATGTGCAACTCCAACAATAATGAATGTTACAAGAAATCAACAAGCAAGCCAAGATTCAATCCTACATGAATGAATGTCTTTCCAACACAACAAAATTTCACTCCTAGAAGCAAGAATGCCTTCAACTATTACAAATCAGATTTAGAGCAAGAAAAATCTACTACAGGCAATGTCAAATCAGCCTCAAACCTTCCTCTATTCCTCTCTGGATGTCATGGGTGTGCCTCTAAAAATTTTCCTTCATTCCTCTCATATTTTCCTTCAAAATTTTCTTGTTCAATGCTCTCTTTCCCTAGGCATTAGATTTTGCTCTGCCACCACAACCTTCAAGCAAGATTCTCCTTTCCTGCTGTTATTCCTTACCTGCAAAATTTTTAATGTCTTTTCTAAAATTTCTCTCCATCATCCTGCATTCCACTACCTTCAACACTTGTATCCAGAAGATTCCAGCACTAATGGCAAATGATTTCAAACTCATAAGAGTTACAAAGGAGCCCAAATTGGAAAATTCATGCCTGGGCGTTGGAATTTTTCCTCCTCCAATTTGGTGAGGCAAAAGTCATTTTATGATCCATAAAACACATAAAAATCAAGCCTTTGGTGTCATAAATCCAATAGGCATTAGAATTTAGTTTTTAATATGCTGGAAATGTGTGAAATGTGCCTCGAAATCATGCCTAAAAAAAATCACTACAAAATTAAATGAAGAAAAATGAAACTTTTTTTGTGTGATGCAAGATTGCCTGTGCACCCAGATGCTCCTACATCAAACAACCTAAGTAAGAGAAATGTTCCATAAGTGAGAACTTGTGAACATTTGAAGATATTGTGTTTGTTCATCACCCACCTCTCTTCCTTATCTACTTGATTTTTCTTCTTCTCCTTGTTCTAAAACTTATTGTCTCTCCCTTCCTTCATCTTTCCCCTCTTTCTTACTCTCATGTAATTCATCTTGTTGCACCAAGGTTCATCTTCCCACTTCCCTTTATCATTCTTAACTTTTGTATATAAATTGACACTAACAAAATCATAGAAGTCAATAAATTCACTTTGCACATTCCCTTCACCTATTCGTTCTTCAGTTTCTTCTCCCTCTATTTTGTTTTCCTCTTTTCTTGCTGCAACATCCTCTTCAATATCCTTATAGCCTTCAATTTCAACCATATCACTTACATACAAATTAAATTCATCAAAAAATTCACAAGATGCAAATTTTACCTCATCTTTCAATGCCACAAATTTTGCTTCACCTGTTGTCAATGCAAGCTGCTCCTTTTCAACTATTGCTATCTGCATTAATAAGTCATCTTCTTCTTTATTTTCTGCTGCTCCTTCACCTCTTTCACTTAAGACATTTTTTATGCATTCTTCTTCACATTGCTGCCCCAAATTTTGAATCTTCTCCATGTCCTCATGAAGAACAAACTTCATTGTAACTTGACTATTCTCTATCTCCTCAACTTCACTTCTGCTTTTATGACAATACTATTCCTTACACTCATTTCTATATCCATAATTTCATTAAATTCATTTGCAAGTAACATAACTTCAAACTCATTTTCACAAATATCACAGAAATAATCTTTTACCTAAGTGTTTTCTTGCTTTTCTACTATTGTCCCAACTTTTTCTTCTTGACTATCTGTTGCAATCTTGTTACTCTCTTCTTCTACCTCCTCCATTGCACTCAAATGTGCCATTTTCTTCAACATATTTATGTCTTTCCAAGGAAAAATTTCTGCCCCAACTTCACAGTCACTTACTTCAACATGTTCCTTTGTCTTTTCTTCACACAAATCAACATCAATATCGTTAAACAATACCTCTTTTTCAGCTATGAATTCATTCTTCTCTTCTTTATTATCCTCTTGTATGAGGATCCCTTCCTTTTTAGTGTCATATGCATGACACTCCACTATATCCTTTTCTTCACCTGCATCCAAAATAGTGTTAGCACATAAAATAGGGAGCTCATTTCTTCCCACCTTCATTTCCTTTGTTACCTCTCCTTCAAATAAATCTTTTATTTTCTTTTTTCTCCACTTTCTTTCTCCATTCCTTCTTTATGATTCTTTTCTTTAACCACAATCGTGTGGGATAATCCCACATGTTCTTCTTTCCATGTCACTTTCATCATAGGGTTGCAACTCTTCATTTTCTCTTTCTTCTTTTTGTTGTCCTCTTTGTCAAATCTTTGTTTTTCCTATTTCTTCTCTTCACCTACATACACAAATTGACTTGTAAATACATTTTTTTTAGAAAAATAATGGAACTCCTTCATGCGCATATATTCCTCTTCAACCTTCTTATTTGTTGTCACCTCTACTGCTGCAATTTCGTTCTTCTTTTCTCCAATCACAAATTTATCAAGAAAGTAGTATCTTTCCAAGGCTTCCACTCTAGCCCCAATCTTCTATAATTCTTCAAAATCCCACTTTGTAAACCTCTTTTCTTTCCACTCTTCCATAGGTCAAATCCTCATAGGTTTTCTCATGACCCATCTTGTCCTCTTCTTCAAAGACATCTTCAAAGACTCACAAGTCCCTCTATAGTTACAAGTCCTTGCAACAATCTCTCTCACTCCAGGGTATCAACCCTATGTAGTCACAGGTCCTCTCAGCAACAAACTCACTCTTGCTTATCCTCTACCCAATAGATAGTTTCTGGAAGACACACCTCTCTCTCGTGCACCTTCTACCTAGCCTTAACCTCTATTGGAGGATAACATCTACAAACTTATTTCAACTCTTCTTACCAATCAATTGTTGCAACACTTCCTAGCCAATCTTCCTGCTCTAATACCATTTGATGCAGTCGAAGACCAAGACCCCAACGTTGAACATCCAGAATACTAAGAGGTGGGGTGAATAAGTATTCCATAAAACCATAATAAAATCCATCTAAGCATTATCACAATTATGACAAAATCAGCAAGAGAGAACATAAAAACAAGTCAATGCAACCATACACATGAACACCAGGATTTTTACATGGAAAACCCAAAAAGCAAAAAACCACGATGAGGGTTAACTCACAATATATTATATCTAGATACAAAATATTATAGGGCTCACTGCTAGGACTCATTGTCCTTGAAAAGGCTCACTTCCTGAGTATAGAAGATGGCTAATCACCAAATATAATGATAGTGGCTCACTGCCAGAAGATTGAAATGATAGGATACACCTTCAATGTGCAGGGTTCAGTTCCACTGAAGCTTGGAATATGAAGTACTACCTCACACAGTAGTTGCTCAACAAAACTGCACTGATCACAACTGATAAAGCATTTAGGCTCAGATCTTCGCACACCTCTTAATCCTTTTCATACTCACACATACTTCTCATTTCACACTCACTACTCATGTGTGTCCTCCTCATTACATTCCTCAAAACATCTTATATATACAAGTATATCTTGATCATCAATTAGGTTGGCCTAATTAGATGAAAACAAAATGATCAAAACTTCCTTTGTCGACACCATATATGATTTAAACATTTTATCCATGTAGTGCATGATACCAAGTCAACTATAATCCATAAAGCATAACTAGTCTTCATAAAGTATTGCATACGCTGAATCGGCCAAGACTAAAACACAATTCTCCAAACCAACAAATAATCCTCAAAGCAAACACCTTCTGAATCAAAGAACATATTAATTTCCCATCATACTACCAACATAGAGACTATCAACAAAACCACAACATAAGAATGTTCACCTTAGTAGAATGTGGAGTCTCCCACATAGTATGCCAAGCAAGGAACAATAGTAGAATACAGAGTTGAACTATGTCAGAGATAACTTTCTGCTCACAACAAAAGATGTGTCAAGATCCAGGATATAGCTATCTAAATGAGTCAAGAATACATGGTTAAGAGATTCGAATCATATCAGATCTTGTGGTGAATTCTAGACTCAAATACCAACACACTGATCCATCACAAAAAAGGTATTACCGATAGAGAACAACTTTCGATAAATCAAATAGAATTTCCATGTAATTATCACCATGTTGACATCAATGACAACATATGAACAACCAACACAAACCATCCATACTTCATGCTCATGTTGCAAGGCTCTCAACAATCTCTTCCTTTGGCATTGATGGCAACATGCATGAATTTTTTTTTTCTAGTAAACCGCAACTAAATGTTCTGAATACTCCCCATATCAAAACCGTTCTTCACAAAAATGATTTTCCTCTATCTCTCCATCTCTCCCAATCTATCTCTCCATCTCTTTATCTCTCTCCCTTTGACATCAATGACAAAGGAAGGGGTCTGGTATATATGTATATATTCATCAAAGTGTAACCAAAAAGATATGAACAAAAAATTGAATTAACCTAAAGAAGAACCTCTAAGACTCTCCAGGATAGCCTTCCACGACGCTTTAGCTTATTCCCTTGAAACTTTTGCAATTATAAGAGTCTTGTAAAATAACTCAAGTTTAGTTAAGGATTCAACACCATCTGCTAAAGTATTGGGACTAAGATTAATCTCTGATAATTCACCAATACAACCAAGAGCACTAGAAACATAAGTATGTCTGAGTTTAATCATGTCTTTGAGTGCCACAAACTTCTTTATAACATTTTTCCTTTGATCCTATAGAGAAAATAATTTATCCTGAAGCTACACAATGTAGGACCACCTCTGATTATCTTTATCTTCTATTAACCTATATGTATCTTCCTGAGTGCTCATTCAAGACTCACTCATCCTTGTCTCATTTCTTATATCCAATGTACTGCCAGACCAATCTAGGCAAAAAGAAAGTAGTTATTGTGCCTCTTCTTCACAAACTTGTACGCTCTCTAATTCCATCATCAAATGACTATGTGCATTCGCACATTTTTCCTTGATATCTTCTAAATTTCCTTCATCAGACCTGCTTCCAGCAGACACTTCAAGTCCAGAGATATAGACCTTCAAAGAATCAATCATGCCATGGAGATTCTCCACAACAAAAATAGATGAATCAAAATTAGCACCGGGAATAACCTTCTGCAATTCTTCCAAAGCTCTCTAAATATTTATTCTTTCATGTTCATGTTCAAGCTCACTTCCTTCTGCAACTTCTTACTTAACAACACTCTTCCTTTTCTTCCCTGTTTCGGTCATGCTACCGGAGGTGCTTTCTACATTGATATTCTTAGGGTTTTCCAAAAGAATTTAGCATAATTATCAACTTCAGCCTCTGACACTTCATAATCCAATTCAGATATCCAAACTAACCTTGATTCAACTACTTTCATGTGAAAAAAGTCTATAGACTCAAGAAAATTTATGCTTCTGGAGTACCTTTCAACAAGGCTTACTAGAATCCTAAACCTTCTATTCATCCTCATCTGAAATGTTCCAAAGAATGCAGCAAGGGTAGTCTCTTGTGCATCTGAACTACCAAGATTTATCATGAAGTTCTTGATTTGATAGGCAATAGGCTCTGTATTTGACCATTCTATCCTTCTTATTACCGGTAACTCTCTCAAAAAGTAAAAGAGCAAATAGATAACCAAATTTTCATATCGAAATGTATTATTCTTACTCTTCTTGATTTCCTTTAAATTCTTTAAAAGATGTATACAAAGTAAATCACACAAGTCATAATCCATGCCTATTTTAACCATATCAACAACAACATGTAAAACAACAGTAGAAACTATAAGGTCATTGTTAGGGATACAAACTTTGTGACCGATAACCATAGTAGCATACCTTATTACGGGATCAATAATCGATCTCAAATCAATCTCTTTCCCTACAAAATTCACATCGATAACCTCAATTATCTATTTCTCATTCATAGCCTTCAGTTTGGGAACTGGTCCCAAGGAACACAAACTAGTTACAACTCTAATAGCTTCTCTGGCAATCAAATGTGCCTCATCAATCCACAAAGATTCATCATGAATTCTGCTCAACACTATTCAAATATAGTTCTTCTCAAATTTAAACAAGAGAACTTTCCTCCAAACATCCAACTTCTTCTCAATTAATACTCTGTAGGCATCATGGTTCTTTTTCAATTCACTTTCCCAAAGCATGCTCAACTGAACTAATGACATCTCTTCTATCTTACTATAAACAAATGCATAGATATCTTTTGTGGGAAACACTCTTGGAGGGATGCAAGAGAATGCACCAACAAACTCTTCCAACACATTCTTCAAATATTTCTTCAACCTACCTTGCACTTTATCTGCACTACTCACAACCTTTGAATTATCCATAGCAATAAAAATGAAAGATTGTGCAAACAAGAATACCTTTGTAAATGCCAACAAGAAATGTATAGATATCCCACTTTCAGAGCTCACTTCGAATCTGCTTGATTTCTTCTTCGAACACTAAAACTCTGAATTGCCTTCTAAACTTCCTTTGCATACTTCTCCAAAAATACATAATCCTTTAGAATTATCTAAATTTATTCCTTCCATTTTGAATGATTTTGCAATAAATGCTTCAACTTACAGGTAGATTGCCTCAAAAATTGTGTATGCTTCCATTCTTTCAAATTATGTAGACTTCATCTTTCACACATGCGACTGAGAAAATAACTTAGTTTCATTACTATATTAAATATACTTATGTCATGATATGACACAAGTACTGATGAGGGGGTTTATTAGATTTTCATTTCCTTTCTTTCTTCTTTTGGATCAATGATTTGATCATTCTTCTTCGCCGGATATATATTTTCTTTCTTTTGTTGTTTTTACTAGGGTGTTATGGATTTTTGCACTTAAAAAAAACAATATTCTTCTTTCCATTTTCCCTTTTATTCAACAAACTAACTTTATGTCCAATCTTCTTACTCTTAGAACACTTGTTGGAGAATGATAAAGAATCATTCATTTTACTTTTGCAGTCCTTTGTCTTATGACCAAATTTCTTGCAGGAATAACAAACACCAATGAAAGATAAATACCTTTTAGCATCATGTCGTTTGACAAGAGTTTTTTCGGAATTGCTTCTCAGATCCTTGATTTTCCCATTTTTGTACTGAGTCTTCTTACCGGTCGATTGCTTCACTTTAAAACTCCGACCTTCCTCAAACCCTAAACCACTCTTATCCATTTATGATCTTTGAGAGGTAATCAATTCATCAAGCATCGTCGATCTTATCTTAAATGTGTCTTCAAAACTTCTTGCCTTTTCGAGATCAGATCTCAAGATTTTTGCTTCTTCTAGCTTTATGCATTCATCCATCTTTCTTTGAATTTCAATTTTCTAACATTCTTCAGTTCTTTTCTTGTCATCCAATTGTTGTAGCAAGACAGAGATAACTTCATCTGGCTTAACCAGTGGATCAAATGTTTCAACACTTTTACTTTGTAGCTTTTCAATGTACTCATTTGCTTTCATCAATTTGTCCTTCAGATCTTTCATTTCTTTTGAATATTCGACAGAGACTACTTCTGGAGGAAATTTTTTCTTATACTCAAATTTTGAGACCTGCCTCAAGCTGTTAGGCTTCTTCCAAGGAACCAAGCTCTGATACCAATTGTTGAACATCCAGAATACTGAGAGGGGGGTGAATTAGTATTCCATAAAACCATAATAAAATATATCTAAGCATTATCACAATTTTGACAGAATCAGAAAGAGAGAACATAAAAACAAGTCAATGCAACCATACACATGAACACCAAGATTTTTACGTGGAAAACCCAGAAAGGGAAAAACCACTGTGAGGGTTAACTCACAATATATTATATCTGGATACAAAATATTACAGGGCTCACTACTGGGACTTACTGTCCTTGAAAAGGCTCACTACTTGAGTACAAAAGATGGCTAACTACCAAGATACAATGATAGTGGCTCACTACCAAAAGATTGAACTGATAGGATACACCTTCAATGTGTAGGGTTCAGTTCCACTGAAGCTCAGAATATGAAGTACTACCTCACACAGTAGTTGCTCAACAAAACTACACTAATCACAACTGATAAAGCATTTAGGCTCAGATCTTCACACACCTCTTAATCCTTTTTGCACTCACACTTCTCATTTCATATTCACTGCTTATGTGTGTCCTCATTACATTCCTCAAAACATCTTATATATACAAGTATATCTTGATCATCAATTAGGTCAGCCTAATTAGATGAAAAAAAAATGATCAAAACTTCCTTTGTCGACACCATATATGATTTAAACATTTTATCCATGTAGTGCATTATACCAAGTCAACTATAATCCATAAAGCATAACTAGTCTTCATAAAGTATTGCATATGCTGAGTCAGCCAAGACTATAACACAATTCTCCAAACAACCAAATAATCCTCAAAGCAAACACCTTTTGAATATGAGAACACATTAATTTCCCATCATACTATCAACATAGAGACTATCAACAAAACGACAACATAAGAATGTTCACCTTAGTAGAATGTGGAGTCTCCCACATAGTATGCCAAGCAAGGAACAACAGTAGAATACAGAGTTGAACTCTGTCAGAGATAAATTTCTACTCACAACAAAAGATGTCTCAAGGCCTAGGATATATCTTTCTGAACGAGTCAAGAAAACATAGTTAAGAGATTAGAGTCATATCAGATCTTGAGGTGAATTTCAGACCCAAATACCAACACATTGATCCATCACAAAAGGTTATTATTGGTAGAGAAATACTTTCGGTAAACCAAGTAGACTTCCCATGTAGTTATCACCATATTGGCATCAATGACAACATAGAAACAACCAACACAAACCATCCATACTTCATGCTCATGTTGAAAGGCTCCCAACACCTAAAATGAGGTGTTGTTCTTCGCAGCCACCACACCAATATCTCATCTACCCAACTGAAAAATGATTTTCATAGGGAAATAAACAAACCCAAAAGTTTTGAAATATGAATCATCAATCATACATGTAAGTGCGCTAAAAACTAGTGAAAGGACACATTTCAAAAAATATTTTGATTGTACAAACAAATTCCATTTCTTCCAAAAACTTGGGTAGTAGAAGCTCCCACCTTCATCTACAAGAAAACATGTGATTCAAAAAAATTCCACCAATACAACCATGTTAAAAATCAAGCTGAAAACCCAAAAAAACCCTTTCTGAACATTGGTGTTTGATCCCTTCTAGCAACATTTAAAATTTCATCTTTTTCCCCAATTTATTTCAAACCTCAACTAGGAAAGATTTCTCAACCTTAGGAATTGAAACTATTGAACTTGCAACCAAAGATCAATATCACACACATATGCTTCAATTAATTCAATAAATCTATTTTTTACATTAAATGTACAACTCCAACAATAATGAATGCTACAGGAAATCAACAAGCAAGCCAAGATTCAATCCTACATGAATGAATGCCTTTCCAACACAACAAAATTTCACTCCTTCAGGCAAGAATGCCTTCAACTATTACAAATCAGATTTAGAGCAACAAAAATCTGCTACAGGCAATGCCAAATCATCCTCGAACCTTCCTCTATTCCTCTTTAGATGCCATGGGTGTGCCTCTAAATTTTTTCCTTCATTCCTCTCATATTTTCCTTCAAAACTTTCCTATTCAGTGCTCTCTTTCCCTAGGCATTGGATTTTGCTCTACCACCACAACCTTCAAGCAAGATTCTCCTTTTCCTGTTGTTATTCCTTGCCTTCAAGATTTTTAATGTCTTTTCTAAAATTTCTCTCCATCATCCTGCATTCCACTACCTCCAACACTTGCACCCAGAAGATTCCAGCACTAATGGCAAATAATTTCAAACTCACGGGAGTTACAAAGGAGCCCAAATTGGAAAATTCATGCATGGGCATTGGAATGTTTCCTCCTCCAATTTGGTGAGGAAAAAGTCATTTTATGAGCCATAAAACACATAAAAA
The DNA here is from genome assembly GCA_007258455.2 of Sequoia sempervirens. Taxonomy (NCBI): domain Eukaryota; kingdom Viridiplantae; phylum Streptophyta; class Pinopsida; order Cupressales; family Cupressaceae; genus Sequoia; species Sequoia sempervirens. The sequence goes on along the minus strand of VDFB02058242.1, from coordinate 649,460,033 downwards.
TCAAGCCTTTGGTGTCATATATCCAATAGGCATTAGAATTTAGTTTTTAATATGTTTGAAATGTGTGAAATGTGCCTCAAAATCATGCTTGAAAAAAAAATCACTACAAAATTAAATGAAGAAAAATGAAACTTTTTTTGTGTGATGCAAGATTGCTTATGCACCCAGATGCTCCTGCATCAAGTATCATCAGATAATGGTGGCAAGCTTAAGATCAAGGGTTGACATTCAAAATGTGAAAACAACTATTTTTAGAGGTCAAAATTTGATGGGTAGTTACAGAATGGAAGCTGACTCAAGTATTTTCCTCACAAATCATTTAGGGTGACAATTGTGACGCAGTTAGGGTTTGAGTAACAGTGAAATGGTTATTGTTGCAGTTAGGATGTGTGCATGAGTGAGTGCCAAATATAGAATCCTGTTATTGTATGTGTGTTACAGAGGTGTTAATGAAGTATTATTCAAATTTATGCAAATTGTTGAATTGAATACTTGTTTAGGGGTGTTATAGGATATTGTGATATACAAAAATCTATTAGAATGATGAACATTGGATTATAAGCAAAGAGAAGCGAAGTGCAGAGAAAGCAGGGCAATTTAATGATTTGAAAAGGTACATACTTAGGTTGATGAGAACTAATATCGACACATATGAACTAATATCAACTAGGTGTGCAGTATACTAGGATGTTGATGCCTCAAAAAATTGTCTTGGGTGTCTATGCAACTATAAGTGGGTGCTTACAAAACATATGTAATACTTTTTATTGTGAGGTTGGATTTGAGCAGTAGACTCAAGCAACTTTTATTTCCGTGGTTGTTCCCATACTGAGTTTTCCACGTATATTTGGTGTTTTCTTATGTGAGTGATATTTTGGAGTGATATTTAATCTTGTCTACTATTTTAATGTGGTAAAAATTTGTATACACTGATTCACCCCTCCCCCCTCTTAGTGTATTAGTGTTCTTTCAACAAGGCTCATGTGTGTGTGTTATTGCTACTATTGGTTGGAGTGATTTCAAATTTCAAGTATCAATCCCTCCTAGTACTTAAGGATGTTGTGATCAATCTTCTTACTAGAGTGGTTTCTTTCTGCTAGGTTCTACAATTAACTTCTATTGAGGTGAATAATGCTCCTATTGAGGTGGAGCCCTCTCCTATTGAGGTGGAGCTGGATGTTGTAGTTTTGGTGGGAAGCTCTCTTCTCTTCTATTAGTTCCTATTAAGGTGGAGCTTTTGTGTGTAGGAGAGTGGTATCTTTGGTGGAAATGGCTCTCATATCATCCTCTCTTATAGAGGGGAGCCCTCTCTTATTGATGCAAAGTTTGGGTTGGCAAATCGGATTGGATGGTGCTACAAGAAGGCTATTGCTTCTCAATACTTTGTGGTGTTTTCTAACTCCCCTATGGAGGTTGGGAGTTTGGATGTGATACAAGTGTTGAAAATTATGGGTTTTTGGGTGCTCTACACCACTAAGTTGGCTATTTTCATCGACTCAATTTTAGTTGTTTTGAGCGACGAGTTAGCTATGGCCCAGTTGATTCAAGATGTGTTCATGATTTGTTATGGTTCAAGGTCCCTATAAAAACTTAGTTGTATAGGGTTTCAGGTCCCTTCAAAAATTATTTTTCTTGTAGATTGAGTTATCTTGATTATCTTTTGATGGATTTTGTTGTTGGGTTGTTGTTGGTATGCAGATTATCTCTCTAGTAGCTTTTTTAGTCTTGATAGGGTTTTAGGTCCCTTCAAATCCTATTTGTAATGGGTTTCCGGTCCCATCAAAACCTGTTTTTCCCCTAATAAAAACAATTATTCAAAAAATATCAAAAAATATAACAAGGAATGCAAGAGAGAGAGAAAGAATGTATATATATTTGATCAACATGATTCATTATTCTTCAATGAAACATTTTCAAAAAGCTATAAAATAAATAAACTTGCATTACATACAGTTATATCTATTCCCAATGCTAAATTAAAGAGGCATGCTTTATTTCATTCATTATAAGTAAAACCCATTACAAATTACTGTATTTCTTTGAATAATTATAAATCACATATAATTAGAAGAATACAATTCACTTGTGCGAGAACAAAACCCAAAGATGATCGAATCTGGTTGATTTTATTAAGTTTATGATTCCACAACTTTACAAATATAGCAAAATTTCACTGGTGTACAAATCCAAGTTTCTTCAGACTAGCTCTTCCTAAGACTAATTATGAAATGCAATGAAAAACAAAAAATTCTAGAAAAAAAAAACATATTTTATTGGACCATAAGTCTAATCTTCAACCTCCGGGGCTTAAGCATGAGAGGGAATTTATAATTTATAGACAAGGAAGAATGAAATTTCCTATAAAAGAGACATGTATTCTACCCAACATGTAGATCCACAAATTTAGGAAGTTCCAAAACTGAACTTTAGTTGCATGGCATAAAGCTGACTTTCCAAAAAACGGACACCAGTTCACTACTGTGATCACTAGTTAACTTTAGTTTCAAAACTGTGCCCCTTATTTTGGGAAACAAGTCATCAAAACAACTTTTTCCATGTTTGACCAATCAAAATAGAATACCCCCTTTCAAAAAATATTCAAAATTATGCTCATTTTTGTTGCTTATACTCCTCAAAATTGGCCAATATTTGAGTGACTATTTCCATATCCAGGCCATCTACCCATTCCTTGATATGAATTTGGATTTTTCAAAATTACTAGAGGTTGTAGCTATACATCCCTCTAACCTCCTTATATCATCTTTAACCCATCTTACATCAGCTTTGATGTTCATCAACTTATCCAAAATAGTCGCTTCTTCCCCATTCTCGGAATTTATTTAATTTTCTAACTTTGATTTCCTTGAATCTTTAATAGCTTGAAGGGAATCTAACCTAAGAGTACTAGGCAACAAGAGATCAGGGTTGATGATAATAACTATGAAACTTTCAAAATGTGAGGAATTTTCATATAGCTCCTTATGAAGTTTTAATTGACTCAACCGATGCTCTACTATAAGCTCAATCCTGAAAGATATTATTAATACACTTGCTTATAAAAATGATATCTTCATCTCCCAAAATTGTAGCTTGCTTCAACTCCTCTACACTAATCTTATTTAGTTCTCGAAGTTGCTTTAAATCTATCAGGTATTTTTCATCTTCATCCCTTAGGTTGTCTGCATATTTTTGTAACTGCTCTTCTAAGGTGTAAGCCTTTTCATATTACTTATTAATGGTAGACAACTGATAATAAGATGCTTGTAGTTCTCTTTCATCTTTATCAGCCAATGGGGTGGAAATTTCTACAATCATCTCCCCAACCTCATTAAGTCTAGCGGAATGGAGGCTCCTTGGTTTCTTCTTTGGTCTACTCTTTTCCACCTCCACCACCATTTTACTCTTGCCAAATCAATGGTTGAACCACCACTTCTTGTCTCTTTTCAAGATTCAATTTCAACCGAGTAGGAGCTTCTAAAGAGGTAGATACTTTTTGTTCTATCGGAGTCTCCCTAAGTTGATCCCTTGCCAACTCTTCTATATCATGGATCTATGAGGAGGCCTTATCCTTCTCAACTTGCTTCTCCATGTTTTCTATGAGCTCTTGTCATTCCTTCACCGCTAGCACATGCTCTTCATTTTCTTCTTTCTCCTCTCCAAGCTTATGTACATCCTCCTGGAATTCATGTACTTGCAAACCTTGATCTTCTTGTGTCTCAAATGCTACATCCTCAACTACCCTCTATTTCTCAGAGTGTGTATCCTTGGGTGATTTAGGTGTTACATCCACCTGATCACTCTGATGTTCTTCTTGTTCTTCTATTATTTTTTTTGTTTTAGGATGTGTTAGGGATGGGACATCTAATATGTCCACCACATCTATTATTGGTGGCTCCTTTGCAACCTCCTGGCTTAGTTCTATTGTTGTGGTATGCTTAGTAGGCTCTACCATTGTGGAATCCTTAGTAAGGGGAACTTGGGCAATGGGCATCACCCGAAGTCTTGATACTACCCTTGCACTTGCAGGTTTGTAGGTAACTTTAGTTGTCTTGAAGGCTTCCACTACCTTTTCCATTGTAGGCTCGGTTTTTTCAATACCTTGGGTGGATGCCTTATCCTTCTTTCTCCACCTCTTGTACTTAGTTGGTATGGATGAAGATGAACCTTCTATGGATGACTGCCTCTTCCTCTTTTGGGGGCCTTCTTTACCCTTGAAGCTCTTTATTATCAACTCAACCAATGTATTACTTCTATCCAACACCTTTTCTGATACCACATCTATTGAAGGTTCCTCTTTTTCAAACAAATCAACAGGCTCTAAAGTATTGGTGTCTACCTTGTTAATATCATACATTGGGTCTAGTGTCTTCCCATCATCAAATAAACCTCTAGGCATGTGATCCCTATTGCCAAATTCCTTCACTTAGAAGATGGTTAGTCTACCATAACTTCTTTCTCTTACCTTGAAGTTATCTTGAAGATCTGTCTAGAAGTCTTCAATATCGAGCTTATGAAATGGAAACATAGAATCATCGAGAGCCTTCATCTTTCCTTTACGATTAAAGTTATCTCTCAAAATATATTGCTTGAGATTGAGGGCTTACAATTCTTTTGTGGTTGTCTTAGCAACTACAATAGATGGGCATGAATAATACCCTAATTGGAAAGGATGTTTCAATCCTGCCTTTTGTTTACCCAAAAACTTCAAATGTACCTCCATCACCTATCTTGCAAGCTCAATCAAAATAAGTCTATCACTACAATACTTAGGCAACAAAACTAGCATCTTGTGGAAGCCAAATTTTTTTATATATGTTGACTTGGGGAATTGGATGAACCATTGACCCCATTCCTTTACCAAGGCCATAACTTCCTTGGTTATCCTGAACCCCACATCTCTTGTTAATTGGTTGATCACTAGGTACCGAAGGCATCATTTACCCTCTTGAAATGTGTTTTAGTCTCTTTTAGTTCTAATTGAAGGTAAAAATCCCAAATCTTGCTTTGTCTTGGGGCTTCTCCTATGATATGCTTAGTGGTTAGCCCCGAGAAGTTACCCACTCTAGTTTCCAGATAAACTTTGTAGGAGGACATGAAAAATTATATAGCCTCTCACGATGGTTATGTGTGCATGAATCATATTTGAGACAATATGTCCCTAGTCTAGAAACACTTCTCCTTTTAGAATAAAATTGATGAAGTGAAATATTCAGGTTTCATAAGTCTTGGATTCTTCCTTTCCAAAGGCCCTAGACAATAAGGTGATGATGTCTCCAACTTCTGAGTAAAAGTCTGACCTTATAAGCTTTTGTGGTATTTTAGCCATTGACTTCCTTTTAGTCCTTAGCCATTTTTTATTCAGGTGCTTGAGGTTCCCATTGATATCCTCTGATACTCTATATGGCCTCTATTTTTGTATTCATCTTCAAATTGGAGTATGGAGGAAGATCAAACACAACTTTGATCAATGGGGGAGAAAGATCAATAATTTAAGTGCCCCAAGGATCATAGCATTTTCTTTGCATGGGGTTGTATGTTGCTACTACTGCAAGGATAAGTTTTGGGCATTACACTATCACTAAAAATGAAGCTACATGAGCTAGTCATCAACTAACTATCTTTTGAGACCTAGGAGAAGCTTCTATTGAAAAGGTATCTTCTTTGAATGCTTCCATATCAATATGCCCAAGTTCTGTATTTGTGATCTTCATAACCTATGAGGTGAACTTGGAAACACTAGGAACTCCTTGAAATTTATACTTCATGTGGTAAGAGGAAATTTGTTAGCCTTAATCCTCTTATTCTTCTATTCCCCCTTCTCTCTCTAGATACACTCTTTGCACCCGAATCCTTGCTTGAATCACACATTTAGGTAACCTAAATGAAGAGAAAATAAGGCATGTAAGAATTATTTGAAAACTTAGTGGGAGAACTTGGCTAAGAAAGAAATTCACAATTTGATCCTATTGGGTTTTGAAACCCTGCAAGGATCCTTGTATTTATGCTTAATTTGAGCTAGTGGCGAGAGTTGGGATAAAAAATGGACTTAGGACCTTTCCTTGAAATGTTTGATTGGGGTTTAAAACCCTGACGGGACAATGCCTTTGTTGAGTAGGAATCAGGATAGGGTTTGGCTTTAGGATTTAGACCTTTCCCTGAAATTTTTGATTGGGACTTAAAACCCTGATGAGACATGACCTTTTAAGAGACTGAGGTTAACAATTCCTCTTTTAATCACTCATCATGGTCTAATTGGGGTTTAAAGTACCGAACGAACCTTAGTATGTCAACACTAGGTCTAAGGATGCATCTAGGATTTTGGTTATTTCAAACATGCTTATCCAATTCTGAAGGTGATAAAATAGTCCTAATTGAGGATCGAGATCCAAAACAGACTTAGGTCCCAATCTCAAAAGTGTCCTATCAGAGATGAAAATCTAGAATAGACATGGCTTGCAGGGATTAGGATCAGGAATGGATTTTAGACTTCGACCTTTTGAGAGATGTATATGTTCGGGGTTTTTGAATTCGAATGGATGTATAGGAAACTAGGGAATTTTGGTCAAATGACTTTATGAGGAGCCTCACGTGAGAATCAAGATTAAAAAGAGATTTAATATTTAAAACTATTCAAGGTCATATCCTTCTAGGGTTTTTAAACTCGAAAGGATGCACTAAGAAACTAGGGCACACAAATTCCCTCAAAGGATCCAACGGGGAATAGAGTTAGCAAAGGCTTGGATGAGCTAGGGAAAACTAGGGCATGCCAATTTAGATTTTAAAAGGAGGGAAAACTACCTCAAAACCCTAAATGCAATAGGCCCCCAAACTAGGGTTGACATGGGAGGGGAAAATTGTTGAAAAATGAGGTGTTTTCTTAGTTTAATACTCTGTAAAACTTTAATATTGCTGATCTAAATAAGTTTTTACTTTGTTACATATATTCTTTGTGGGTGATTATCTTGATTAATTCATTTTATTGTTGTAGAATGTAGACAGAAGTTGATAGAAGAACTAGACAGGATATTAGAAAGATTACACAAGATGTACCGTGGAGAAACCCTTTCGGGAAAAAAATCCACCAAGAATTATTCTATTATTCAATCTCTGAATTACAATAGCTCCAATTCTTGCTTGAGAATGCTTCTTCTGCCTTCACCAATCTTCTTCACAACCTGCAATAACAATTCTCATAACTCTATTCAACTTGCTTGAGATAAATAGACAATATGCAACCTTGTAATCTCCAAATGGTGATAATTACAATGCACAAGCTCAAGCCCTTGAAAAGGTACACCATATTCCTTCAAGTTGAGTTATTTAGTGAAGACTAAAGCTGACAACATGTGCTTCATGCATTTGGGCATCCCAAACTAAAGCTACAACTTCTCCTTCACTTTGGTGATAATTCCAAAGCTCTTCCTCAAAGTTGGCGCCCTTAAGTAATCCTACTTAACTGAGCCTTCATAAATATCTTATCATGCATGAGAGGTAAATCCAAGAAAGCATCTTGGGTGCCCAAGTTGGCTCCAAGTGATTTCTTGTTAACTGAAACATTTACTCAACACCATTCCCAAAGAATGGTCATCCCCTGTTAACTGGAGGTAGTCCCTGTTATCTGTCATATAACTCAATGTTATTAGCCATGCATTCCAAGTTAATTGAAGTTAACTAACATACAACTGAAACTAACTAAAGACAACTAAACCATAACTGAACTGAACTGAATTGAACTTCAAGCATGCAAACATCAAATCCTAACTCCTAGGATCTTTACATGCATTCGGAAGTGCTAATTGTTACTCCGTATAGTTAACTGAATAGAAGGTGAGTGTCACCTTACCATGTGTGCACCCACATGCTCCTATTATTTAGGAATAACTACAAATGTCAATTTCATGATTTATTTCATCCAAATAATTAATCTCATCCTAATCTTAGTGTTGTTGAACACATTCTAAGAATCTAGGAGATACATGAAATAATTAATGTTTAGGATTTGCAATTAAATGGCATCCTATTTCCAACAAAAACTAGGTCCCAAACGAGACCATAAACAACTAACAACAAACACAAAACCAAAGACAAGCACCCAAAACCCCAAAAACAAACCAAATAAATGACACAAGCAAGCAAAACACAAAAAACACGAACAAAGAGAAATAAAAAATGAAGAAACCTACTTGGAAACCATGTGGGAGGAGAAAATTTGATCATAATTGAAGCAAAACACCCAAATCCACCTTCAAATTTGGCTTTGGCTCTAATCTTAATTAGCTCTGAAACTCGATTGCAATTATGAATGCATTTGTGGGTTGAAAATCCTTAAAAGGTGTCTACACACATATGAATTGATCCACCATTAATGCAGTAGGTGGTTGGGGGTTCAAGACAAAAATGGATTTTAGGACAAAATCCCAAAATATTTGTTGTTTGACTGAGGTTTTGAACTTCAAACAGTTTTAGGGAGAGGAAACAAATAAGCGAAATGAAAAAATGCAGGGGCAGGAAAGAAAACCAAATTTGGACTCCACAAAGAAATTTCTAAAATCTGATTCAAAGTCTAAGACCCGATAAAGAAACAAAGCGGGATCTAAGTTTCGAAACAGATCTGGTCCTTTTGGGAAAAGGTTTGAAATCCATTTAGGAATCTGACACTTGACATGACAAAGGAACAAAACAAGATTAGGATTCCAAAATGGATCCAAACCTTTTGGGAAAAGGTCTGAAATATGTTTGGAGTCTTGAAGCTTGACAAGAAGCAAAAGAAACTGGACTCAAAAGCTCATCACAAATTTGGACCATCTTGAGAGAGGTCGAAGATCAGTTTAGGCTTTTGAAACTTGATAGAACACCAAAAGAGAGCCCGAGAGAACAAAAACCCCTGAGACCAAAAGAGAAAAGAAGCACAAGGCAAGAAGAGAGCTTGGGAAAACAAAAGCTCCCAAGACAAGAAAGGGAAAAGACATAAAAGAGAAGGAAAATAAGCAAGGAAACAAAAGCAACACGAAAACCAAAAAGGGGGACCCATTTTAATAGAGAGGGAAGCAGGGAGTGGGTATGTAGGGCATAACACCTAGGCCATACGACTAGGTTTTAAGTTTCTTATTGAGGGCACGAATCATGCTATGTGTAAGTTTTGAACTCTCTCTCTTATTATCATTTAAAAATGTGACAAAAATTAGATTTGGAGAGGAAGGGGAGTTTTCTGGAGGATGAATTGAGAGGGTGGTAAGTGTCACCCTCATGATAAGAGGTGAGAAATGGAGATTTATTCATATTTCTAGAATTTGTTGGGAGGACGAGATTCATTCATTTTGGTTGGCTATAGAAGAAGGAAGGAATGTTGGGATTATTCATCCCTTCCATGATTGCTTTGCTCATCTTTAGAGGTAAAATTTCCTCGTGTTAATTTTTTGTTTGTTGCAATTGTCATTAGTGTTGAATCTATAAGGTTTGTGAAATTGGTTGTGAATTTTGTGAATTATTATTCATACATGAGTATGCAAATATGTCCATATGTGAGAGGAACTATGGAGTTGTGTTGTATTTTTGTTTATGAAACAATTGTGGGGTGAATTTGTGAGAGGGTGTGAGGATTTGATATGTGTGAAATCCTTTTTAAGGGGTCCTAGGGAGGGGTTATCTTGGATTGAGGGTAATGGTGAGACCCTTCATGGCTTGATGGCCCATTAATGGTTGGGTGGAAAAAGTTTTTTCCCATTGGCTTATTGAATTGCAACAAAACAAGTTTGCAACTGGAGTTCTTCTTAATGTCATTGCCTTAGTTGGGTGCTGTGAAAGTGCAATACATAAACATCCTTGAATCCAAAGAATATAAATTAATATTTCAGCCAGATTGTTGTCTATGCTTATTATTGTACATCAGAGGACCTGCAAAATACCTTGTTGGGTTCACTTTAAAATATATTTGATTTCCATCAAAATAAAATAAGTAATTCTAATAGACTTTAAATCCTATATATATAGAATCTATTCATGTATATCATGGGGTTCAATTCATTGTTAATGTCAACTATTGTATAAAAAAAGGGAGGGAGGGCTGCACATATTTTCTTGGACTTGAACATTAAATAAATGTTCTTCCATTAAATGTCATACCAGTTATCTGCTGGAATATAAGGTTCCTACAACAAAGTGAGGAGATCCAAAATCAAAGGAGTTAATAGAAATGTTAAATAAGAATACACCCCAATTTTTACTATGTTTTGTGAATGATTTTTGTAATAACTTTTCTCATCTATTGATTTCATTCCTAGCCATTTCTAGTCTTCTCATATTGTGTGAACAACTCATACAAATCTACACCTATGTTAGGAAGGCCTCTTTATTCATTTAATAAAACACAACATATAAATGATTCTAAGGAGAATATATAAAAACTGCCGATTTACACAAATTTGAACTCTTTTTTATTTTTATTTAAGAAAATAAATAATTATATGAAAATTATTCTTAGTGAAAATTTGGGGAGGGCGTAGACTAAAGCATGATTATGGCTCTCTTCATGAGTGCAAAGCTATGGAGGACATGATTTTCTTATGCCAGCGCTTGTAGTCTTAGGGCTAAGGGGCTTTGCCCTTTCCTTACGACTTCTTTATCTTCTCTTTATACATTGATACAATTGATTTTTTCATTTAAAATAATAAATTTAAATTAAATGAAAAAAAAAACCAAAAAATATAAAATTATCTTTTTATTAATTATAATCCAATAATATAATTGATAAATTGATTATTATTATTATTTTTTTCCAAATATTAGCATTAAAAAATTTAAATAAAATAATTTAATTCTCTTTTTATTGATTCATATATTCAAAAATCTAAAGATTACTTGAGTAATCTTGCCTACAATCTTCAAATATTTATTATGGACAAAATGTAATCACCTCTACAAAAGTAATCATTACTTTATTTTTAAATTAATTAATTATTTTGATTGATTATTTATTTATTTACAATCTTCAAATATTTATTATGGACAAAATGTAATCACCTCTACAAAACTAATCATTACTTTATTTTTAATTAAATTAATTAGTTATTTTGATTGATTATTTATTTATTTACAAGATTATTTAGAGAAGGTTAAAATTTTTATTTTTCTTTTAAGTCTGAATGCATACTGAACTTATCACAGTACAATGTCGAACATTGGTCCTCTTCAAATATTCATTGTCGATGAAATATTTTTACCTCTGCAAAAATAATCAGTTTTATGTCAATAGAATAAATCGGAAAATCCTGGTCTAAAACCCTGCGTCGAGGTTTGGAGGTTTTTAAGCCGGTGATTTGCCGACCATGAATGTAAGCAGGCTACACCACGTGATAGCCCGCTTGAGCACCAGGAATGGGCACAGACAGCCGTCAAAATCTTTACAGGCATTGCGGGGAATTTCTGTCATTCGTCGACCAGGTTATTTTTTTCTTTTCTGTATTTTACAGCTCTGATGAAATTTATTATATCTGTTTTGTTCTCTTTTATTGTAATTGTGAATTATTTTAGGTTTATCTAAGGAGAAATTAGTTATGTTAGGAGAATAGCTTCAGGAGAAATGGCCTAATCGTTTTTTTGGAATCTACATTTTATGGCCAATCGATGATCCGTAACTTTTGATATATTATATTATTTATTTTTTAAATTGATAAATTTGCATTGTTAGCAGACCGTCGGCTTAGGTGCTATGACTAAAAATTTTAAAATGTTCGGAAATAAATCTAAGAAAAATTTAAAATGTGTTAGGAGAATAACTTTGGAAGAAATCAAAATTATGTCAGGAAATTAGCTTCAGAAGAAATGCAGTATGTGATACATCAGCGGTCCCTAACTTTTGTCAAGTTTTATTGTTTATTTTTATATTGGTAAGTTTGCATTGTGGAAAGGCCTCTGGTTTAGATGCCACACAGAAGGATAGCTTTTCTGTCAAATAAAAAAAATGTTAGGGAGAGTAGCTTTAGGGGCAATTGAGATTATGTTATGAGAATAGCTTCAGGAGAAATCAAAAATTATGTTAGGAGAATAGCTTCATAAGAAGAGTTTTTGGAATCTGATGCTTTGTGGACCATCGACGATCCCTATCATTTGATGGGTTATATTATTTGTTCTTAAATTGCTGAGTGCACATTGCTGGGAGACCTTCAGGTTAGATGCAATGACCGAGAAATTATTTACCCCTCAAATACAAAAAATGCATTAATTTCTTCAAGTTGAGTATTATATGTGAGCCCTATGCATACTTTGGCCACAATGCAGCAACACTGGCACTGTAAAAAGTTTCATCACAAGACTAGTATAATTCCATATCAACAAAAAAATAAAAGTTCATCATTGGCAAGACTCAAGAGTCCTAACTAAATAGCCCCAGTTAATATTCTTGATATTGTACTGAACTTTGGTGATGTGGGCAATTCTAACTTGTCCTTACAATAATGTGTACTAACTAGGTCACCTAAAACCTAGAGGTCAGGTGATTGGTCTTGACAATACTCAAGAACTAAGGTTGAGATCTAACTTGCCAATGGGACAATAATAGCCATTTTAGATCTTGTGAAATTTTCTCCAACGATTAAAGCAAAGTAATAGAAGTAAAATTGAAAAAGAGAGAATACACGTACGCCTGGTAATATGATCGTACCCTATGCCAAGCAAATGATATATTCAAATATTTTGTTCTAAGTCTAACAACTGTGAACCTGCATGTTTCTTTATTCGTTGGAGACACCCCATCCTTGTCTCCATCTACACATACGAAAGTTCTTTTGCAAAAGAATAACCGATATATTCAAAGCCTGTTTGGACTAAAATTAGACTTACCTTGTAAGAAGAGCTACTGCTTTTCCCTTTAAAACTATTTTGGGTGGAATGCACAGCTAAGTTTCTGGTTTGGGTTCGGAGTTGGATATGGGTTTGAAATTTGGGTACGCAATACAGCAGGTTTTTTGGCCCCAGATTTGGTTCTGGGTTTGTATATATATTAAAAATATATAAAAACACTAACAGTAATACTCAATATGATTTAATTATATATATTAAAAATTATATAAAATCAGTAATACTCATAATTGCCAAAAAGCAAAATATCTCATAATTTGCAAAAAAATAAATTCATATAAATTCATAACTCTTTATTTTGTAAATGTCAACATAAAATGAAAAGTACAATCAATAATCTTCATATTGCTCTTCATTTGGAGCATCAAAGTCAGCATTTGGTTCCTTTGAACCACAATCAACCACGGTGCCACTCCAGCCATGTCGTATGTAGAATCTGTCTCATCTAAAGAGACTATGGCAAGTTGTGCAGCAGGAGTGGTTAAGTTGGCACACATAGGAGTTAGATCTCAATTCCTTGTTGCCCCCTTGTTGTAATTAGGTTCCTATGTGATAAGAGACACAAGTTGGAGTGTACATAGACCAAATCCTCATGTTTTTTGCAGTCAACTGATTGTGCATAATTGAGTGGATAAGGAGCATGTACTCCAATTTTGCTCAGCTGAAGAAGAACTTGCAACTTGCTGAAATTGCATACAAACTCAATACAAAATTTGCAATTATAAAACATAAATTATAATATATAGCAGCAAAAGAAAAGTAAGGAAGTTAAAAAATAAAAATCCATACTTTAGATGAAATTTTTATTAGGAGAGGCTACAAGTAAATAAAGCCTTGGTCGTATATGTACCACCATTCATGAGCATCTTTCTTGTACTTGTATTGAAGAGTGCAAACATCATGATTCCTTGAAGAAATAAAGTGGCCAAACTCATGCAAGACAATACATTGTACATCTACATCTGAGAATATTCTTCCAAATGTGGTTTTGCACCCAACAACAACCTCTTCATCTCTATATGGTGCAACCCTCCTTTGCAAAGAACGTATCTTTGTGTTGTAATTTGTCAGGGACAAAGCAAATGCTTGGAGATGCAAGGGTGTGGTCATCTTGTTCCAACAATCATGAATGATTTTTTTTTGTCTTTTGAAAAATGCTTCTGTGGGATCATTCTCCTTGGGGTTTTACTATGGTCCATATTTTTCAATCATGGAGTCTACGCCATCATAAATTTAACCTAAATATGGTTGATCCTTATCTGCATACCTGATCAATGCTTTGATGTTATGGGCTCTCTTTGAATTTTATTGCTTCCATACACTCCAAAGAGTGTTGATGACCATGGTGTTCAGTGGCTCTTGCACCTTCATAGCTTGTTCCAAGATGATCATGTGTGATGTGAGTTGAGTCTTGGCAACCTAACATGGTGAAAATATAAAACATATAAAAAATAGATGACATATCAAAAAATAAAAAAAATATTAATACAATGTCTTTGACAACTTAAGTTGGAGAAGGTCCTGAAGATGGTTCATGACATATGATGATTTGTTACAAACACTTGAATCTCCTTGGCCTTAGTCTAGATTTTTTTGATCCACTTGATCTTTGTGCCAATCTTTTGCATTGTCAAGTTAAGGGAGTTGCATATGGTGTTCAAAAAATATTCCCATGTGTATTTCGCTCTATTAAACTAATTGCCCTACAATTTTTAGCGTTGTGCATCATGACTTGGACAACTTTTTTAGGGCCCACCATCACAATGGATCATATGAGGATATTGATAATGAAGTTTGCATCCTTCACTTGCCCTTCACAATCAACTGCCTTCAAAAACATCACTCCTTTAGGGCATACTACAATGACATTAACTAGTCGTATGTTTTTGCAATCCTTCCATCTACAAAAAATGATGGACAGTCCTATTTCAAACCATGTATCCTTGATTGCCCTCAATAATGCTCCTATGGAAGGCTTTTCTTTAGTCAATAAAGTGGGGCACACCTTTTCATACCTAGGACTAGCATAATCAATAGGTGCATTAGCAATTGTGGTCACAATTTTCTGCCAATATGGTGCTTTGACAAGGTTGAAAGGAAGGCCATTTCCATAAATGCAATGAACAATGCTCTAATTTGTAGCCTCTTGTGACTCATTTTGGAAATTATCCAATGTGCCTCTTTAATGAGAAAGAAAGGGGGTATTGTCTACTTGGGAGGACGATTTTGGAACGAAAGGATATGGGCCAATTGGTACTATTAAGCCACTAGGATGTTTGTGCAATCCTTTCTTGGATAGAGGAAGCAATCGTTCCTTTGCTTTGTTACTTACAATGTTGACATACTCTTGTTCTTTGATATATGCTGTTATTTGTTACTTTGGCAATCCTTTTTATTTGTTCTTATTCCAAATCTGGTCATGACTCATAGTGCATAGGCAAGCTTTCACTTGACGATATGAGCTCTTATAGTCATTCTCACATTGCAGACTATGCGAACAAAAACCCCCACGTCTAGGAAGTTGTTCATCATTCATGCATGTTGCCAAAGAAGTGACATTGTGTCTATCTTCTCTTTGGCATTGAGGCAAATGAACGAGAACTACCAGCCATTTTGTACGAATAACAAAAAAGAAAAAAAAAAAAAAACCATTCCAACTCTATATTGCATTAGCTTAAGAGAAAAAAGGGGGCATTGTAATATTATATATAAAAGGTTTATAAAAAGTTAAAACATTCAAACATTTTTAAAAAGGAAAGGAAAGACTTGAAAAAATTTGAAAATCACAAGATAAACTCATCATTCACAGATAAATCTTTTAGATGCAATTCTTTCTCTCCTGTAGCTTTCACCTTTGAAGAAATATCCAACAACCTTCAAGAATTGAAAATGGCAGCTTGAATTTTTATTTTATTTTTTTGGTTACTTCTATTTGTGAAATGAGGGCAGAATTGATTGACTTTAGGCAAATAAGTGAATAGCATGCAGTTTGGGCAAAGTTAGGGTAGTTACACGTTTTTATTTATTTTAAAAAGATTAAAAAAAAGTGATTTTAGTCAGTTTTATGGTTGGTAGGCTGTTGGTCCACATGGGTCTGGTGTGGGTTCACCTTGGGCACTCTTGGCATTGAACCCTAGCTTTCTTGGCCCATAATTTGGATCAAAATTGTATTAGTGCAATTTGTTGGGCAAAAGTGAAGGACCTGGTAACATTGGTCACAGGAACCCTTTGATTCCAGTTCTTGCAAGTCAAAAATATTGGCTTCATTTGCTCTTGCAAATTTATTTAAATTGAAATTCATGCCCATGGTTCATTTTTCTGGATTATAAGGGTGAAATATACCTCCATAAATTCCTTCGCAGATTATCACAGTGATCTATATCTTTACAAATTACCAGGTTGAAACTGTATATCCTTCTATTCTTTCTTGGAATATTGGGGTGAAAGTTGAAAGTATGCCACCACAATGAGGCTTCATATGTTTGTGGCAATATATGGTGCAAAAATCTAAATATATATAAGCTATGTTGCTGAATCGCCTAGTTTACCTGCAATTCCGATCACAGTACGTCCCAGAATCAGGTACTATCCAGAATCCCTGTGGAATCGGGTAGGGTTTGTATTTTTGAAGGCATAAATGTTTCAGCTAGCCTATAGCCAAATGTCGATAAATACACTGTTGATGTGGCATTTCCAAACATATCCTGACGTGATTCAAGCACAATTTTCCTAGTTTTTTTTTTTGAATGAACAAAAGCACCTAGATCTAGAACTGATGAAGTTTTTCCATATTTGGACTGGAAAGTCATTTTCTGAAATGACTACCAAAATCTTTTCAGAGGAATTATATGTCATATGCGCACTTCCTCATGCGACTCTCGCTTCCTCATGGATTGGCTTGTTCCAGAGAGCACTCGACCCGATCTCTGACTGCGCAATTTTATATTTTATTTTTAATAGTTTTAGGTGTTAATATTGTTAATTATAATATATTATTTTAATTTATTAATATGATTATAACAATATACATAATTTATCTTATGTATAAATATTTATAATTTTTAATCTTAACCAAAACAATATACATAATATAATTTATAATGTTTAATAAATATTAAATATTAAATATAAATTGTAATATATATAGACTAATAGACTAATAGACTAATAGTTTAATATTTACTAGCACTTGCACCCAGGGGAGGTTCAAGGAAAATGCCGATAGGATATTAAAGGTTTGCAGCCAGAGAGCGAAGGATTTCTTATTTATCTTTATTGCTCATTGCAAAGTAAACAATTAAAAATGCTAGTTGGAAAACACAAACTGTTTGAAAATTTTCAAACACTCCAGTAAAGACTTGCTGAAAATTGTATTAAAAACAGTGATGAGCCGTTCAGAAATTTTGAAATCCTGTAGATAAGATGTGCTGGAAATTGCTTAGAAAACAGTAAAAGACGTGCTGAAAATTGTTTTTAAACCATGAGATGATCAACAAAGTATTTGTCTATCCTGATGCAAACATAGTGGTATAGTCTCCATGCACTGTCTAAATATTGAAGCAGCAGTAAATAGTAGAATAACTTAAATCAAGCTTGTATGAACTTGTATGAACATCATGTGAACTGTAGCTTTGGAAAATACTGAATAAGTCCCTTTGCAAAACTTGCATCAACATCATGAAGAGATAATCAAGGTAGTCTGTGATATGAAAGAACATCAACACGAGCTTTGGAAGCATGAACAGCATGGCAGACATCACTGTCTTTCTGTCATAGGAAACATCACTGTCTTTCTGTCATACGTTCTCCATATGAGTACAGAAGGATATCACTTGCATGGATTGACTCCCAAGGTTAAGCAGTGCCATTATTAACCTTTAATAGCACTGCGAGCACTGCTGTTTATAGAGACCAGAACTTGACAATCTATACTGTCACATGAAAATAGCATAGCTGTTTTACCAAGAACCATCACCATGCATTACCTTGTTAAGTTGATCAAGACTGTCAATATATTGATACTGTTATCAGACTCGTGCAACTGAAAGCATACCAAACATATCACAGTCAAGTATGTCAAGACAGTAGGGCAGTGTAATCCATGTAGACAAAACAACAGTGTGCAGAAACATTCAGTTTAAAACCAGAATGGAACTTGTGATATAGGAATTCACTGTTACCTGAGAAGATGTCAAGTGAAGTCACTGTTGGAGTAGCATAGTATGGGCCATTCTTAGAATATATACGAGCCCATGAGTTCTGTTGGTAGCTCATCAAATACAGCTGCCCTTATTATATCTGTAGGATGAGCCCTAGAATTCAGATGCATTGCAATAGAGTGTTGTTAGATGAGAAAAAATTGTACTTCTAAAAATGCTACAACATATGTAATTAAAGTGATTGTTTGGATGAAGAGCTGAAATCTGGATTTGTTCTTGTCTTCTGCATCTGATTGGCCGCCTGTATAACAAGAAAAGGTTGTAATTGATTAGTTTGACTGGTTCTCCTGTAGATTTAATAAATTTAATGAAATGCTCTCAGAAAATCTATTATCCTACCCATTACCCATAATAAAATTTTAATTAATCAAATCTGAAAATCTAAAATTTAAAAATAAATTGTTATGGTCTTAGTAAATATAGCCTACATTTGTATAACACATGCATGATATGCAAGCTATACAATACAGAATACAGTGAACTACACAAGATAGTGAACTTCAGAAGTACTTTCTTAATGTGCTGTACAAATAACTGATGACTTATCATGCCCACAGTTCCGTAAGTTTAAACTTGGCTCAGGACTGTTGCTCTTTCCCTCATACGCAATGGAAATTGTCGGTCAAATCTGTAATCTCAATTACAGGCAAGTAAAAGAAAACTGAAAAAATCAATACTCTCAACCTAAAAGGTAATATTTATTAACAATTCAAAAATCAATAGTCTCAAGCTACCGGTCATAAAACACACCAGCAATCTGTTTAGGTTCAGTTTCTAAAATGCTCTCAATCTTTTGTCTAGTTTTTCAATCTATTGTGGAGCATCTGTTTAGATGTGGAGACCCTGAGATGCATCTGAGACTCTATATTTTGTTACTCCCACAAGGCAAAGAATGGCTCCTTCAAGAGCACCACTATAATAGAAACCATACCCATAAAGTATTCTTCATAGGCATGCACTTGCCAGCTGTTTTTTCTGCTACTGCTACTTGGGTTAATGAAAGTGAAGGTGAGAGTAGAAGGATAAAAGAGTATTTTAGAGAGAGGATTTGTAAGGCAACAGAAGAGCTGAGGAGGTTGGTGTTTTCTGGTGAAGAGAGTATGCAGTAGGAGTTGGACAAGTTTTATGTAGAGAGTAGGGGGCATATGAACAAGCATTTAAACTTGATCTGATCTCGAACCCAACCATCATAACAGAGCAGTGACAAAAAATCCTAGGACTGGTTTATTTCTAAATAGAGTGAATGCGTTATGTTGGCTCTATATTCATTATGCTTTTTGAAAAGATCAAATACAATAACCAGTCATGCACAAATTCCTTTATGCTGATGCAAACAGATAATTGCAGTATGGATGCTCTGATTTTGCTCTTTAGATGCTAGATGCTTTTTTTGATTGCAAAGATTATAAGTGCACCTGATAAATGATTTGGAAGTGAATGGATGCATGTCCTTCAATACAGCTCCAAAGATGGCACGTAACAGTTACTTGGGAAGGGTTGGATCAGCAAATTGCTGAACTGACTTGAGTCAATCCCACAATTGCAGATATGAACCTGGGCAGGAAATGGATAAACTGAGGGTCAGGACAGGTCCTTGCGAATGCATGGGGATGGGATCAGTTTAGGCTTGGTTATGTTGGAGCTTTGAGAAGAAATTGTGCCTCTTATACACTTGCCATTGCATAAATGGTAAAAGACAACCAGGTCAAAGTGAGTCCAAATCACTTTGCATATACAGACAAATATACACATATTAGTGTATATAAATACATAGGATTATCTAAACAGACTCAAATTTCCCATCAGATTTTTTGTATGGGGCAGTGTCCATGCACTCGAAGAAGTGGTTTGAGTTAGTCTATTGTGCATTTCACTTTTGAAGGACTAAATGCATATGCAAACAGATCCAAACCCAACTCATAGACACCAAGAAAGAAGAGATCAAAGCACAAGAAACAAAGAAACAGTTTGAGGAGGCAGAAGTTCCTTAGGAACCAGTTTTGTGCTGAAAGAGAGAGAATATATTCTAAAGGAATGCTAAATTTAGTCAGCAAGAGGACCTGGTTTGAAGGTCTACGACTTTTCAGGCCATGTAAATGTACAGAAACATCTAATTATTGACATGGGATTGTTAATTTTTCAGAGCATGGTAAGTAGATCCTGCATTCGAAGAAATAACCCGAATTGTAAAGTAGCTTAAAATGAAAAGCTGCAACTAAAAAAGCAGTGTTGCTGGAATACTCGGCCTATATTCACATATGATCCATAGGCACCAAAGGTTTCATTGGAATCTTAGTAATAATGTTTAGCATGTCATCAAAATAGCCAGCACGGGCACGAAGGTCAAATAAAAGCCCCTGTGGCCGACATACACCTCAGAATCAGCTTGTACAGCCAAGGTAAATAAAATCACAAACCGAACATCCTAATTGAGATGGAACAGATTTCTAAGGAGTTCATGAAAAGCTGGAAGCATAGTGGTAATTAATATACAACAAACATCACAATAAGCCATCATTGTCTACTGGAAACAAATAGTCGACAGAATGAAACGAACAATACTTGAGAAAATGCAGGGGTTTCACCGCCAGTAGGACCAGGGGCCATGGTGGGTGGTGTTGCACCTCCAATATTATCGGGGGTAATTGGGGGCTCATGGTAGAGCTTACTGAAGGCGTATGGACAGAGGATATAGGGGACCTAGATGAAGGGGTTGGTGCTGTGGGGAACATTGTGGGGGTAGCAGCAGATGGGGTACGAGGTGATGTCATTGGATTGGTTGTGGTTTGTTGGGGATGCTACAGGACTAACTGTGGGAGTTGTGGGTGTTGGTGGACTGGTTGTGGGTGTTGTCATTGCCACTGGGGCCATTGAAGGAGCTTAACCCTAATCAAGCTAAATTATGCGTACCCAGAACAATGGAGAGAAGACATGAAATTTGAAATGAAGAAGAGGCATGAATCTTACCTGTTCAAACAAGAACCGGTGCTGGTGTAGAGCTTGTGAGCCTTGGAGACTTTGAACGACAGAGGTCGATGATGCCTTTATCTGTAAACAAGCCGGGGCATTTATGGAAGTTGGAGGCGGTGATCTTAGGGCGGTCAAGGAATGTATAAATGCAGAATTCAGAAGAACATCCTCTGGTATATTTCTGTTACAACATCCTGTTAATGTGTTGTGGCTGGTGCAAGAAAAGGAGAGCCACTACCTCAATGTTCACGCTGAAGCATTCAATGATCTGAATGGCATGCAACGTCTGTGCCTTGTGCTTGATAGCTGCCGAATTCTTTAGGTCGGCAAAGGTTTGAGCCGCATTTTGAAAAGAAATATGATCGTGTTAGCCCAGTCAGCTGAACGACGGTTTTGCAGTGTGAACCGGAGATTGCTTCACGGCGGGCATTCCTGTTTTAGGCGTGAGACAGGGTTTCAGGCTTCTTCTACACTGGGGATCTTAGAGGTAAAGCCTATCGGCTAATTATTTTATAGTTAGATTTATAATTAATAAATGCGAATGTTTAATAATATATTACTATTTATGTTGTCAACAGATTATATTTATAGTTTAATAATTAATTATTAATATTGTATTGTTAATTCAAATTGTTATACATTAATAATAAAATTATATAATATATAATCATTTAATTTATATATATTATTTCTCATTATAATATTAATTTATTAAATTGTATATGAAATAATTAAATATTATAATTACACTATTTTTTTAATTATTGTTTTTAGGCTGCAAATATGTATATATTTGTAATTTTTATATATTTTTGACATACCTCGTCCCAAAAAATTATGTCGTACTGACATACCATACCATACTTGATTCGGCAACTTAGTATGTAAGTATTAATATTAGGCTGATGTTTTAAAAGTCTGTATATTTTAAGTATACACCCAACTCAAATGAAATTGCTTGAAAAATACCTTGACTGTCCCTTCCAAGTGTAATGATGGTACTTCACATCATCTTGCCATTCTTTGTCAGCCATTGCTGCTATTTATTGCCCTATGCAAATATCTCTGCATTCCATGAAGGTTGGAATGTATCTACATAAGTACCTCAGCATATTGTGTGGAGGAACCTTGAATGTATCCAGGCAGGACAATGTTGTGAAGGCATTGCAGTCTGCATACCAGCCTGGGATTGGAACTCAATGCCAATCTTGTCCAGGTATATGGCTGTCTAGAGGTAAACAGCTTCATAGATTCAGACTCTCAACCGAAAGACCAATTCCTTGTGCTTACACATTAGCTGTAATGTCCCCGAATTTGTAGCATGAAGTTTGATTTAAAAGCAAGTTCATTTGAGGCATCTCATTATGGTGGATATTATCTTCAGTTTATTCAGCAACTTGTTGCAACTATTCCAAGGACGAAAACCCTTGTGAATTGTGGGTGAGTTGGATGAAAATCTAGCTCATCTTTGGAGGACTTCATGACAGAGGTCTACTTGTGCTTCATTGCTATTTGGTGAAGGAGAAGAGTAGAATTCCAAATCAGATTTGAAGGAGGCATCTTTGGAAAAATTTGTTGCATATTGGCTAGGGTTTCACCCTAGGTTTGAACGCCACTGCCTAGAGAAAGAGCACCTTGCTTTTGGAGTACAATTTTGGTGTTTGATGGGAGTTAGGGTTTGATAACATCTTCAGATATGTAGCAGCAGCAGATCAGACCTAATTCACCATTGTTTGTGGAGTGATTTTTGGTGCTCATTGTCATCATTGCTTAGGGTTTTCCCCTACATTTTGAGTACCATCATTTGGAGCTGTTCGGGGGTGGTTGTGCATCAATTGTTGTCATTTTCGAGCAGCAAACCCTAGTAGATTTATTGCAGACCTGGGCGATCAGATTTGGAGCAGATCTCCTTGTTGTTGAAGAGTGGAAGACATAGGGTTTCATGCCCTAATTGGAGTGCTGCCCTTGGGAGATCATTTCTATCACGTCTTGGGTCATTTGCTATTGATTTTTTGGTATGTATAAGCCTAATTTAAGGTCTGATTTGTAACAGCAGACTTCTGAGTTATTTCTGGGCATGTTTGAGCCCATTTTGTGATGTATTTGCATGGACATTATTTCTGATTTTGGTAGCAACAGTTGTGGCAAATTGAAAATCAGAATTCCTTCATGTTTGGTTGGTCATTTAATTGTGATTCATTGCTGGTTTCATTCATAATTGAAGTTAGATACATTTACCCTATTGTTTGAAGCATTTTGGTGGGATATATGTTTGCTGTTCATACTTGTTTGCAATCAGAAAATTTATATCAGAACCTAGGGTTTGAGCAGAAAATTGAATTCAGAAAATTAGGGTTGAATTTCTGAGTTTGAAAATCAGATTTTTGGGCAATATCCTATGTGGGATATTTCATTAGCTGTTAATAATTTTGTAAGTAGGTCCCTTATTCTAGCATATTCATCATCTTTATACATCACAATATCACCAGATTTGACTATCTCAACTATGCTGAAACAAAATTGCTTCAAAGTTCATACTATACCAATCATGGATTGGATTCATTGGAACACGTAGGAAACCTGAGTATGAGACAAGGGTAGATATAACATGTCAACTTTTCTTTCATTATATCTTCAGAATAGGTGTCAATACAGTAGACTTGATTACACCTTGATTTCTTTTCATAAACTTCATCACATTTCTCATTTCTCATCTATGTATTCCATATCTACCAGC
The DNA here is from genome assembly GCA_007258455.2 of Sequoia sempervirens. Classification (NCBI taxonomy): domain Eukaryota; kingdom Viridiplantae; phylum Streptophyta; class Pinopsida; order Cupressales; family Cupressaceae; genus Sequoia; species Sequoia sempervirens. The sequence goes on along the minus strand of VDFB02058242.1, from coordinate 649,436,252 downwards.
TCAACCATTAATATCTATCTTAATTACATGGTGTATACAATATATCCAGCCACGAAGAGGCATATGTTTACATAAATAAGTATCTCTTCATGGCATCTTCATAATAAAATGCTTAACTATTGATGCTGATGTATCAAAGGGTTGACACTTTATCATCTCTGCCTCCTGATATTTTTCCTACACTGTATGTTGCTGTCAATCAATTCTTTAATCTGAAATAGTGTCCTACCAACATATTTGACAGTTCCCCTGGCTTCTTCATGTTAATATGTGAATCTCAAAATATATATGTTTTAGTTTGTGGAAACCAAAATTTTCAGGGTCAACATCTATTAACAATGCATTGAAGATTCTTTTGTCTTAACCTTTTACCAATTGCATAAATAAAATGATTTTATCTGTCCTGCTGTATCTACAAAGTGCTTTATTAAATTATGCTCTATTAATTGTTACTCTTGTCGATGTGTAATCTTATGCTAGCATCTTCAACCCTGACTTCTCCATTAGAAAATCTCCTAGTGAGAAGCAGATTTGTGGTTGCTTTCATTTTATTTCATGATATTTTAATTATTTTGAGATTATCTCTAAACTTTTGTTTAATATGATTATTGCTCTGTATGTTATAGGAGATAAAGCTGGGAATGCCGACACTTCAGACCAACCAGAAATAGATTGGAAGGAATGGGTCACATCCAAAATTTCAGGTTTGTGCTTAAAATATGAGAAAGAATTCAAAATTGGCTGTTCTTCTGGGATATAGTTCAAACTTCAGTCCCTTTGATTTCACTATTTTGATTATGAAAGGGCTCTTTTTACATTGATTTTTTTATGAAATTCAAATTGTATTTCACTATTTTTCTAGGGTTTTAGTGACATGTACAATCACTTCGATTCTTCAAATTACATAGTGGTTGAAATCTCAAAATTTAACCTTCACATCTCCTGATTTGCTACAGTGGTTAAAACCATCTTACTTCCGTTGACCATGGTTTCATGTATGTGTATTAGAAGCAAATACTTCATTTGTATATATGAAATAATCATCAGCCATATAAGTTATACCTTTTACAACCTTAGTGTCTTTATTACCTAACTTACTAACATAACCAAAGTCTCTATTAAGAATCATCAGCTACATAAGTTTCACCGTTACAAAATTAGTGTCTTTATGACCTGATATACCAACATAACCAGAGTTTTCATTCATCAGCCTCATACTTGGCTTTATGGGCTTCTTGATTCCTTGCCTATTTTCGTAGAACCAATTTCTGTGGTGTGCATTTCCAAGCATTCTATGCCATCGTCATCATTAATAAGGAAATCTTTTTTAGCAGCATTATCATGAGCATCATAGCAGAATAAAGATGCCTGTGCATCACCATCATTAGTAGCATCAACCAAACAAGTTAAAGTGTCAAGGTCTTAAGTCATTAAGCGCTATGAGAAGCATCACATATCACAGGTGCATTTTTATATGATCTTTTTACTTTGCATGTTTAACATCACATTTGCTTTCTCAAGCAATTCTTGTTTCAGTGACTCTATGAGCTAATCTTTTTTATCATGAAGTTTGAGAATATCAACTATCCACTTATCCAATGCTTGTGGTTTTTCCTATAGTTCACCTATATGTTGGATTCTTGATGTTGAACTGTTTCTTGGTTAGTACGTTTTAATTTCTTTTTGCCTTTGCCCATTGTTGAAGAACAGCAAGGAAATCAATCTTAACCAGCACTCAAGCATCTCACACGCACAACCAAAAATATTATGTTATATTCTTGAAGAGAGACAATGATAGGGTTTTGGGTTGATTACAATTCTCCTTTATCACAATTTTTTATCATTTAATAGATAATAATATGAAATTCATTCACCCACTCTTCAGGGCAGCCTTTCACAATTTAACAGGAAAGTTTACAAAATTTTATGGACTCTAAAAGTGATACATAACAAAATCCATATTCTTCTTTCAAACAGATTTAACAAGGGACTCTGCCAAGTCCTTTAACCTTTGAATTTTAATTTATTTATACTTATTTCAATGCTGCTTTTTGATAATTTATCTAATTTTGGGCCACAAAACTCCTTTAAATTAGAAGTAAAACTTACCTTACAATCCCCAATTATGTCATGTCCCCTTCTAGTTGACATCTCTCGGAGCACAGGATTAGCCTATTATGCGACCCTCGTAGGCTGATAGATTGGATAGAGGGTCATGTTGGAGCTTGGCTCAGCTTCAGTTGGCAGTAGTTGATCAGTTGGCTTTCGTTCGGGCTCATTCAGACACTTCTAGCATAAGTTGCTATTTTTAGCAGTTATTGGCAGTCAGCGTGGGACCCCTGCTATTTTTAGCAGTATGGATTGATAGTGTTCAGAATCACTTCAGTGTTCGTCAGCTTTAGACAGCTCGTGCATCGGATGAATAATGAGAGAGATATTAATATTTAATTGAATTAATTAAATTAATTGGAGATTATAATATAAAGTTGTACTATTTTAATATTACGACTTAAGTGATTTTGATAAAGGGGTCGCCCAACATTGGAAGGGGCCAATTGAGATTATTTTTTATAATAAAAAATTACGCTGAAGACTATTGAAATATTAAAAGAATAAGAAGTCGAATATTTTAATGATCCCTATTATGGTGGAAATCGCACTTTTCAAGAAGATATATGCTTTGCATTGAAAATCGAGCCATTATGTGATATTGAGTTATTGAAAATTGATCAAGTTTGGTCTGAGCACAGAAACTTAGGGTTTCAGTCTCGAATGCATTGGGGAACGAGCCATCTCTAGTGAGAGCGATTCAGAGGGTGTGAAATAACATCTGATTTATTGCCAGCACAGAGGTTTCTTCATCCAGAAGAGATCATAGAACTTCACAGATTATTCTTTATCAGAGGTTTTGTTCAGGTTTTCATCCGGAAGACATATCTTCATCAAGGCGCCTATTTTTATTGATATTCTGGAGGCTTTAAAGGGAGCCGTACATATCTTATTTGCTGCTGTACACAGCCGTACCTGCTGACAGGCCGTACCTTCATCATTTAAGCCATACCATCTTGTCTTGGAAAATATGCCTATCTTCTGGTCTTTTAGCTTCATCCATCTGGGGCGCAGTTGTATTGGGAGCAATCTGAGATCACCAGACACAGAAAGAAAGGGTGATTCATGTGAAGCCGTACCATCTTCATCAGATCATTTATTGCTGCAGCAAACTAGGTTTTCATAAATATCATTGCCTTTTAATTTGCATGTATCTGGAACATCATTGTAATCATTGCAGAAGATTAAATAATAGTTGGGCATCAGTATTTACTATAGATTCTGTTATTTCCGAATTGTATGAATTTTATTTAGATTTATTTTCAATTCTTTGCAAAAATCGCAATTTTCATTTATTGCACAAAAACCCAAAAAACATTCAAAAACGCAAAAACAACAAAAAAAACATCAGATTCAGCAACAGGGGGAAACTAGGGTTTCTACAAATTACAAATGCTCTCATAACCAGGATTTCAGTGCTTCAAAGAACTTGTCAATCAGAGCTCATATGAAGTAATTATGAGAAAAGAAGTCAAAATATTACTGGCTACACTACACAAAGTTTTTTTTTTGAAAAACTTCTTAGCTTTTTTTGTTTGGCCCCCTGATGCTTGTTTAATGTCATGAAAAACAGTGTGAAAGACCCTGAATTCATAATGTGATATGCTCTAAGATTTATTTCTGTTTTAATTCTGTTACATAGAGCAGTGGGGTCCAATCTTATTGGATGCAAATCTTTTTGTGAGGTGCTTTGAAAGCAAGGATTTCGACATTCATGTCCTCTTGCATCCACATTTCTAGCTACTTAAGCTTGCTTATGACCATACCAATGAAAGTCTAAGGCCCATAAATAGATGGATCTTGTTGATATTTTTGTAGACTGGGTTAGATATTGACGCTTTTTTCTGAAACACATAACTTCCCTGTTGTGACCTAACTCACACCTCGCCCCATTGCAAATGGGGACCCTTGTCTTTTGCCTTTTAGGGTTTTGCTTTCGCGTGCCTCATTTTGTCTGCTCTCCGTTTGGGGGTTTTGATTTTGAATTTTGAACGGTCGCTTGAGTCGAGTCAGTGAGTTTTCGCCTGGATCAATGTATAGACGTCACCATCGTGCTTAGAAGGCCTGGGAGACGAAGATCGACTGTCGTTTCGGCCGATTCTGACACCTCCAAGTTTTTAGGGTTTCTCACCCCGGGCCCCCTATTTTTTAGGACCCACTTTTTTGGCACTTTTGGGCAATTCTGGGATCCCTATTTTTTAGGGTCTATTTTTGGAAAATTTCTATTTTTAGAAAGTTTCTATTTTTAAAATTTTCACGAGTTTCGAAAATCCACTCAGAAGTTCGAAAAGATCAACGAAACTCTCAGAAAATCGATTTGAAGTTTTTTTGAAATTTTGGCAAAATTCTGGAAAATCACAGAGAAATCTGGTAAAAGGCATAGAAAATGGTGAGTTAGATGAAAGAACCAGTCATGAAATCATCAAGAAATGGATAAAAGTCTGAAGCACATGTAAAAATCTGAGAAATTCATCCAGAAAATTCATGAGAAGTCTGGAAAATCTGAGAAATCTGAACATTCATGAGGAATCTGGGCAGTTCATGGGAAAATCTGAACATTCGTTCATGGAGGAGACTGGAGTTTGTGAAAAATTTGCTTGAGTATGAAGTTTACTAGCAGGTTAGAATGGAGAAAATAAGTCAATGAAGCTTCAGCTGAGATGCTTATGGCAACAGATCTGAGCAAGTCCGCTCTAGACATAGGAAAAATGGCATAAAAATCTGATCAATGGCCGGACAATCAATGAAGTCCGCCTTAACAAAGCTGGGTAAAAGTTGGCAATGGCCAACCAAAGGTCAAAGTCCGCCCCTGTCAAAGTATGCAATGGCTGGTGACAAGCCAAAGTCCGCCCATAGAAAAGAGATGAAATGCCTAAGGCAATGAGGCAATGGTCAACCACAGGTTAAAGTCCGCCCAGCCAAATAAGGAAATGGCTACTAACAGGCTGAAGTCCGCCTTGTCCAATGGCCAAACATTGAAGGAAGTCTGCCCATGGCAATAAGGAAATGGCAAGCAAGAAAGCCAAGTCCGCCTTGTCCAATAGCCTAGCATGTGATGAAGTCCGCCTATGTATGGCAACCAAAGTAAGGAAGTCAGCCTTAGTAAGTGGCAAAGAAGAGGCTGAAGTCCGCCTTATGAATGGCAAGGGAATTGCCTAAGTCTGCCCAAGTGAAAAGACTAGATGGCAAGACCATCAGCCAAGTCCGCCCTTAAGGTAAATGTCAAGTGGCTAAACATTAGAGGAAGTCCGCCCCTTTGAAAGAAGAATTTGTCTAAGTTAAATGAAGGATGGCAAGGCTATGAGGAAAGTCCGCCCTCCAATGTGGCAAGGCAAGCAACAAAGTCCGCCTTAGCCAAGAGACTTATGGCAACCAAATGAAGGAAGTCCGCCTTGGGAGAAAGCTAGATTGGCCAAAGAAATAAGGAAGCCCGCCCCATGAAGAAAAGCAAAGTTAAGGAAAATTTGATGGCCAAATTATAGCTAAAGTCCGCCATGTATTGGAGAGTGTGAAAATTTTAAATTTTTGCCTAAGTGTGAACCTTTGGAAAATAAGAATATGCATGGCACTTAGAAAAACATGTCCAAGTATCAAAGTGACTAAGGAAAATCTTGGACATGGCAAGATAAATTGTGGAAAATCAAGCAAATGGCTAAATAAAATCGGACATGGCGAAAGAATTTTGGACAAGAGACAATTTATGGTCGAAAAAAGTTGGACGTGGCTGGAGAAATATTGGACGTGGCTAGAAGAATTTTGGACGAGAAATATTTAGGGCCAAATAAACTTGGACATGGCCAAATAATTTTGGAAAAATGATTAAAAATCATGGCCAAATGAAATTGGACGCTAGAGATTTTGGCAAGAAAAATGAAAAAATGGAAATTCATCTAAGGCATTGAGAGAGAAAATTTCGAAAATCAAATAGCCAAGAACAAAAATAATTTGCCATATAAACGAATGGGTTGGAATGGACACATAAAATAATTATTTTAATTATTTTAATCATTTATTTTCCAACAACCAAAAAAAGAGATAAGTCTTGAAAATTTCGAAATTGGAAAGAAAGATAAAGAGCTTTGTTAAACTGGAAATGAAATTAGAAACTTTCCCGGACGAGATTATTAAGGATAGAACTTGCCATCCTGAAGCAAAGTGAAAGATGAGTTCGAACTTGATTCAAAGGAAACATTGCGGATTTGCTAAAATGATCGATCTTCTCACCTCTATAAGTGATTTCACTTCTCATTTGTGCAATCACTCGATTTTGAGAAGAAAAGTTGTGAGAAGAGAATTGTTTAAGGCAAAAGGTTGAGGAAATTTGCAGCAAAGTGAAGGAAATATTCTGATCGTGTTCATGTCTCCAAGAAGTCACAAGGCAGATTTGTTTTGTACATTTCATTTTAGCATGATACTTCACCATTTATTTTCTTTCCAGCTTGTTATTTCTCGCGAAGTCTAATCTGATTATCAGCTGGAATGTTCTTTCAAACTGATTTAAATGTCGAATTTTGATTATTTCTTTCTTCCTTCTCTTGCAGATCTATTTTTTGAAGCAGTCAAGATGAAGTTTGCAAGCAAAGGTGTCCAAACACAATCGAAAATCAAGTCCAAGTGGGAGCACGTCGTGGACACTGATCTTGGCCACGTTGATCTCGAGGACTTCCGGAAGAGAATGTACGGGACTGACGGACGTCTGCCTACACCGATTGCCATGAGAATGATGCGCAATGGAATCGTCCATGCAGCTGGATTTCCACCAGCAAAAGAATGTCTTGAGCTGATGGTAGAATGCGCACTACATTACAATGCACAAGACAGACAGATAGAAGCTCCTGACGGAAGAGTCCTTGCCTACTTGTCCGAGCCGGCAATCCAAGAAACTTTTGGCATTCCAGTGTACAATCGAACATCCTATCGCACCAAGGAAGATGCACTCAAACTTTATCAGAGCCAACGAGATCTCTGTGCATCCAACATAAACAAGAATTGGTTACTCAAACCTAAGCCTACTGCAAGCAAGATGCCGAAAAAATTGATCAGAACCCACTTCAAAGAGGAATATGGTGATATTGTTCTGCTACTTAGTAGAATAGTAGGCAGTGCCCACGGTGCTCCTTTCGAAGATTGGATGTACTATTTTATTGATGAGATAATCACGGGAGTCAAAATGTTCAATTGGTCCAGGATGATTAGTGACAGCTTGCACGAGCAGTTGGTCAACTTTGAGCAGACCAAAATTTTTCACATGAGCTCATACATTGTATATTCCCTTGCAAGATATTATAAATATCCTGGCTTGACATGCAAAGGCGTGGTCGGCAACGGCGAGGGGAAATTCAAAGTCTACGACTGCTATCCACAGCTACAGCTGAAAGAGAAGTCTCATTTCCGGAGAGCTCATGACGCATTTTTGATGTATATCACCTGGCTTCTTCAAGGCGGAACGCACCAAAGACTCTCGCATGAAGCCAAGAGCCTAATCAGTCGGTATGGATTCTGGTTCATTTAGTATCCTAAGTTCACCTACATCAGAATCCAAGGATTTTCAGGAAATCCTTACAGACTACCTGTCTATCCGACTAACAAGATGGTATTGTTGGAAGTGCTGAGACAATTAGAAATGTATCAGAATATTCAAAGGCCTAAGCAGAAAGCTGCCGTCACCTTCCCCTTTTTCATCGGCAACATGGAGGAGTCATGCCCGACAGCACAAGCAGCAGAGGTTGCTCGACTGGAGATTCAACAATATCCATTCATCTCATACAAATCCAGGAACAACTTCGACCCGCTCCATCACATCAAAACAGTGGACGGAGAAAGATACAAACATCGGGTTGACCTAGAGGACTTTTGGGCCAACGCAGCCGATGAATATGACGTAAGAAGAAGGTTATGGTCAAGGTTGCCATTAAGCATGATAAGGGCGACAGAGCTCTTCAAAATACCTGACCAACTGCAAGATGATGGAATATATGTGCAACCAGGCTTCAAGGAAAATGAGCCACTACCCCCTATAAAATGGTTCGAGCCTGAGATGGGTGATCTAGCCACCTTGATGCGCCCTGTTTTCAAGTACTCTCAGTGGTGGATAGATCGGCAGGTGGAGGTCCTAAAACAGAGAAATGTGCAATTTACCTACCAGTTGATGGGCGATACCGAGTCATGTTCTTCGAACGCCGGTGCATCTCATGTAGATGGACCAACAGATGCTGCCAACTCCAAGAAGAGGAAAGAAGCCGGTAAATCTGCAATTCAAGACAAAGGTAAAGAGATAAATGAGGGCCCTTCTCGAAAGAAGCACAAGTCCAGACCCCTCCAGTCGGCCACTTCCAGGAACATAGAAGAAATGCTTGCCTTGGATAGAGAATCCTTGGAAAATGCCAAGATCCCTTCTCCAGTTGAAAACGTGGAACCAATCCAAATAGAAGATAATGATCAACCCTCTCCAGCAAGCACAGAGATCTTGGAATCGGATAATGATACGAACATTATGGATGGAGAATTCGAGGAAGGAATGATTTCCGCCCTCAAAGGCATTCAAGAGGACCCATCCGTCCAAGAAATCCAGGATATGCAGTTAGTCCAAGAAATTCAAAGTATGCCAGAAATTCAGGAAGGACAGGAAGTACAGGACATGCAAGACGTCCAAGATCAACAGGACGAAATTGAACAGCCAACAGTACCAGAGTGGCTGAGAGAAAGATTGAAAAGAAAAGCGCCATTGGAGGTCCCTGAGGAGGACAATGACACAGATTTTCTGGCGAGATTAGAGCAAACTGCCCCAAGGAAGAAGGCCAAGAAGTTCTCTACCATCCCGAGAGATGAAGCTGGAAATCGCACGGTGCAAATTGTAGTGCCTACAGCCGACAGGTTTCAAGACGAGATTGCTCCTGAGGAATATGCTATCACGACTGTCGACATGGGTCCAGCAACAAAAGAGCAGAAGTCTAAGACTTGGATAATTCCGTGGCCACCATCAAGGCCAGATTAGAAAAAGAAGTTGCCAAGAAGAAAGAGTATAAGAAAGAAATTCAACGCCTAAAAGATTATATCCAACACCTGACCAAGCCACTAAACGAAGGTGAACAAGTGGCGCCTTTACCTCCAAATGCCTCACAAGAACCAAGTGCAAACTTTGAAGAGGAGTTGACAACAGCGAGGGAGGCTAAAGATTGGATGGTTGGAAAGAAAGAAGAGGCGTTGGTATTTGCAGAAAAGTTGGCACAAGTGAATGAACAGGCTTCCTTCATGCTTCCACGAGTTGCAGACCTTGCAGAATCATGGAGTAGTCTCGAAGATATTCAAAGTAGGATCATCCCATGCATTCGGGAACTGAAAGGCATCTCAAAGCAACGGTTGATTGAGGACGAGGTTATCGAAGCCAGAGCTGCGTATGACTTCAATGGATGGTACTATGCTCTGATCTCAAGAAGAGGAGTTCTCGAAAAGGTGAAGCAGGATGGTGGTAGAGTTGAAGAACAAGTAAAAGAAATTCAGAGTAAAATTTATGAAATGGCTGCAGATATGCTCGACAAGGAGGTTGTCCGAAGGAAACACTTGCGGCCAAGGAGTTTGAAAGAGCAAGTACAAAAAGTTTTCTCCACCACCGGGCCAATCATGAAAGAGGGCTTCACCAAAGTGTTCGATTTCATGGCCATCAGAAGTTCTTTCTTGTTACAGGAACCAGCATGGGCGACTATCTTTGCAGAGTGTGCCGAGAACTTGGATTTGCTGGAGTACAACATCAGCGTGCTGCCCGACATTGCCATGGAGGAGGTCGGCTCAATCATGTCTAGGTTCGCCGAACGTGAGGCTACACAAGTGGATAAGGATGCCACTCCAGTTGTCTAGTGTTCTCTTCAGTTAACTGATTGTGGTTTTGGAAACCCTAATTAGGGTTTAGTTATGTTTAATCTGGGCCATTGATCTTGAATCAATCTCGGCCGTTCTTTGTAATTTGAAAAACTATATAAACCCCCCCTCACTCTCTCATTAGCATTAGATTAGAATTAGAGGTTAGATATTCATTCGAGATTATTAGAGATTAAGAGTTAGAGCAGATTTGAGATAGTTAGATTGTAGAAATAAAGAGAGAGTTCTTATGAGATTGTTGTGAAAACACTACTTTGATAATGAAGTTCAAATGCATGAGGTGCTTTGAGTACTTGATTGTTGAATAGTTGCATGGTCGCATATTTTCTTTCTCGCTTAGTAGATTTGAATTAAAATGTATGTTAGAAGAATGATTGATTGATAACGGAGATTAGCGAAACCGAGCTCATACTTTCTTTGGGTGGATGATTTCACTCAATGTGCAAAGTTAGACTGAGCTTTACTGTGGATGCTTAACTTCTGTTTTAATAATTGTTGTTCGACATGATGGCAATTATTTATCACGTGAAAATCACAAGCACATTCCTAGAAGATTGCACTTGCTTTGCGTAGTTGTCGTTGAACGTGGCGAGACAGAGTATAGTTTATTTGGTTTCACTCAATCCTCGTCTTCTCTTGATTTCTTAGGAGTAGCATAGAGTCTCTAAACCCTAAATCTTTTTCACTTTTTTTATAAAAATCAAAAACCCAAAATGGTACTGCGTTTATGTCTCCACTTCTCCGAATAACTTGCAAAATCTTACTTGTGCCCATAGCAAATCACATCCATACCATAGAGCCTATCCGCGTTCATCTTAAACATTGGAATTACCCTATGACCTCACTTGCAATCTTAGCATAGGAAGTAGTTTTTCAAGAGAGAATAGAGCGTCTGTGACACTTTGTTCTAAAATGTTTGTTGTGTCATAAAACACGCACCAACATTACCTTGTCCCACAAGAAACATCTCAAAAATGCTCGGATCTACTTGTCTGGCACAAATACTTGTGGGCTGGGTTGCCCAATCACAATGGGGTTTTGGGATGTCAAAAATAAACTTGTAGTAGCAAAATATGATAGAAATTGATGAATAGGATACTGCTAAAATATATTACAGCTGTTAATAAAGCAGTGAAGAAGGAAACAGACAAGAATATTGAAAAATAAAGAACCCAAGAAGCAGTAGAAACAGAGGCATAAAGTACAAACATTAGTCCCTGAAGGGAAGCAACAGCAAAAACAAATGAGTAAATTAAAGAAGCATCAAACAAAATGATCAGAGGGTAAATTAGAATGAAGGAAACAATAATGGTTATATGTGCATCAGATAATGGTAACTATATCAGCAAGGATATCAGTGGATTGTGCCAAACAATTAGAAATGTTTCAAAGACAAGTTACTGATCAAACACCATTATAGAAGAACATAGAACTCTAATTTGTGGAAACAATAGTATGCCTGAAATACTGAAGAAAATAATTGGAACGATTTTAAATAATATACATATTGATGGGGGATCAGGTGTAATTAATCTTTTAGTTAGGGTATGGTGAATAGGAGCACCAAAATTGTTACAAGGTTTTTGTTCAAGAATTGCAAATAAGGACCTGATTGTGCCTGACAATGTATTTCTCAGACAAAAAAATAATAATAGCAATAAAAGCAATGAAGGAATTACCATTTGTGCTTTTCAAAATAGAGGATCCACGAAAAGAATAGGCTGCAAATTGGGTTGTTCTTGTTAGAATATTTTGAGTGTTAGGTTAGTAATATTTCCTAAGCTCTAGGCGTTAGATTAGTTAATCATATAAGAAAGGCTTAGAGCCTTCTATTAGTTTTTTTTTGGTTTGGGTGGTTGAGCCTTGTATTCGAACTTTCACAAGTAGTTTTTGCGGCTGCCATTTGATTGGGAAGCCCATCTCATGGGTTTAATTCAACACATTATATATTTAGCTTTTGGCAATAACAAAATAATGGCCTTTGTGTCTTTTGTCTCCACATAATATTTAACATGTGGTATTATACTTAAAACATATGGTGGAAATTTCTCACTATGGGATTTTGCCATTTAAGGGTAATCAATGGAGTTTATGGAAATGTTAAATTTTTTATTTTTACATAGAGTTTTACTTGTAAAGTGAAATATAGTCTAAGTGACTGTAGTAAGAAGGTGCAATAGGTGATGTGTTATAGATCATTTAATAAGATGAGTTAGCATTGAACAAGCTTTTTGAAGTCGGTGAGTTCCTAAAGTTGAATTGTAGGGGTAAGCTAATTTATTAAATGGACTTATTAAAATGGAAGTTTGTATTTAAGTCATTGTAATATGTAAAGGGGATTTCCCACTATTATGTTGAATTTGTTGGGGGGATGGTGTAAGGGTGTTATTAGGACTGGTAAAAGAGGCTGAAGGAAGATAATGTTTTTGGTGCACTTATTTTTTTGTTTTATTATGGGTAATATCCCAAGCATTACAAATATTGTAATAGGTTGAGTTTGATAGTGTGGGTTGAGCATTTGATGTATTTATGTGGTATAAGGAGAAATCCATACTTTAAAGAAAAAAATTGTTCTCAAGGGTCACCTCTGTTGGTTTGGCCACCCACTCTAATTGCATGACATGCCAATCAAGTTGAGTTTGAGTCTTGATTTAAATTGTGAATCTTGGGTGGGATATCTAAGCTTGGCTTGGGGGTCATAGGGGGCTCACCCTGTCTTCTAGCACCTTTTGTGCCAAGTCATTGGGCTCTCGATTCCCCTAGATATCAAAAGAAACAAATTTATGATACTATCTCACTAGTGTGTTCAATAGATAGAAGGGAGTTCCAAAGGCATAGAATTCTAATTTTATTTCATTGTTTGTGATACCTTTTTACTTTCTTCATTGGTTGTAGGACATTGAAAATGGGGACATTATGTAATATACGTGAAATTTAACTGAATAGTATGATAGTTTAAGCTTGGTATTTGATTTTACTGGTCAATTTCAATTTGTCATGTAAATTGAATTTAATTAGTTACAATGAGAGTTGGATGGGTTCTGCATTACTACTCTATGATGGTTTTGTAAGCTCCTTGAATCATAAAAAAGGTTACAATATAGGGTAAATAGTCTTTTTTTCCATTTATCGTCTCTCTTTAATTTTGCATTGTATTCTGATTTATAGCAACTTAACACTAGTCAAAAGCTAATCATTAGTTGAATGTGTGCCAGGAACTGGATCTAATCCTGCTGGAGCTTCACATAGTTGTGAGTTAGCATTTAAGCTTTTCTTTTGTCACACCATAAATTATCTTGATGAATTGTTTGACATTCAACTAAATGTTTTCTATCAGTTGGTCCTAGGTCTTCCCCTAATGAAAGCCAGTCCTCCGTTGAGTCAGCTGATGATTTTGAACATCGATTATTTGGAGGATTCAATGACAATGATTCACAGCCAAACTCTTTTTATCAGAAATTAGATAGAATTGAAAAAGCCCGCAGAAAGGCAAGCTCTAGCTTTGGCAAGGAGGATTGGGGTGGTGACCTTGGTTGGGAGAGTGATCAAATAAGTCTTGACAGTGACACACTGAATGATGGGATGGATGATAAACTGAAAAAGGCTGCTCTAGAACATGATTATGGTGCGGTGAGACCAGATGACGACTATTCCTTTAGGCCCGATTCTACTTTTCCACCTGGAAGTCAGTACAAATTGCAGGTAATGCTTACTTTTTTTGATAGTAGAATGCAATACACAATGAACAAGAATCATGTTTGTACAGGCAGTAAGATTTAAACATTGTTTTCACATATTTTTCTCATGTCCTAGCTTCCATCAAGTGTATGGATTACGTAGAGGCATGTTAATAATTCTATGAAATTTGTCAGGTCAATTATGAAATAAATGTCTGAACCGTCATTCATATATTATAATCTCTTAGCTCGCTTTTGACCTTTTAAATCCTTTTGCTCCTCTCCAACTGATGGATTCTTTGAAACTCTCAAGAGTCAAATCTGTTGCTCAATTCAAGATCTCACATTGAAATTTCTTAAACATTTCAACTGTCCCCTTGGTTTATTTTCTTGGAGTGATTGCATTTTAATCAAATGCTATACCTTGAGCAACCTATTTTCTAAGCTCAACTTAGTAAGCATGTATCCTTATTCCTATTCCTCATGGTGAAGGTTGATCTATCTGAAACATGCTCAGTGGTTGAACCATCTCTGGCTTTAGTAGATGGTAAATTGGTCCACCACTACGTAGGGAGGTCCAAAGGCCCTATCTATAGTAGTTGGCTTGGCTGGCGGTAGGCCCTATCTATAGTAGTGTGGTTTAGATGTTTGGAGTTTCAATAATTTTTAGTCTTTAATTCTTTACATTCATTAAAATTGTTCTATCATGTTGGAAATGATGTAACTTGATAAGGTCTAACTAGCTTCCGCCCTCCTTGGTAACCTTATTTCAGGTTTGAACCCACAAGATTCCCATCCTTTTTTATGCCTGTGGCATGCTAAATGAGTTTTATTTTGGCTTCCTTTTTCGCTTTGAGTTGTGGATCTATTTTGAGCATTTCTGTATTGGTTCATTTTGTTCTATAAAACCTTGCCTAGTTCATGGTATTGTAAGCTTGATTGTAAGACTGGAGATTATGTTCAGTTTCTTCTTAATTAATATAACAAATGTTACAGGATCTTGATCTTACAAAGCCAGCCGTTCAAAAGTCCTATAGGCGTTTTACGTTCCAAACTACGACAAAGGAGGTCTTGCAGAAAGCAGATTTTAGGGTAATGGATTCCCTCATCCTGCTTGCATAGTCTGTAATTTGAAGTTGAAATGTAATCTGTGGTTTGGTTTCTTTTACAGTGTAATATGGAAATTATTTGTGTTCTTAAGGATGCAGTAATATTTATTCGTGTCTGTTTTTTGCACCTCTATTCAACGAAAAGGAATTAATTGGATATATAATCTTTTTAGGCACATGATTAAAATAACCTACCCTCAGTTTGTATTGTGTTTGGAAGAAGGCATTATGGAGGAATGGCCTTCTCCATGCGAAAGAGGCTTAATTCTTAGAAAACTGTTCCATAAAAACCATAAAAAATTAAAATTAAAAAAATTAAAGAGTCCAGCTGGAATGTCTACAACACAGACACACCAAAAATCAGTACAAAAATATGAACTCAGAAAAAATCAGTCAATGACCAGCAATGCCTTACCCTCTGTGTGTCTAGAAGGGCCAGCAGAAATACCACATGAGCTGCCACCTTGAGGGCCCTCAGAAGCAGCCGCAACAGTGCCAATAGAGTCCACTTCTCTTTCCAATAGCTTCTTCTGAGCACAAACTTCATGGTGCTGAAACTACACCCCAAGATCATTTTCCAAATACTTTAAAGTTCTACTCAAGCCATCATCTAACAGAGAAGGCAACAAAACTGGCTGGAAATTTCTAACTTTTCATTTCTGTTGGCAACCTTAGGAGCACTGATGACAATTGCCAAATCTTTGCAAAAAAGAGGCCAATTCCTCCTACTGTAAAAAGATTGCTTGAATTTCCTATCTCAAAATCAGCAGCTCTTCTTGAAGTCCAAGAACAAGTTCCTCCCAAATTCTTCATAGGTTCGAGAGAGCTTTTGGTAATAGGACTATTGTAAGTCCGTAGATGTACTAGTGTATAGTTATGTGAAACATATGTCTTGCTTTTGAGGTTACTTGGTTGATACATACTTGAGTTATGCCGATTATTTTCTCTCTTTGGCACATGATGGTGAGATCGAACCATTGGAGAAATTCATCCTTTATGTCTTGATTTGAAACTTCAAATTATTGGGGGATTTTTGGCATGTTTGCATATCTCATTCTAATCCTAAGCCTACTTTGACTTTGGATTACAAGGGAGTTTGTTGGATATGCACTTTCATGCTTTGGTTTATTATCCTTCCCTATAGTTTTTTTTGTCTCATGTTTTTCATCTACCACACCCTACTTAACTAAGATTGGCTTGGTGGCCGAGTAGGTGGTTAAACCACCTTGTATGCTATATAGGAACTTCTATTGTACATTGATTGATTATGGGAGAATATGAGATTTCTGCTTGGTTGTGAAATTACATGTATATCTCTTTTTGAAACCATGTTTTGTTCTTTTCAATAGTTGTTTGGGACCTTACATCTTTTGTCTCATTCTTCATAGTTGGCTTGATACCCGCATCTTTCTCCCTTGTCAAAATATGCTTGCTAGCACACATGACAAGATGATTTTTGTGCTCACGCTTGTCTTCTCTTTCCTATAATGGACCAAGAGCATAGTTTTGTGCATCCTTTTTGGTGTACATGGTTTTTATTCTTCCATTATACAACATTTCTTTAAGAGACATAATCATTCCACAATCCAAGTGATAAATAGTGCTTTTGGATATAATTGTGAAGTAGTTTTCCATTAACATTTCAGATCACACTTTGTGGTCCATCATCAAGAAGAGGAAAATTAGAGTTAGATTGCAGAAACGTTTTCTTTTAAAAGAAGGGAAAGAGAAGGAGAGGAAATGAGAAATGATGAAAGGGGAGACACTACTTACCAAGGTTGAACCAAGAAGAATGAAATAATTGAGAAAATAAAAATAACTTTAAAATTAATAAAAAGCACAAAATACTATCAAATTTTTAAATTATTAGAGACAAAAAAATAAGAAGGTAAGGAAAGGATTTGAAAAATCATAATATATAAATCCTTAGAATAACGTAATACTAATTGTTATTAACTTATTATAATAATAATAGTGTTAGTGAATTAATAATAGGATTGGAAAATAGTGTTAAGGGTTGAAATCTAAGTTACCGGGTTCTTCAATTTAGCCCTCCGTATCGGCCAAAATACGTATGGGTTCAGGGTTCTTTACGGTCCTTTTGGGGTTCACCTTGGGTTCGCTGTTTGCTACCCGGGTTCTCTGTGGGTCCTTTTGTGAAGGATCCACAGAGAACCCGAGTAGCAAATGGCGAACCCTGTTTGAACCCGTGGAGAACCTAGAAGGACCTGGGCGGACCCACATCATCCAACCCAAAAAAAGGCAAAAACTCAATTTAAAAATATAAAATAAAACCCTAAAAAGTGCCAAAAATGCCTTATATTGTCTTGGCCGATCAAATGAGGCTCATTTTGCAAACTCAAAAGAGCACGACCTTGATGCTTTTGATGAAGACGAATTTGAAGAATACTGAATTAAATATTGTCTTGATTGTAATTTGAATTTTCAATGTGTAATGACATTTTAAGACTTGAGTATTTACTATTTACTGTTTACTATTTACATTTTTGCAAATTATGAATATGATTATATGAGGTATTACCGTATTTCATTGTTTCCATATTCTATGGCATTATGTTTATAATTTAATAATTTATAATTATATATATATATATATATATATTTATATAGATATATACTCCTGTACCCATACCCATACCCAAGGAAATTTTTTTTGCTGTACTGGCGTACCTGACCCTGAACCCGTACCCGAACTGGCAAGTTAGGTTGAAATTTAATCGTTGGGTTGGAATATGAGAGGAAAAATTGGAAAAGAGGTCTAAAGTTTAAAAGGAACTGATATTTATAATGATATTATTAACTTGATAATAATAAATAATAATATAAAAGGATGTAAACTATTGGGATAAAAATATTGTTCAAAATATGTTGATAATAGTACTATTTTTTAGATAATTAAGTGAGAATTCCATTTGTTGAGAAACAGGGTGAAACTACTATAGTAAAATCTTTTACAAGTGTATGCAAATCTGAAATAAATTTCTTTATCCAAGGATTACCATATGATGATTATATGATTGCATAAAATCAGCAAAGCAGATGAATATAAGGTTTATGTGCAAAAACCCTTTTGGAAAAAAACTCCACACGACAAAGAGGACAATTATGCATTAATCTTCGAGAATGAGATACATCCAACACATTAACACTCTTTTCACTTTGATAACACCCTAGCAGCACTTGTGCACCTATACTACAATAATTTAAAACCACTATCTCATATCCTCAATATCTAGGCACAGAGAGAGGACAACACCATAATTGGTATAACAAAACAATGGATACCAAAACCCTGGTATCATGCAAAAATCCCATGCCCACCTTGGAGAGCATCTTTCGAGAATATTGAACTGATAAATGACTTCACATGGACATCATATGGGTGAAATCAATTGCCCCCCTAAATAGTAAATGTAACTGCAAAGGCATTTTGCTTCCATAGCTTTTGACGGGTCGCATCCTTAAGTAGAGCACTCCATTTTGGAGTGGCCAACTATGTGGGCCCCATCCATCATACAAAGATTCTCCATTCCTCAATCCTAGTGCCTAAAATTGGGAAAGTGCATTTAGTGAATATAACAATTAATGCCATGATTCTCAAGAAATCTTAATTACAAAGTATTTTCCAATCACATCCTAAGTGTCCAAGATCACTTTCCAAGAGTGTTGGAGATACATAAAATGTACATAGGATTGCAAGGTAAATGGCACCTTCATCCTAATATCATTGAGGCAACCAACCTTGAAAATCAATGCACATGACAACAATAAGAGGGAACAAGGAATACTAGTAGATGAAAGACTACAAACAATCAAAATAGAACTTTTTTCATTTTACTGTGAAATTGTAAAGTCCTTTGAGATGCAAAATTTTTCATTTATTTAGCTTTATGACTAGCTATAATCTTCCACCTATCACAATTGGAAGCCTTCTCACCTTCTCTCTCTAATCCTCCATCCAAAAGAAAATCCTCATAAGAAATAGGATCATTACCCTTGAGGACCCTAATCTTTGCTGTACATTTTCTTCCTTTCCTAAAGAGACATCTGAATCTTGCAAAATTTCCTTTTGTTGTAGATCCAAGCTTTTGCGCAACAAAGCTGCTCCATACTGAATCTCCATCTCATGCATATGAGCTTCCATCCTTTGCACCATCTCCTTTGCCAAAACCCCTTTAACTGTTTGACAACCAAACTTCTTTCTATCCATCCCCTCTACAACATCTCTATTGGCAGGAGTATTAGTCACAAAGTTGTCAACCAACTGATACTTCAAGGATGCCTTCTTACCCCAAGGCACTATTGATGGGGAAAGGGATTGGAGGAATCAATCACTGATTCCTGCTCTAGGCCTTTCCTTGTAAGACCTTCTTGGTGCTCTGCTTCACCAAACTAACCTATAGGCCCTTGCTCATGACTAGGTGCCCCTGGTTTGTCTGCCCAACCCCTCTTCTATCAACAAGCTTCCCTTCTACCAAGCCAACCTTGGTGCTGCCTCTTCCATTGGCCCTTACTCTTCTTTAAAGACCAAAATCTCCTCAACCTTCTACTAGGTTCTTGCAGGGGTGAGAGGTGTTGTAAAGCTTCAAAATGGTCAAACCAGGGTTCTTATTCCAACACAAGACTCCAACCATCCATCGCTCTCATCAAACTTTCACCTAGGGTTTGGAAAGGGCTACAAGCCAAAGCCCCAATTAGGTCTCCCTTGCCTAGAAAATTGGCTATAACTCTTAAACTTCAAAAGAACTTCCCACTTGTTTTTCAAGGTTCTTGATTCAAATGGTTAACACTCAAAGATTTTTGAGGTCTCAGCCTTCCACTGTCCGTACAAAGCCTATGCTTGAAATAGAGCAAAAACTAGGGTTTTAAAGCTTTTCACTGCAGTTTTCAGACTGTCAAGAAGTTCTACTACCAAATGAAGTGAAAGAACCTCCTCCTGACTACCATGCATTGCCAGGACCACCAACAAAATTCTCCAAAAAGAACTTCTTAAAGATCTTTATTCCCCTGCAAGATATGGCTCTTTTTCTCCAAGTCTGCCCCAACCGGACCTGCACTGGCTCGCCTAGGGCATCATCCTGCTAGCCACTCTTGCAACCACACAAACCCTAGCAACTACCATATATACAAGCATGGTTTCTAGGCACTGTTTCCAAGAGGCCGTACGGTTTGTACGGTGGAAAAGTGCTCTAGCACACCATTTCACAAAAACAGTCTGTTTCAGCTCAAGAACAGGGCAGAATTCAACTATTTACAGTAAATGCTTGAAAACTAAACAATGAAGCTACAAAATCCTACACAATGCTTGTAAACAACCAACCCTACATTCTACAATCCAGACAGTAGTAAAACTAATCCATTAGAACTCAACAAAATGCAAAAAGAACAGGAGTTTTTACAGAGAACGCTGCTTCTTTCAATTTTTCAAAATTTCATCAAAACATTGAAACTTCCCCCCTTGCTCCAGGGTCGAGCCACCTCTTATATAGGCTCCAAAAACAGTTGAGAACCTTTGGTCGAACCTCTTGTTGACCTTATAACAAAAGTTATAATTCCCATTGTGTTTTGCAAACCTAGGCAACTTTTTACAACTTAGCCAAAAATGAAGTTCTAAACTAAGTAACTCTTGTCAACCCTTTCCAACAAATCAAAAACATCCCTAAGCATCAACACAAAGGTCAACATGACCTTATGAACAACACAACAAAATTTTGGACTTCAAACAAAAACTTCAATAACCTTGAACTTTGCCAGGTGCTCCTGCACCATTCTCCCCCTCTCAGCACAAACAACTAAGGAATTTTAGGAGAGATCAGAGACATATCAATGCCCTGCTTCTTAAAGTCTGCTTCTTCTACCCAGGTAGCTTCTGATTCATGCTTATCCTTCCATTTGACAAGATGCTCCATGTACACCTTGTGCCTTGTAGACTTCTTCACTCTTGATTCCAAGATCTTCTCTGCTTGAAGCTTGTCTTGATGAGGGAAGGGTACATTACTGATGTCCTTGAGAACTTCCTGACTATTCTGATCCACATCATTGATTGATCCCTTATACTTGATTAAGTTAGCTACATTGAACACTGGAGAGATGCCCAAATCTGATGGTAACTCCACCTTGTATGCATTCTTGCCATATTTGGCCAATACCTTGCATGGACCCACTCTTTTCATTTGTAACTTGGTTGACATTCCCTTCTGCAATCTGGATTTGTTGAGGTGGACCATAACATAGTCCCCAACTGCAAATTGTACATCTTTCCTTGACAAATCAACTTTCTCCTTCAACTTTTGGGTTGCTGCTGTAACTGTTTTCTTGACCTGCTCCTGAATCTCTTTCATGGTCTGAGTGAAGTCTTCTGCATGTCCACTCCTATTCTCCATAGATCCAAGGTCTCTGAGCTCACAAATGCCTCTTGGGTGTATTCCATACACAACCTCAAAAGGACTTTTCCCTGTGGTTCTGTTTACATTGTCATTATAGGCATATTCAGCTTGGGAAATAACCATATCCCATGTCTGTCCATACTCCTTGGTTAGACACCTTAAAAGATTACCCAACACTCTGTTAACCACCTCTGTTTGACCATCGGTTTGAGGATGGTAAGCTGATCCAAATGACAGATTTGTTCCCAATCTGCTCCATAGAGTCTTCCAAAAATGACTCATGAACTTCATATCTTTGTCTGAAACAATGCTTAGAGGCAAGCCATGGATCCTCACAACCTCCTTGAAGAAAAAGTGTGCTATGTAACTAGCATCATGAGTAGTTTTGCAGGGAATAAAATGACTCATCTTACTAAATCTGTCTACCACAACATAAGCACTGTCAAAACTAGTCTTGGTCTTAGGAAGACCTACCACAAAATCCATGCTCACACACTCCCATGGTCTGTTAGGAATGGGCAAGGGTTGATATAAACCAGCATTGCTAGCTCCTCCCTTAGCTTTCATGCATATAACACACTGTTCCACATACCTTCTAACATCTCTTGCCAACTTAGGCCAATAATAGAACCTTTGTACTAGCTCTAAGGTCTTATTGATGCCAAAATGCCCACTAAGACTGCCATTATGCTTTTCTTGAATCATATTTTCCCTCATAGACCCTTTTGGAACACATAACTGATTACCCTTAAATAACAGTCCATTTTGCAATGTATACTCAGAATATTGGCTATGAAAATGATTCTCAAAATCAGAACATACCTTGTAGGCTTCTGAGAAGTCTTCATCTTCACCATAGAGGTCTTTGAAACTCTCTAATCCAATGCTCTTTAGCTGTATCTCCTGGACTGTCAACATTCTTCTGCTTAATGCATCTGCAACCTTGTTCATTTGTCCCTTCTTGTGCTTGATAGTGAATGTGAAGGCTTGGATGTATTCCATCCATTTCAAATGTCTATTACTTAACTTCTCTTGGGTGTTGATATAACTAAGTGCCTGGTTATCAGTAAAGACCACAAACTCCTTGGGTAACAGATAATGCCTCCACTTCCTAAGGGACTGCACTAAAGCATATAACTCTAGATCATAGGTAGAGTACTTTTGCTTGTCTTCATTGAACTTTTCACTAAAGAAGGCCACAGGCCTACCTTCTTGACTAAGTACTCCTCCTACTGCTACTCCACTTGCATCACACTCAACTGTGAACAACTTGTCAAAACTAGGCAATAATAGAATAGGTTGAGTTGCCACTTCTTGTTTCAGTTTCTCAAACCCCTTATCAGCCTCTTGAGTCCACTTAAACTTTGTTTTCAGACCACCTTTGATAGTATCTAGGACTGGTGCACATATACCACTAAAATTCCTTATGAATTTTCTATAGAATTGAGCCAAACCATGAAAACTCCTTACCTCTGTTGCTGTGGTTGGTGTAGGCCAGTTTAGGATGGCTTCCACCTTGCTTGTGTCCATCTTTAATGAGCCTTTGGACACTACAAAACCTAGATACACAAGCTCTTGCTTAAAGAACTCACATTTCTCAAGATTGATTGCCAACTTTTCCTCTTGCAACCTTTTAAGAACCATCTCAACATGCTTGAGGTGTTCTTCTGCTGTCTTACTGAAAATCAGTATGTCATCAGATATACTACCACAAAGATCCCTGTGAAATCCTTAAGCACTTCATTCATGAGTCTCATGAACGTGCTAGGGGCATTTGAGAGGCCAAATGGCATCACTTTCCACTCATATAACCCATCATTTGTTTTAAAAGCTGTCTTCCACTCATCACCATCCTTAATCCTGATCTGATGGTAGCCACTCTTGAGATCCAACTTTGTGATGAATTGAGCACCTCCAAGACAATCCATCAGGTCTTCAATTCTAGGAATAGGAAACCTATACCTAATGGTGATCCTATTTATTGCCCTAGAATCAGTACAAAGTCTCCACTTACCTCCTTTCTTGGTTGCTAAAACCACTGGCACTGCACATGGGCTGATGCTCTTTTGAATCAATCCTTGTTCCAATAATTCTTGCACTTGCCTAGCTACCTCTAGATTCTGATCTGGTGTAAGCTTATATGCTGCTTTATTAGGTAATGAGGCTCCAGGTATGAAGTCAATTTGATGACTTATTGCTCTCTTTGGAGGTAAAGTTGCAGGTGTACCATCGCTAACTATGCTCTTGTACCTATCAAGTAACCTTTGGACTGCTTCTGGTAAGACTGTCTTTTCAGCCTTGGCTTCCTCTTTAGACTGCAACACAACCACATATCCTTCATTCCCTTGGTGTAGGTCCTTAAGGAACTCCTTGCCACTGCTCAACATGATGTTTGGTGCCTTTGACTGTCCTTCATCTTCTTCTGACAATGACTGCAGCTTGAAGGTTCTTCCATCCTTCTTGAATGAGATGGTGTTCTCTTTCCCATCATAAATGGCACTTCTGTCATATTGCCATGGTCTGCCCAGTAGTAGATGGCATGCATCCATGGGTAATACATCACAAACTAACTTGTCTTTATAGCCTCCAATTGAAAATTCCACCATTACTTGCTCATTAACTAAAACACTCTGCCCTTTATTCAGCCATGTGACCTTGTAGGGGTTATTGTGAGGTGACTTCTCTAATTTCAGTTTAGTTACTGCCTCCTTTGAGATTATATTATCTGTTGAACCTGAATCTACAATGACTTTGCACACTTTTCCAAGTATCTTGCACCTTACTCTAAAAAGAGCTCTTCTTTGTTTAGGTTCCTCTTTGACTGGCTGCCTGATCAAAACTCTGTTAAACATCAGATTCTCTCCAATTTCAGATTCTATATGACTGATCTCAGTTGCCTTAGGACTCATGGTGTCCTCTTGTGCATAGGCCACTCTCTTTTCATTGCTTGAGGAGGAAGCTTTCTCCGGGCATCTATAAGCAGGGTGACCTATTTGATTACAATGATAACACTTCATGTTTGCAAAGTAAGAATTACTCCTACCTGCTCCTCTTCCTCTATTTGAACCTCCTTGAGGTCCTCTTCCTCTGTTATATCCTCCTCTTGAAGATGTTTCACCTCCATGCTCAGTGAGTTTTGATTCTCCTTGATTTCTTTGGTCATTGCCTCTACCTTGGTAGCCACCACGCTGTCCTCTTTGATCTCTGCCTTTGCCTCTGCCCTTAGAAGACTGATCTTGCTTCCTCTTGTTCCTTTCCTCAATCTTGATAGCCAACTGATAACATTGATGTACTGTTTTAGGACTCAAAAGAGCCATCTCCTCTTGGATGTTCCATTTCAAGCCATTAAGATACCTAGCCACTTTGAGGCTCTCATCCTCTGTCACATTAGATCTCATGTGAAATTCTTCAGTATAGGTGTTTACATCTTGGTCTTTCTGCCTTAGACTTTGCCTCTTCTTGTGTAATTGAATCTCATAGTCATCTGGCATGTAGGCTTCCTTTACCTTAGCAACCATTCCTTTCCAAGTTGATATGGGCTGTTTGCCTTCTTTTTCCCTCTCTGTCTGAATAAACTTCCACCAAGTCAAAGCTGACCCTCTCAATCTTGATTTAGCAACCTTCACCTTCTGTGCTTCAGTGATTCCATCACATTCAAAGTGATTCTCCATGCCTTCTATCCAGTCCATGACTAGGTCTGCTTCCATCTTTCCACTAAAAAGTGGTATACCTTCAAGTGCTTTTCCACTCAAAGCTTTCAATGCCTTCAAGAAAGGCTCCTCCTTCAAAACAGGGTCAGGTTCAGGGGTCTTATCTTCCTCTGCAACCTCTTCTTCTTTTGGTATTCTTCCCTCAAACTGTGCACTCCTCACTGCTGCCTCAAGTTGGGCTATTCTTTCCCTCAATAGTTTATTGTCTTCTTCCTGCTCTTCAACCATCTTGGCCAATTGGGCATTTGTCACCATGACGGTAGTATCACTTGACTCAACCTTTGACATATAAGATGCTTCCCAAATTTTTCATTGCTCTGATACCAATCTGATAGGGAAAGGGATTGGAGGAATCAATCACTGATTCCTGCTCTAGGCCTTTCCTTGTAAGACCTTCTTGGTGCTCTGCTTCACCAAACTAACCTATAGGCCCTTGCTCATGACTAGGTGCCCCTGGTTTGTCTGCCCAACCCCTCTTCTATCAACAAGCTTCCCTTCTACCAAGCCAACCTTGGTGCTGCCTCATCTCTTCCATTGGCCCTTACTCTTCTTTAAAGACCAAAATCTCCTCAACCTTCTACTAGGTTCTTGCAGGGGTGAGAGGTGTTGTAAAGCTTCAAAATGGTCAAACTAGGGTTCTTATTCCAACACAAGACTCCAACCATCCATCGCTCTCATCAAACTTTCACCTAGGGTTTGGAAAGGGCTACAAGCCAAAGCCCCAATTAGGTTTCCCTCGCCTAGAAAATTGGCTATAACTCGTAAACTTCAAAAGAACTTCTCACTTGTTTTTCAAGGTTCTTGATTCAAATGGTTAACACTCAAAGATTTTTGAGGTCTCAGCCTTCCACTGTCCGTACAAAGCCTATGCTTGAAATAGAGCAAAAACTAGGGTTTTAAAGCTTTTCACTGCAGTTTTCAGACTGTCAAGAAGTTCTACTACCAAATGAAGTGAAAGAACCTCCTCCTGACTACCATGCATTGCCAGGACCACCAACAAAATTCTCCAAAAAGAATTTCTTAAAGATCTTTATTCCCCTGCAAGATATGGCTCTTTTTCTCCAGGTCTGCCCCAACCGGACCTGCACTGGCTCGCCTAGGGCATCATCCTGCTAGCCACTCCTGCAACCACACAAACCCTAGCAACTACCATATATACAAGCATGGTGTCTAGGCACTATTTTCAAGAGGCCGTACGGTTTGTACGGTGGAAAAGTGCTCTAGCACACCATTTCACAAAAACAGTCTGTTTCAGCTCAAGAACAGGGCAGAATTCAACTATTTACAGTAAATGCTTGAAAACTAAACAAAGAAGCTACAAAATCCTACACAATGCTTGTAAACAACCAACCCTACATTCTACAATCCAGACAGTAGTAAAACTAATCCATTAGAACTCAACAAAATGCAAAAAGAACAGGAGTTTTTACAGAGAACGCTGCTTCTTTCAATTTTTCAAAATTTCATCAAAACATTGAAACTTCCCCCCTTGCTCCAGGGTCGAGCCACCTCTTATATAGGCTCCAAAAACAGTTGAGAACCTTTGGTCGAACCTCTTGTTGACCTTATAACAAAAGTTATAATACCCACTGTGTTTTGCAAACCTAGGCAACTTTTTACAACTTAGCCAAAAATGAAGTTCTAAACTAAGTAACTCTTGTCAACCCTTTCCAACAAATCAAAAACATCCCTAAGCATCAACACAAAGGTCAACATGACCTTATGAACAACACAACAAAATTTTGGACTTCAAACAAAAACTTCAATAACCTTGAACTTTCCCAGGTGCTCCTGCACCAACTATACTTGTTTCTTTTCCTTTTTCTAATTTTCTCAGAAAAACCCTGACAAGTGCCCTATCCCATGTTAGTTCTAACTTCTAAAAGCTTGTTTCTCATGATTCCAATGATTGCTTCGATAAGGAATCTCTACTTCAGCCATATCTATGCCAACAACCCCAAAGAGAAATCCATTTCAACCAACATTGTGCATAAGAGGTGTTAGAGTGCTAATGGGTTTTGTTAAATACAAAATTAAACTTAATAGTGTTGCCAATAAACTCCAAAGAGGAGGAAAGCTATAAGTGCAATGACAAGTTATGAATACTTACCCATATTGGCAAAGACAAAAATTTTTAGTGATGGGGTTAAAACTTGGGCACTAGGGTTTAATACAAAGAGCTACGTGTCCCATGACCATGACCTTTTGCCAGTTATTCACTCTAACAATTTCCAAGTCACATGCAATAATAATAAAACCCAATGAACATGGATATATAACTACAAGAGCAATAAGAAAATTTCAAGTAGTTTTTACCCAATCTGTAGGTTAGGTAAACAAGGCCTAAAGGTTAAGAATCCACAAATTGATGCTTTCCTTGCATAGTACTTAGCTTAATCATGCACGTCCTCTCCCAACTCCAACATTGGGATCTTCTTTGCCTATTTAACCAAGTGGCCAACACCTACAATCTTACCATGCTTCTTAGCACCATGCAACCAATCCTTCTCACCCAAGGGCTTCTATGAAAGATCCTTAATATGCACCTCCAAGAAGGTTTTGCATCCCTCACCAAGAATAACATTGAGTATGAAATATGGAAAAGGAAATGAATTATGAAGTTAGAATTATGATAATAGAATGTAAGTAACACGAATGAAAACTTAACAGAAGGTAAAAATGTAAGTAGGAAGTTAAAAGATTTATAAAATATGAAGGAAATACAAGGAATAATAATATTGTTTAGAAAAAAGAGAAATTGTGAGCCTGAGATAACTAGAATGAAGTAAAATATAGTAAACAAAACTACAATGGACATTATCATTATAATGAAAAAGTAATTAATGCAATTTAGACATAATAAAAAAATTGATGTTACAAGATGTTGCCATATTAAAGATGAAAACAAGAAATTTTAATGAAAAACAAGGCCCAAAAAGACCATGAGATAGGGAGAGGTGAAAAGTGAAGCAGCAAATAATAGGAACAATTGAATATAAAGTTAGATGAGGTTGTTAGAAGGGAGAGAGGAGATCATAAGAAAGAAGACAGGGACAACAAGGTAACCTAGAAAAGTAGAGAGGGAGGGAAGAACAAAGAGATGTTAGAAAGAGGAAGAACTGAGTTTGAGGGAATTTAACATGGGTGCCAAGGGCGGATAATTCTGCATTTCAAAAAGTGGGTCCAACAATAAACCATTCAAAATCTAGAGAAGGCATAGATATTGTTTCATTGGAGGAATATGGAGGCAAGAGGGGAGTAGGGAACATGAAGGAATATGGAAAGGCAACCCAAATAGGCATGCTAGTACCATATGTTCCACCATACATCGTAAGGAATCAAGATCCTCACACATTCATAATAACAGGGGTTTTATAGGCACTCTCGCACTCTAAAAAAAGAGATGCGCACAAGTCAAAGATTCAGGCACAGGAGAAAGGCTAACATTTGCAAATGCCAAGCAATACAGGAGGATTTTTTACAGTGAAGGCAGGCCAAAATAGCAAGAATGTTAAAATGTTTGGGGAGCAATAAATTTGTCACAATCCTACCAAAACTAACAAGCTTTATTCAAGCAGCAACCAGCTTTGAGACAAGACAAGGGCAAGTAAAACCACCTGCAGAAGGACAAGAAAACCATGAAAACCATGAAAATCAATCTAAAAGAGAATGCTTAGGGAATCACCTTATCAAGTGCATTGAGGGGATGAAGCAACGAGAAATGGAGGCATAGTTAGAGGTTGAGGGTGAAGGCAGTCATGACCAATACAGTCCTAGTTCATCTCTGTTAATTTGGTTGATTTGTATATTAGCGAGCTAATGGATCTAAAGAGGAGACTTGAAGGCTTAGAGATATTGGAGCAGATGAAGGATAACAAATGGCAAGAAATCATGACTGCCAATTGAAAACTTACTCAAGAAAACAAGCTACTTAAATATGAAATAACCAAACTGCAAGCAAATCAATAGTAGAATATTCCTATATGAAAACAGGTCAGTCTCAACCATAAAGTAGGAACTAAAGCAAATCAATAGTAGAATATTCCTATGGCAGTGGATGAGAGAGACAATTCACATTTACAACAATTCCATTCAGCAATAACAAGCATGGAGATCCAAGAAGCTAAATTAAAGGAACAACCGGAAAAGGAAAAATCATGGGCACAAGTGGCAAAAGAGCCAACAGAGAATCAAAGAGAACTCATAGAGAAGCAGGTTAAATTGCAAATGTGGGAGGAAAAAACAACCAACATGATAGGGCAGCAAATTTAATAATAAAAGGTGTTGAAAGACCATGAGGAAGGTGAGCACACTCACAAGTTAATAAAAGACTTTCTTGTACATAAGTTGGAGTGGACAGGGCATATCCATCAAGCAAGCAGAATTGGTAGAATGAAGCAAGAAGGCAGAAATAGGAATATAAGAGTAACATTGAAAAGCATAAAGGACAAGAACATAATTTTAAGAAACAAAAGGTTTCTTATGTTGATGTTATAGCGGTGGGAGATATCTTTCTCTCGAAATTTAAATAATAAATAATTAATAAGGCAAGTCGGCCTTAATAACAAATTATATTATTTCTTAAAAGGAGGCCGACCTAAGTGAAGAGTCACCTTGTTTTGTGTATATACAAGGTGGAGTCCATTCAATCAAATCATCAAGTCATTCTCATTTTCACATTCTTTCAAGAAGGAGCAGCAGACCATCTTGTAGCAGCAGATCGACTTCAAGAAGAAACATATTTATCTTTGCATCAAATGATAGATGCTATTAATTCATTGTATCAATTCGCCCTTGAGAAGGGTTTGATTGTAAAGGAGATTTCTGCACTTTTATCTGATATATAAGAGATATATATTTTGCTGGGTTTTTCTCCCTCGAGAAGGAGGGTTTTCCCAAGGTAATTTTGCTGTGTTCATTGTTAACTGTGTTGAGTTTTCTGCTTATGTCAATTCTGATCCTAAAACTAACATGGTATCAGAGTGGGTTTAGGGAAATCCGATCAGATTTGTCTAAGTAACATAGCGGAAGGTGGCTAACTTTATTAAGGCATTTGGGCGAACTCTGAAATCATCATGGAGAATTGAATAGCATTTTGGTTTTGACATTTAAAGGTCTGGGAACAAAAACTCTCAGAACTGGGAGTCCATGGCTGGATGAAAACCCGGACAAGGATAATCTGTTTAATATCATTAGTGATATGCAATGATAGATTTCTTTGGGAGTGTCGGTGCCTCTGCAACATTGGTAGGACACTCGGAATTAAATATATTCTTCTGGCTATTGCAAACGGTTTACATATTTCGCTGAAGATTTAAACATCGATGCATTGGATGTTATCAACGCAACCTCTATATGTATTGTTGATATTCGGAGATGATAATTAAACTGTTGCCATCACGTGTATATGCATACTGGTGTTGCCGAGCATCCATTGCTCATTGGCACCCTTCGGTTACTGTGGCCGCTTGTATGCACTCATTTGTTTGATTATCATCGGAGATATTGGTGTTGCTATTGTCGTCCTTATTGATTAATGCTGGCGCAGCTGTTCCTATTGATTTACCATTGGAAATATTAAAGTTCTGTATGACATTGTGGTCGATGCTACTAGAAGGGAGTTGTGATATAGTATGAGTGCAAACTTAATGGGAAGAACACCAAATAAATGGGACCTATGAATGATAGTAGCGGGAACTTGGACGTTCACTGTTAATGTTGTAGAGTCGTCTATCTTTAAGAGGAATTCCGATATATCACTGGGCATTTGATTGTTATTGGAGCAGGAGCACTTATATATATATATATATATATATATATATATATATATTTCTATATTGGAATGATATAAGATAAATCGAGAAGTCCTGTGCATGTACCTGGCAAATCATCAGGATTGGGTCCTTTGTGCTTACCTGCTTCCTATTCACTGGCCGAGATAATCTACTGATGGTTTATTGAATGAGTTTTTGCCGGTCTTTCCTTCTAAGAGCTGTGGTTTACAAACTGGAGATATCGGGCATATTGTGAATCCTGATTGGGCATTCAATGCCAGTACAGATCTTTATCGTTTATATGAAGGCTGGACGAATTGCTGGACAATTTCCTTTGACTATTCTACTCAATAAGGAGGAGGATGAGTTAGCAAACTCTTGGGAAAGACCAAGTCGTGGGTCTCTTTGAGCAAGCACAGATCAACAAGGTTACAGGAAACCAATATTATATGTTGTCCTAGGTGGCGTATTATATGATGATGTTGTTGTGGGTACATAATTGCAAATGGAGGCCGAGGCTATTGAGTTTTGTTTCTACAGTGGATGAAGATGAAGAGAAAAGAGCATCACAATAAAGAGATAAGTATTTTATGTTTGTAGCTTTGAATAATGATGTAGTTAATTCATGCACTAACATTGGGAATAATGAATCATGTATGCTTCTAGTCTGGATATTTCTCTTTGGGGTAGTTTGATTCTATGAACTATTAGTAATCTCTCTAAAATGCTTTCAGGACGGACCGAGAAGTATAAGAGATTGCATTCAAGGGAGGAAGAGCTTGATGCATCCTATGAGGAAGTCACGTAGGTTGAAGAATGGAGACATAGCTTGCAGTCATGGGACTGAGTTGGTGGCTAGAGACATCTCTCGAAGAGGAAGAACCCATGTAGATTGTTATTGCAATCAGTTTCTTCGAAGAGGAGGAAATAACATTTAGAGGGAGTCTGACAAACCAACAGAGGCAACCTTGAGTGAGGAGGTCAGGAGGTTGATGCAAGTACTTGGAGCTTCAGAGGGAGTCACATCATCATGAAGATTTGTTGTAATGTATATTTCTCTGTGATCGAGAAGTATGAGGTTAAAGCCCTTGTAGTGTATATTTCTCTGTGATGGAGAAGTATGAGGTGAAAGCCCTTGTAGTGTATATTTCTTTGTGACGGAGAAGTACGAGGTGAAAGCCCTTGTAGTGTATATTTCTCTGTGACGGAGAAGTATGAGGTGAAAGCACTTGTGTATATTTCTCTATGACGAAGAAGTATGAGGTGAAAGCCCTTGTAGTGTATATTTCTCTGAGACGAAGAAATATGAGGTGCGAGCCCTTGTTCATCTCTGAGACTAAGATGGGATGTCATGTTGAGAGACTCCATGACGACATCACGTTGAGAGACTCTGTGATGAACTCTTTGTACTTGTGTTTTTCCACACATGGGAGTAGCCATGGTGGACGTCATGTTGAGAGACTCCATGACGACATCACATTGAGAGACTCCGCGATGGGCACTTGTATGTGTGTTTCTTTCTACACATGGGAGTAGCCATGGTGGACGTCATGACAACATCACATTGAGGGACTCCGTGATGAACCTTTGAGCTTTCCACAAATGGGTGTAGCCATTGTGGGCGTCATGCTGAGAGACTCCATGACGTGGATATCTGGAAAGATACCTCCCTAGCTAAGAGGGAGTGTTGATGTTATAGTGGCGGGAGATATCTTTCTCTTGAAATTTAAATAATAAATAATTAATAAGGCAAGTTGGCCTTAATCACAAATTATATTATTTCTTAAAAGGAGGCTGACCTAAGTGAAGAGTCACCTTGTTTTGTATATATACAAGGTGGAATCCATTCAATCAGATCATCAAGTCATTCTTATTTTCACATTCTTTCAAGGAGCAGCAGACCATCTTGTAGCAGGAGATCGACTTGAAGAAGAAACATATTTATCTTTGCATCGAAGGATAGGTGCTATTAATTCATTGTATCAATTCGCCCTTGAGAAGGGTCTGATTGTAAAGTAGATTTCTGCACTTTTATTTGATATATAAGAGATATATATTTTGCTGGGTTTTCCTCCCTCTCGAGGAGGGTTTTCCCAGGGTAATTTTGCTGTGTTCATTGTTAACTGTGTTGAGTTTTCTGCTTATGTCAATTCTGATCCTAAAACTAACATCTTAAAGGTACACATTTCTGCATAGATGAAGATTTAGCTCCATTACAATTAGAAGAAAGAAGGAATGGGAGAAAGTTGTAGTGGCAAGAGATGCAGGTAACAATGTGTGGTTGTATAGAGGAAAAGCCCACATCAGCAATAAAATAGCACATAGTAAATAAGAAGATGGCCCCCTTAGAAGCATCTCACAATGGTAAGCTGGAATTTCAAAGGCTACCCTTGGAGGAGAGGTCTTGGTCTAGGGCCCATAGCAGAGGGGAAGGACATAATTGTCCTCATTGAAATGCATGAGTATGAGGGCTGTAAGGTTCCGAGTTTTGAGGGTTCCACAATGATTTCGGTTTGGAGTGAGCTAACTAAAAGTTGCAAGGGTCATGGGGGTGTGATAGTTCTAGTAAGAGAGTCTTGGGAGAGAATCATACAAGTAGAAAAGGAAGATCCAAGTAACTAGTACATATGGATGAAAATAAAGGTTAGAGAATTCACAATTTATTTTACAGCATGCTACTTTGTAGAAGAAGAAGAAACTAGACAAAGAGGACCCATATGCAGCTTTGAAAAAAGACATATCAACATATAGCACCATAGGAGAAAATATTTTAACAAGAGACTTCAACTCAATAATAGCAAATAGCCAAGCTCTATGCCTTAGGAATGAGGAGGGAATAAGAGACAACCCTCTATGGTTAAAAGAGGAAGATAATCAAAAGTGGGAAAGAGACTCTCAAGACAAAAAAGGAGGTATCATGCAGTATGGGGCAAAATTGTTGGAGATATGTAGCTTGTACAATTTGATTATATGCAACAGAATAAAAGCATGGCCGAGCTCAGGGAACATTACATGTCACACTGACAATGGGCAAAGCGTGGTGGATTATGTTATTTGTTCACAAAATCTTATGAACAAGGTTAATAGAGGTAGAGTTGAGGGATTGCCCCATATAAATAAGATCAGATCACAACTCGTGATATGCAAAGATCAGTATGTAGAAAGACACTCAAAATCAAGATAGTTGCAACAAAATCAAAAGAAAGAGCTACTGAAGGCACAATCCTTTTGACATTGGAAAACCAAGAAAATTTTCAAACAACTCTTGAAAAATAGCTACAAGGAATAGGAGATATTTGGAGGGCCAATATAAACAAGAGAACAATAGGTAGTGACTAGTTGACATTGATAATCCACAAGGTTCTTAGTTTGTGCAAAAGGTCTAGGTCTAAGAGAGGCAAGAAAAACAACTTTCCAAAAAATCCATGGTACGATGGAGACTGCAAGGCAGCAAAGAGAATGGTCAAAATCCAGGGAAATAAAAAGGAATATGAAAAGCTTGTGAGACTGAAAAAAGAGGATTACATGAAAACAAGATGGAAAGAACTGATTTTTCTTGGGAGACACAATTCAAGAGGCTTCTAGAAAGAATTGCAACAAAATGCACAACTAAAGAGAACAATATCACAAATTTACCATGGCTGGAATATGCAAAACTGCTGTATGAGAAAGTTCAAGATAAAGACGTCCCTCTAGTAATCAATTCAATGGCTAATGAAAGACATCAAAGAAGACATTAAAAAGCTTGCAGTGGGTAAAGTGTGGGACATAGATGGCTTCCAAGAAGAATACATAAAATGGGATGCAGAATCCCTCACACCACATATCAAAAGAATATTAACTGCTCGAAGCTTCAACTCCTTTTGTGCAAGATCTTCTTCTAAGACAGCTTTATCTTCTTGAATAGACAAAACACCAAAACTTCTCGGAACATTCTTGTCAGTTAGTTCATCTAATTTTCGTATCCCTGCCTGCTCTAGTCCAGTTGAAGCCATGGAAACCGCTCTCTCCATCTCCAGGAAATCATCCGTCAAATCAACCTTATGGCTGTTGCTGACCCTTTCAACTTTGCCAGTCACCTTTTCTGTTTTAATATGATCCTGCTCTACAATAAGTGCTAAAGCCCATGACTTTGTGCATCCAGGGTCATTATCACTATCATCTTCAGCAATAGAAGACAAGCTCGGTGGATGGCTCATGCTTTCACTTCTCGATTCTTCCCATTGTGACTCAAGAGCAGGTTTCCCTTGCCTTTGCCTCAAATAGTCCAATTGTTGTTCAACAATGGAGAGTTTGGCAATTGTTCTATCTGTTGAATTTTGCATTCATGGACCAGCTAGGACTTGAACCTAGAACCTCTCATTTGCTGCTGGAGTGCTCTACCATTGAGCTACCAGCCCACTTTGTGGCTGGTCCATCTTCAGTTTAGGTGTGGCTTTTTTCCAACACCCCCCCATAAGCCACATTTGCTGCGCCTGGGGCTCCTAGCCTGGTCTAGCTTTGATACCATGTTGAAAATTGGAGGACATAAATTGATATATCATTTTCTACTATGAAAATTATGAATCCAAAGATCCAAAAACACATATATGGTTAGGTTTGTCTCTTACAAGAGACATGACTCTTCATAATTAAATAAAGTTTATATTTTAACACCCCCTCATAAACTTTATTTTATCACACAACATAACTAGATGATGGGGGCCACCTATAACAAATAGGTTTATTAGCTACCCATGTACAAGTGAAGAATGAAAACTTAACCTTCTTTTGAATAGCTTTGACTACTTTTGTCCATTTTTATCCATAGTAAGACGTTCTCCATAGTAATATCAATAAAAGAAGTGAAGCATTCCTAATAATCTTTACAATCAATAACTTCACAGATTTAGCAATGATCTCTATGATCAACTTCAACAATGATCTTTGCGATCAACTTCAACAACGATCTTTGCGATCAACTTCAACAACAATCTTTGCAATTGACTTGAACAACGATCTTTGTGATCGACTTAAATAACGATCTTTGCAAATTGACTTCAACAACGATCTTTTCGATCAATTTCAACAACAATCTTCTCGATCGAATTCAACAATGATCTTTTCAATCAAAATTTTCAATGATTAGTAATGATCTTTGCGATTAAATTCAACAATGATCTTTGTGACCAAAAAACTTCAACAATCTCTACAATCAATTTTAACAATGATCTTTGCGATCAAATCTTTAACGAATTTAGCAACGATCTTTGTGATCAATGCTACACCTATTCAACACTGATCTCTGCGATCAATACTTCAAATTTTTTAGTTCAAAATATGATCTTTGCAATCACAACCATTCATAAACAATCTTAGCAATCAAGATTGCAACTTTTAGGTTCAACAATGATCCTTTCAGTCAACACTGCAACCATTCAATAATGATCTTTGCGATCAACTGTACAAATTTTTAGGTTCAACAATGATTTTTTGAGATCAATATTACAACCATTCTCCATATTTGAGTGCTCCAACTTCAAATCTTGCACCAATGATTGGTTATTTCGTCTGACATGAGAATATTTATGCTTGTACAACATTTTGAACATATTTGTGAGCATTTTCCAATTTGATACACCAATCCATCCACATTCCATCTGTATAGTATTTTTTAAAGATTGTTTCTTCCACTTTTGTTCCAACACAATTTCTCATAATGGTTCCTCAATCCACAAATACTGCAAGGATGAAGATCCCAACACATCTCTCTTTTATGTCCATGCCTATGACAATTAGAACATTGTATGCATTGTAGTTCTTGAATTAATTTGTTTGAACTTGTAACATTATTTTTATCTCCACTAACATATCCAAGGCCTTCATTTTTTGGCCTTACTATTGGCTTGATGGGCTTGACAATTCCTTGTCCATATTTCCCCAAACCTTTTCCTTTGTAATTGATTCTTTTCATTATCTTAAACCCAACATTCTTTGAAAGACATGCTTTCTCATTATCCTCACAACTAGCAAGATTAGTAGATTCAATAATATTGTTGTCTTCCTTATAGTTTTCATCACAAGAGGCTTTAGCTATTGTTATCCTTAAATTCGATACCCCTTCCCTTGTTAGTCAAATTCTACACAAGCTTATGGTCAAACAGTATTTCATCATACGTCTTGAACCTAGGCGGGGTTTTCACTAGTTCTACTAACAGTCCACTTTACCGCTTCTATTGTTATTCTTTAGGTCTAGGCGGTGTTTTATGACTTCATTATAACCTACCACTCTTTTAAAGACTTATACACATCATAAGCAGTACGTACAATGGGTTGTCGCTTGTCAAGGTCTCCCGGTAGCTTGTCTTGCAAATTATGCCTATGGGCAGTATTCCTTCAGATGTTTGAAACCTAAGCGGTGTTTTCCTAAGTTCTACGAACTAACCGCTTTACCGCCTAGAAACGTGTTTCAATAAATTAATGGAATAACAATAAACATAGAGTTACAAAACCAGTGCATTGTGCAGGAAAAGAAACTAATATCATCAGATTTAATATGAACAAGAATAAACGAAGCCATGCATACAAGAACACAAAAATATCAAAATATTATTTTTATTCATATATATGTATGTATATACATTGTATTGGCATTACAAAATTGGTTGCTTCTGTTGGAAATATTGTCATTGATGTCAAAACATGAAGGCAGATGGTTCATATTGTCATTGATGTCAAAGTGAAAAAGGTGGAGTCATTTGTGTCAAGATAAGCATGACTGAAGATAACATAAGCATAAATGAATGAGAACAAAACTAACTGAAGATGGTGTTGAAGAAATTGTCATTGATGTCAAGATTCAGAATCATTATGCAAGACTTAAACAGAATTATCATAAAGTTCAAGGTGCAAATTATCATAAAGTTCAAGGTGCTGGCTCAAAACAGATTGATAATCAGATCAGATTGAGAATCAGATCAGATTGATTGAATTACATAATCAAGCTCTACCCAGATCAAATCGATATTCAGATCAGAATGTCCTTCTGAGTAATTAATCAGGCTCTTCAAGATTCAATTTAACTCCTTGATAATCTGCAGATTAAACAAAATTATCTGGCGATTAAGGAAAACAAAGAGAGCAATTAGATGAAGAATATGATATGATGTATATTCAGTCTAAAGATTTTATTCCAATCACTCAGAACTTTGGTCGAGCTTATTGAAGGTCATAGATCATCCAGTATATTGCTATTCGAACTATTTCAGAAGATCTACAGATTGCTTAAAGACATATCGACTGAATCAAAGTCAGGAATCTGAAGATTGATTGATGATGTGTTCTGCATAAAGACATATTAAATAATTTGAAGTCTGCAGATCTGAATCGAAGTCCTAATTTCGATTAAAAGTTTTGCTGAATGACGTGTTAACTAAAACACAAGGCGCCCTAAATTCAATTAAATATATTGCTAAACAAAGTCGTATTATTTCATGGTCAAGGCGCGTTGAAAACAAATCAAAACAATATTGTTTAGAGGAAACAAATCAACAAGGGTTTCAAAAGTCATGCCTTTCAAGGAATGTGGTTTCAAGGATGTGTTCAATCAAAGTCGCCACATTGTTTAAAAGGACGTGTTCCTTTAATCTTCTAAAAGCGGCTGCTAGTTAAGAAAGGACAGAATTTGGTATAACTTGAAAATTAAACAAATAAAGAGGTGTGATTAGTCACTAGTTAAGAAAGGACAAAGTTTGGATCCTTGCTGCTTATGAAATGAGAATTGAAGGAAGAACACCACAAAATGAGATTTCCTTCAAAGCATCCAAGAAAGGGAAAACCAAACATGATACATCAAATGAGAAATCAAGTGATGATGAAGCAGAAGCCTATTTCATGAGGAAGCTTAAGAAAGGAAGTGGAAAGTACAAAGGGAAATTCCCCTTTAAATGCTTCAATTGTGGAGAAGTTGGACATTATGCTTCAAAATGTCTTCAAGATGATAGTGACTCAAGTGAAGATGACAAAGAAACCTACAGCAAGAAAAAAGGAAAGAAGAATTCCAAGTATACCTCAAGGAAGAGAGACCCCAAAAGCACAAAAAGAGCTTTTAC
This sequence comes from Sequoia sempervirens, assembly GCA_007258455.2. NCBI lineage: Eukaryota > Viridiplantae > Streptophyta > Pinopsida > Cupressales > Cupressaceae > Sequoia > Sequoia sempervirens. The sequence continues at coordinate 649,397,501 of VDFB02058242.1, read as the reverse complement.
TCAAAGAAAAAATGCAGCTCTTCAGAAGAACAAAGTGATGACAGTCAAAGCAATGATGATGAAGAAATATTGTTCATGACTGAATATGAAGAACAAAATGCTGATCAAGAATGTGATGAAGAAGAAAAAGAATGCAATGAAGAAGAAGAAACAGATCTTGAGGAAGAACTTCACTATGCATACAAGAAAAATGAAGAATTGAAGAAGAAGGTCACCAAGCATAAACTAAAAACTAAGGAGTTGACTAAAAGCTTGGAGGAATTAAACAAAATAATTGAATATTTGAGGACTCAACTTGTTGAGGCTGAACAAGTTGAAAATGAGATAAAGATCAAGTTAAGCGCAAAAGAGAGAGATTGTGACAAGTTGGTACAAGAAGTTGCCATGCTGAAAAATGAGTTGGAAAAGCCAAAGGAGGAATGTACAAGGTTTGATGAGAATGTCACAAGTTTCAAGGAAAATGAAAGAAAGTTTAACTCTAGGCAGTTTTACTCTTTCAATGGATATTGCTTTTCATGCAATTATTTTGGCCACAAAGCAATAAATTGCAGATTTTATGCAAGAAATACTTCAAGCTTCACTAGAAGAAATTATAACTCATTTGGTCATGACATTATGTGCTTCAATTGCAACAACTTTGGACACAGCATGTTTTTGTAGATATGGCTTTGTGGAACCATCTAGACAAGATATGAAGAACACCATTGGAAAGGAGAAAAAGATTACAAAAGTATGGAGAAGGAAACAAAAGCAAAATGATGATGAGGATAAATCTATGATCATGCAAGATACATGCCATACACTATTTTGAAAAGAAGCATGGATTTAGGGGGAGCTAAGTTGGCACTATCTTTTCAGCTCCATAAAGAAGATAACTAAAAACTGAAGTACCTCAAAATTTTGAAGAAAAGAAATCTACTTATGGATTGTTATCTAATGAAGATAATGAATTGGCTTCAATTATTGGAAACTGTATTGATGTCAAAATGAAGAAGCTTCCATACAGAAGAAGCAAAATGATTTAGAAGTCAAGGAATGAAGTTAGAGGAAGTGAGTATTAGTAGATGGGAGCATACATTCAGGGGGAGCTATGCACAGTATCTTATAGCTCCATGGAACAAAAAAGGAGAAAGCAAGACATTGTTGGAAGACCCTTTGCCATTGATGTCGAAGGGGGAGAGAAGTAGACTCGGGGAGTGTTAGAGGTGATGAGGAAGAATATGTTGCCATCCATGACAAAGGGGGAGATTGTTGGAAATATTGTCATTGATGTCAAAACATGAAGGCAGATGATTCATATTGTCATTGATGTCAAAGTGAAAAAAGTGGAGTCATTTGTGTCAAGATAAGCATGACTGAAGATAACATAAGCATAAATGAATGAGAACAAAACTAACTGAAGATAATGTTGAAGAAATTGTCATTGATGTCAAGATTCAGAATCATTATGCAAGACTTAAACAGAATTATCATAAAGTTCAAGGTGCTGGCTCAAAACAGATTGATAATCAGATTAGATTGAGAATCAGACCAGATTGATTGAATTACATAATCAAGCTCTACCCAGATCAAATCGATATTCAGATCAGAATGTCCTTCTGAGTAATTAATCAGGTTCTTCAAGATTTGATTTAACTCCTTGATAATCTGCAGATTAAACAAAATTATCAGGCGATTAAGGAAAACAAAGAAAGCAATTAGATGAAGAATATGATATGATGTCTATTCAGTCTAAAGATTTTATTCCAATCACTCAGAATTTTGGTCGAGCTTATTGAAGGCCATAGATCATCCAGTATATTGCCATTCAAGCTATTTCAGAAGATCTACAGATTGCTTGAAGACATATTGACTGAATCGAAGTCAGGAATCTGAAGATTGATTGATGACGTGTTCTGCATAAAGATATATTAAATAATTTGAAGTCTACAGATCTGAATCGGAGTCCTAAATTCGATTAAAAGTTTTGCTGAATGACGTGTTAACTAAAACACAAGGTGCCCTAAATTCAATTAAATATATTGCTAAACAAAGTCGTATTATTTCATGGTCAAGGCGTGTTGAAAACAAATCAAAACAATATTGTTTAGAGGAAACAAATCAACACGGGTTTCAAAAGTCATGCCTTTTCAAGGAACGTGGTTTCAAGGATGTGTTCAATCAAAGTCGCCACATTGTTTAAAAGGACGTGTTCCTTTAATCTTCTAAAAGCAGCTGCTAGTTAAGAAAGTACAAAATTTGGTATAACTTGAAAATTAAGCAAATAAAGAGGTGCGATTAGTCACTAGTTAAGAAAGGGCAAAGTTTGGTATAATTTGAAATAAAGAGGTGCGATTAGTCAAGAGATGCATTCTTAGAATAAAGTATATATTGGTCATTCATATCAGACTTGAAGAGTGGTTGATGTGTGTAGTTGTGTGAGGCTGTGTGTGAATAAAGATAATATCATTCAAGCACATGCTGTATGTGTGAGTGTAGCATGGAATAACTGCTATATCTGAAGTAGAGAGTGCTGTGTGGAGAAATAAAAGTTATATCATCAAAACACAAGCAAGTATGTGTTGTGTGGAACAACTCTAAGTCACAATCAGGTGTGTAAAAGAAGGCTCAGTAAAACAAGACAGCAAGGGGGGACATGACAATGAATATCATCTAAAAGTGCAGATTAAGAAGTGTGAGAGTGTGATATGTAAAAGAAAATATCATTCTTATACCAGCGTCTCATGTGGAGATTGAAGAGGAGGATATATGCAAAATAATCAAAGAAATACTTTCAGATTTAGAGAGAGTTTGTGGAGCAGATTTTTAGTTGTATAAAGGACAGAATAAAGAAGAATTTGCAGCAGTTATATATCATATGTGTAATGAGACTTATACAGATATAAAAGAGTATATTTGCAGATTTCATGAAGGAATTGTGAAGCATAGTTTGGGTCAGATTTGAAGAAAGAAACTGTGCATATGTTGGATCAGATTTGAAAGATAAATTCAAGAGGAAGAGTGTTTGAGCGGAATTGTCCATCATCTGTTGGAGAAGCAACATTGAAGGTGAAACATTATTCTTCAAATTATTATTTTTGCTAAGTTGGTGCTTGGCAAGTGGGGTTGAAGCCTCCAGTAGGTTGGTGCCTACGAACATTAGGGGTTGGTGCTCCTTGTAGGTTGGTGCCTACTAAAATAGGATTAGGGGTTGAAGCTCCTTGTAGGTTGGTGCCTACTAAATCAGAATTAAGGGTTGGTGCTCTTTGTAGGTTGGTGCCTACTAAACTACAAATTGGTGATTCAAGTAGGTTGGTGCCTACATTCATTGTAAAAGTTTATATAATTCATAAAGTACATTATTTGTACTGTGGTTTTATCCTAGAAGGGTTTCCACATAAAATCTTGGTGTTAACTTGTTCATATTGAGATATTCTTGCATAGTTGATTTGTTTTTGAATTTGAAATTGATAAAGGTTGTAAAGGGTAAAAGTTTATGGATATACTGATTCACCCCCCTCCCTCTCAGTATATCTTTGTGCTCTTCAACTTTGATTGCAAAAGTTGATATCGATAACAAAAAAAAGCAAAAAGAGACATTCTTGTTTAGGCGCATAGGGCAAACATCAGGTCTGGGATGCCCTCAATCACAATCTGGAGGCATTCAATTTGAGTAGGGGACAACAGGTTGTCGTGTGATTCCAGAAACTGGGTGAAGAGCCCCATGTCATGCCTCCCTATTCCTGCACGAAGAAGAGTAACTGCTTCCTCCATAGCCTCGTTCTGGAGAGCCGATGCAATACACATGGTGTTACCCACCAACCCGCTCTGAGGATAGTGATTGAGTCTAGCAATAGCTATATTGACATGGTGATGGAATTCAAGCCTCACCAAACGTTCAGACGCTCTCATGCCCTGGTCACGACGACTAGAGGTCCTGATGACCGTGTACACAAAACGCTCTAGCATGGTAGCATTATGCACGTGTTTCTGGCTCAGAAATGCTTCGCCCAAGATACTGCGAAACACTTCTTGTTTCACCTCGCTTTGTATCATAAAGACTTTAGTTGATCAGACAAATGCCTGAACAACGAACTACACTCGATCTCCTCTGGAATAATGAAATCATTTGCAGAAACGCCATGACTTTGAGCGCTCGCCATGTTGGATGCTTCCGAATGGTGAAGTGTGGTGACGCTGGCTGAATTTATAGATGGATGGTTGGACATTTGTGCTATCTTTCTTAGATTTGATGGGACGACAACTTGGTTTGAATTAATGGCTGATTTGAACCAGTTTTAAATTGCATTGCTAGTTGGACAACATACACATGCAACCATATGGTGTTTCCTTAAAGCTTCATTAATTGTATGGTTGTGAGTGTTGGATGCTGTGGTTGTGTTGCTGGTATGCGGTTGTCATTGATGTCAACACTATTAGCACTGTTGTATTGAAGGTTGTATATGTTGAGGATATTGAGAAAATTGTTAAAGAAAGAGTTGCAGGTTGCCAGTGGAACAGTGAAGGTCATGAAGGTGTCTTGCTCAGTATGTTGAAGATCAGCTACTGTGGACTAAAGGGTTTATTGTTGAGAGTAGCTAGTGTATCCACCGGAAGTTTCAGAGGTTCGCGTGAAGTTTTGATCGTGTTATGGACAGTTGTGTTCTGACAGTGTTTCTGTGGTCTCTGTCAGTGTTCCTGATTGAAGATTATGTAATTCTGGTAATCTCAGTTGTTGCGGATGCTTCTCTGTTAGTTCTTGTTGCTTGTGGATGCTTCTAGATCATTCTCTATCTTTGTTGTACATCCGCGTTGATCGGTGTGCTCGTGGTCGAAGATTTTTCTCGTGTATGTTTGGGTTTTCATGTTCCTGGCCGACATAGTGGTTGTAACGTGTTGCGGATCCTTGAAGATTTAAATTTGAATGTTTGGTGCGCTCGAGGATATTGTTTTAGGTCACATCATAATATTAGCCGATGGTGTTTGATTCAGATTGAAAAATTTATTTGTAAATTTGGGCCAACATTGTAAATATGTTTTATATTTTTGGTTGACGAAGTTGTTGATGTAATTCCATGTTGCGGATATATAAGAGTGATTGTTTGAGTGAAGTTATAGGGTGAAGAAGTGAAGAAAAGCCAAAGAAGAGAAAGTGTGCGAATATTGATCTATTCATTCGATTGAAGAGCAAAGTGTGAAAAAGTTTGAGCAAAGTATGGAGTGTTTTTGTGCTTAACTGGAACTGTAATTAGGCTTTTGTAGAAGCTATTTTCTCAGTTCATACCCTGCGGATCTAATCCGAATTGCTTTGTATTGTTGGGAAGTGAGCCCTCTTGTATTTTGAGCAGTGAGCTCTAGGTAGTGTGCCTGAATGCATGTGCATTCCCATTATTTTTCATTATACTTTTAATAGGGTATAATATTGTGGACTAACATCCATCGTGGTTTTTCCCCTAACAGGGTTTCCACATAAAAATCTTGATGTTCTCTATGCTTTTGATGTGTTGATTGTTCATGGTTTATTGTTCATTCATCAGATCTGAGATTAAGTTAAGTAAAGTTTGAAAAGTTTAAATATTCTGTGACAACTGATTCACCCCCCCCTCTCAGTTGTCTGTCCTTGTTTTGCCAACAATTAGTATCAGAGCAGGTTCCTTTGAAGAAGTTTAAAAGCTTGAGGTGATCCGAGATGGCATCATACAAGGACAGTCCTAGATTCGATGGAACAAACTACTCATTGTGGAAAGCCAGGATGGAGTGTCATTTGAGGTGTATTGGTGAACCCTACTGGAAGATTACAAAGAATCCATATCTTATTCCTCAGAATAGTCCTTCCATTACTGATGAGATTAAAGAAGCTGAGAATAATATTAGGGCTATTGAAACTTTGCTGAGTGCTTTGACAGATTCAGAAATGACAAATGTGATAGGTCTGAAGATAGCTCATGAGATTTGGATGAAGCTGAAAACTTTGTATGAAGGAGATGTGCATGTGAGGATGGCTAAGCTCCAGAGTTTGAAAGGCAAGTATGGAAATTTGAAGATGGGTGAAGATGAAAATACTTCTTCTTTTATGCAAAGAGTAAATGAACTTGTGATGGGTATTAGATGTGCCGGTGGTACCCTAGAAGAGGAAGAAATTGTAGCTAAAGTACTCAGATCATTGCCTCCCTCCTACAAAGCAAAGGCTCATGCTATTGAAGAATTCAGATCAATAACTGTTGTTGTTTTAATCAAAAATGCAAATTAACAGAAAATTCAACACATTGAACAAAGAACACAAAATTTATCCTAGGAAAACCCTCCTCCTCGAGGGAGAAAAACCCAACAAAAATATCTCTCTTATATATTGAATTTAAAGGAGCAGAAATCTGCTTACAATCTTGGCCACACACAAGGCCAATATAATGCAATAAATAATCGCACCTCACTTAGATGCAAATACACAATTATATGATCTCTCCTTAATGTCGATCTGCTTTATGCAATAATATGATCTGCTGTAGATGCACGAACTCCTTGATAAGTGCGAATGTCTCTTTAGAATAAAATCGATGATCAAATGAATGAGCATTTCCTTCCATATATACAAAGTAAGGTGCCTCTTCACAAGCAAGGCGACTCTTCACAAGGGTTAGCCTCATTCAAGAATCAAGGCGACTTTTCAACTTGGGTCGGCCTTTAAAATAATATTTATATATCATTTATTATTTCGATTTTGAGAGAAGGATATCTCCTGCAGCTAAAACATCAATAACAAATGTGACAAGGGACACACTGATTGGTAAACTTGCTGCCTTTGAGTTGAGTGAATTTGGTGAATTTGTTCCCAAAACTGAAACCGCATTTAAGGCTACTGTATCTAGAAGAAACAAGCAAAGATATGATTCGGGAGAGTGCTCCAAAAAGTCATTCAAGTATGAGGAAGAAATGAAACAGCTTGAAGATGAAGAAAGAGAAGTAGAAGAGTTGGAAGTACTGATTGTGAAGAAAGAAGGCAGAGGACAAGGCAAGTATAAATTAATGTTGCCTATTAAATGTTTCTCTTGCAATAAAATAGGTCATTTTGCATCAAGGTGTCCTGAAAGAGTTCCTAGGACTAAGCCTAACAAATCTAGATTTCAAAAGAAATGTTATTATGTTGAAGGAGTGACTGATGAAGAGTCTGATAAAGATAATGGAAATGAAGATGAATGGGTGTTCCTTGCTATCAAGGAAAATGGTCCTGTGGCTACTAAATCTGCTAAAGTTGAGAAAGCTCTTTCAGCCCGAATTGAAGAAAAGGATGAGTGGGTTATTGACAACGGATGCTCACATCATATGATTGGTGACAAAAGCAAATTTGTAATTCTAGAGAAGTATGACGGTGGGGTTGTAAGATTTAGAGATAACAATGCTAGTGTGATTCGTGGCAGAGGATCTATTTGTCTTGGTGGTAAGCATAACACTGATGATGTCCTTTATGTTGAAGGCTTGAAGCACAATCTGCTGAGTGTTGGACAGATGGTTGACAAGGGCTATGATCTGTAGTTCAAAGGTGGAAGATGCATGATACTTGGAAGTTTTAGAAATGTAATTGTTTAAGGTAAAAAGACAAAAGGTAATATTTTTCACCTGAATGCTGCTAGTGAAAATTGTTTAATTGCTCAAGTAGATGAAAGCTGGTTATGGCATAGGACGTTGTGTCATGTGAATTTTGATAACATTGTCAAAGTAAGTTCCACTCAAGCAGTAAGAGAGGAATGTCAGATGGAAAAACATACTAGAGTTTCTTTTCGGAGCAAACAACATCATTCTAATGGATTACTGGAGCTGATACACACTGATCTATGCAGTCCCTCCAGAGTTAGAAGTCTTCATGGAGAAAGGTACTTTATGCTGCTTATTGATGACTACTCTAGGATGATATGGGTTGCTTTCTTAAGAGAAAAATGTGAAGCATTAGAGAAGTTCAAAAGTTTCAAAGCTATGGCAGAGAATGAGAAAGGTTTGAAAATCAAATGCTTAAGGTCAGACAGAGGTGGTGAGTTCACCTCTAGGGAGTTCAATTCTTTTTGTGAAGAGCATGGAATTAGAAGACAGTTATCTGCTCCCCGAACCCCTCCACAGAATGGAGTTGCAGAGAGAAAGAACAAAACAATTTTGGATGCTGCTAGAACAATGATGATCGAAGGAGAGTGAAGCTGTAAGCATTGTTGCATACACTTTAAACCGGGTAAATGTAAATGGTAATTCTGGCAAGACTCCTTTTGAACTATGGTTTGGTTATAAGCCTACTGTTAAGTATTTCAATATCTTTGGAAGCAAATGCTACATCAAGAGAGATGAGGACGTAGGCAAGTTTGATGCAAGAAGCGATAAAGGAATCTTTCTAGGTTACTCTACCAAGAGCAAGGCTTATCGGTGCTATAATAGAAGATTAAGAAAAATGGTTGAAAGTGCAAATGTTAGAGTTGATGAGGATTCTGCTAAATCATCCAGATATTGTGGATATGATTCAGATGACCAAGAAGACAGTACAGACAAAGGGAAAAATGCTCAGACACAGAATCAACTTCAAATTGTTCCATATGTTTTGGTAAAACAACTTCCATTTGTTTCGGTAAATCAAGGTAGTCAGGGAGTAGAGACAAGTGCAAGTGCAGAAGAAAGAACAGAAGAAACAAAAGTTTGAGAAAGTCCTACTATTCCAAGGTATGTAAAGCTAAATCATTCTAAAAATCAAATTATAGGAGACAAGAATAAAGGTGTGCAAACTAGAAGAAAGATTGCAGAAGAGTATTGCCTGATTTCCAAGATTGAGCCTAAAGATGTCAATGAAGCTTGCAATGATGAACACTGGATGGAAGCTATGAAGGAAGAACTGATGTAGATTGAAAAGAATGATACATGGATACTTGTTCCCAGACCTAAAGACAAAAATGTGATTGGTACTAAATGGGTCTTTCGGAATAAGCTAAATGAACAAGGTGAAGTGGTCCGGAATAAAGCAAGACTACTATGTAAAGGGTATTCACAAATGGAAGGTATTGATTTTGAAGAATCCTTTGGTCCCTGTTGCCAGAATTGAAGTTGTAAGACTATTTCTTGCTTATGCTGCATATAAGAACTATAAAGTCTATCAAATGGATGTGAAGTCAACTTTTCTGAATGGTGAGCTAGAAGTATATATTGAACAGTCGGATGGATTTCAACTGATTGATAAGGAAGACATGGTTTGCTGATTAAAGAAAGCTCTATATGGACTCAAGCAAGCCCCCAGAGCTTGGTATGCTAGATGTTGACGTGGTTTTTGTGAACGCACCAAACAGCAGAACAAAATAGTCCGAAGGCTATTCCATTCTCTCTTGATTAAAGTATTCCGTGCGCTAAGATTGCGAGAAAGTTCGCACGTTCAACTCCAAGGTTCCTTTAATGCGAATAGACCCAGTTCGGTTGATGTGTATTTGCTGTGTTCTTACGAGGGGACTTACACAATTGTTCAGACTTCTTGCAGTTAGCAGCGGGCACGTGGTTTGAAAGGGATTCCTGCACGTATGATTTGGCAATGTAGCTTGTTTTCCTAAAGCTAATCAGAAGTGTGCGGAAAGTAAAAGGGTATAGGGCCTAAGAAATTTATATGCTACTCTAAATGCAAGATATGTGGGACTCCGTTTCGGCAGACTTCAACCAAATTTCACCTAGCCTCACGTCGGACAGCTTCAGCGAAATCAGTGCAATCTTCAAGGGGATAGCAAAAGGTTTTCAAATTATGATTTAGCATACATACACCATCACAACGACGCATATAAGCATACAAATCACAACCAAAGTTAGATTCAAGATAATCTCCAGTTGACCACGCAAGGCAAACTTATCATCAACAAGTTGCTAGTGGTATGGAATAAAGAAGCTACCTCAACAAAAATACCACACATCAAAGTAAACTACTTGCATCAAATTAAGCTACTTGGATTCGAAAGGAAGAAGAGACCTCGCTAGCTATTTATGACAAGACAAATTTCACCATCAATGAAAAGATCAATTATCATAAAAAGTGTTACACAACAATCTCCTCAAAAGTTTTCAAAGGGAAAACTTTCTTTCTCTTCCACACTAACAAAATGATCTACTATACTCTACTATGCAATCTCTCCAATCTCTAGCTCTAATGCTAATGCCTGATCTAATCCAATACAAATGAGGGGGACTCCCCCTTTATATAGCTAGCCAAGTCCCAAAAGACGGCTAGGGTTACAATTAATAGAGTGGCCAGAATCGTGCCACCTCAGCCCTAACCCTAAAAACTGCCAGAATAGGGAGTGGTACATTAAATGAATCAAAGATTCCCACTCACTCCCATAAATAGCAAATGTAATAAATGTCCATATTCAGTCTTCTAGAAGATCCTCGTCCAGTAGTGTGTTCCCATTTGCCTTCTCTCTGATTGCCAACTCCACGAATCTGCGAAGCACGGCCTCAACCTCCTGAACTGAAATCGGTGGAACACAATCTAACTGAAACTCTAACACCGTGACTGAATGCTCATGCCTTGTACAAGATTTCCTCCAAGCAGCTAAGGAGTCCTGCGTGTTCTGGATCAAAGTGGAGAAAGTAGCAGTATTCTCGAAATCATCCTGTACAAAGGTCTTAACATCTGCGAAGAAGGGAACCAGCAAACCCCTCAAATTATCAAAATTAACTTCATCTGGATTCAGCCGCCTAGCAAATATAGCCTCAAAGGTATTCTGAACTCCATCTATAATGTTGGCCATAGCCTTATGTACTCTAGCTGAATCTGCTGTGCCGCATCGAAGAAGCCACGCCCTGTGATAGCCGAAGAATACCACCGAGAGAAATCATATCGGTCATTCGCCTGAATGACACCTCCATCAATCGGCAACTGCAATGGCACATGCCTCAATACCTCAAGGCGCTGGATCACCTTACTTGATAGATAGAGGCATCGCCCCAAGCATGATCCACCGCATCCATCCGTGTCAAAATACTAGAGGCTCTTGAAAGGCAGAAGCAAGGTCCATAAATTTCTCGGTCTCAACACGACTCCTTGACCCATTTATCTGCTTCCTGTGCCATCCTCCCCAACTCTACCAAGCCGCTGATCGACTCTCTAGGAATATCTGCTGGAGGCTCTATCACTGGTACATCCTGCCCTCGAGAACGAGACAACTGCTGAACATATCCTATTAAGGCTTTGTGTTCTCATTTCAACCTTTTGTATTTCCCTTCTTTCTTGAACAACCTATCCTTGAGGGCGAGGAAGGAGTTATCACACTCCTCAACAATCTGCACACCAGTGGGGCGTCCCAAATCTAGAGTCGTGACCACATAATTTTCGGAACTGCTTCATTCCGGTCACACTCAACTCGTGGCATAGCTACATGAAGAGTACGAGAGCCATCCTCCTCAGTGGATATCTTCGAAAATTTTCTTGCTTTCTTCTTCTGTGGAGGTGCATTGATCCGGTTCAGAAATTCTTCCATCTCAACTATAAATCTCCTCGCTTCAGGATTTTTTCTCATTCTATCTTTAAGCCAATCGGGAACCTCATACTGTATGTCGAGGGGCTGCTCCTGTGCCTCTACTTCTCTAACCTTTCAACTTCTTCATCATTCTGGCGAGGCTCATGTCCTCAAGTGGCTGAGTATCACCTGACACTATATCATCATCATCGTTCATGGCCTCCTCTAATTCCTGCTGAAACGAGGGTCATAATAGTCCCCTCATCATCCTGCGATCAATCCTAAAGTACATTGGCACTCGGCCAACCGACTCTCTCCGGGAGGCTGAACATCATCCTGTACCACCTGACTGATTCAATGCATTTTCTCTGATCAGCAAATAAAGACACCTCCTGTATACTTGGAGAACGTGTCTCCAATGGTGTTGCAACTGTAATCCGTGGAGGTTCTGGCTGAGCTATTTCCTTCTTGCTGGACTCTGGACCTCTTGTAATCTGTTTCTTTCTGCTAGTGGTGGGCGTCCTGTGATCTCCCAAGTACAATTGACCTACTCTTCAACCTGTTCACCCGCCTATCAACCCAAGCTCTGGTGAATGTCATAATTGGGATGGAGAGAGTATCTAAATCTGCAACCTCGGGCTCTGACCAATCTATAGGTGGAAGCGGAGTATCTCGAACAGCTGCATAATCCGGATGGACTACATCCATATCCTCATTGACCTGGTCCGGAACTGGCACAACCTCACACTCCCTGATCAGAGTAATCGGCAACCGAGAGAACATTCTCTTCCTTACTTCAATCTCATCAACTGCATCAGCCCAGTAATCCTCAATGGTGGCCTTATGCTTGAACTCCTCTGACAACACCCACTTGATGTTATGATGCGGGTCATAGTGTTGTCGACTTGTATGATATGAGAAGTGATAAAACTGAAGCTCACTTTCAGCTTCTCTAGCTGCCTGTATCGAAGGACACACCTCATCCGAGTTGCCCATTACAATTGGAAATTCTATCCCTCCCTTTTTCTTCTTCTTTTGAATTTTGTCAAAGGCTAGCAATTGTCTGGATATCTCTAGCATTATTATTCTATTTGTCGGGTACTTAGGCAGCCTATATGGGTACGAGGAAAAACCTTGCAGCCTAATGTATGAAAATCTCGAAAACTGTATAAACCAGCACCCATACCTTTCAATTAGCTTCTGGGCATCTCTAGAGATTCTGTGATGTAACCGCTCCTGAAGCAGCCTCGTGATGTACATAGTGAATGAATCGTTGACACGTTTGTAGTGGGTTGTGCTTGATAGGTGCAACTGTGTACACGCCTCATGGATTTTGAATTGATGAGAGCCGCATCCCACAGGTTCTTTGTAAGAAATCCCCCTGTACCTCATCATCCGTGCCAACATATAAATGAGATAGGAGCTCATATAAAATGTCCTTGTTCTCCTCAAGCTCAGGAGCTGCTCATGTATATTATCGCTTATCATCTCGGCCCAATTGACATAATCCTTGCCCTCTAGCACCAGGTTGATGTAATAAAACATCCAAGGCTCAAAAATGTAGGACTGTGGGCAACCCCCAACCCTGCTCAGCATCATGATGAGATCACAGTATTCTTGTTTCAGGTCCTCCGCTATGATCTGTTTTGGCAACTTCGCACGAGATGGCTTAGGAGTGCTCATCCAGTGGGTGTTAATTGTATCCATGCATCTCTCGAAAGCAGAAGCATACATCCGCTCCGCTCGCTCCTTGGATTTGTAAATCATGTTCCTGTGCACCGGGATCCCGAAAGCTTCACAAATGGCTGCCAGAGTAAGATTGGCAAGCACTTGGCCATCTGGTGACATGATCGACCGGTGTTCCTCGTAGCAATTAGCGCACTCCATTATCAGCTCTGAGCACTGAATGGCTGGCGGAAAACCAGCAGCTGCATATAGTCCACTTCGGACGATGTTGTGTGAAGTGACTGAAGCCCGATGACTTCCAATTCCAAACAGCCTGTTCTTGAAGGTCTCCAGGTTGACGGAGCCCAAATTGGTGTCTGTCAACTTGCCCAGCTTTGAGATGAACTTTGACTCTGGCATGAATGTCTTGCTCAGCTTCTTGATCACAGCTTGTCTTGAGGCACCATTGTCTTTTCCAGTTGTCCTCGCTTCAGCCATCTGCAAACAACAACATTCATCAGCAATTTAATTTATAAAAATGATACATGACATTACATAGGGGCTGCAGTCGTCTTCAAGAAGCTGCAATAACTTTCGTGTTTGCAAACCTCAGCTTCTTCTCTTGAATAAATTCGAACTCCAACACTTAGAACAGATTTCTAAGTGGACTTTGATGACTTTACTTCACTATCCTCAATCAGCAATTTGAACTTCAATAACTTCGTATCAGCAATCAGCAATCTCACACTTCGAAAACTTTCAGCAACTTACTTCACTTCGAGGCGTCTCCTTCAACTGGCAACTTCTACTTCAGCAATGAATCAAATTTCAGCCACTAGCAAAGTCGTACCTCTAGCACAAGCAACTCTGGACTTCAGCAAAAACTTCTTTGACCAGCAAGGGCGTACTTCCTCAGCTGTCAAGGCGTCCACTAAGTTCAACCAAGATAAGCTCCAACAAGTTCGAATTCAAGCTCCTCGCAACCAACAAACTCAAGTCTTCAACCAGCAAGTGCGTCCTCCTCAGCAACCTCAGCAATGGCACTTTCTTTAGCAACTCAAGGCGTCAGCCTCAGCTAGTCTCAGCAATCTCAACAAAACTTTGAACTCTTCACTGCAATGCCTTACTTAGAGCAAATTCGCCTTCTTCAGCTGTGAAAACAAGTGAAAAACTTCTCCATTTTATAGCTAAAACTCGAATTCTAGAAGAAGTTAATTTTAGCCAGTGCCATTAAACTCCACTACTCCACTTCAAAAATTCGAATTCTCCCTCTCTGGTATTTCTGACACTTGTCTCCAGTCGTCGGGAATCTTGTTCTTCTAGAAACTTGACTTTGACTGGTGTCTTTGAATTCATCTTCGAAAAATTTACTTTAAATCCACCCTTTTAACTCACCAGCCGGAGCTCTGTCACTTGAATTCGAATTTTAACTTCATCATCTCTGGGAAAATCCATCTTTAAAGAATTCAAACAAAATTATCTAGGCAACTGACTTCGAATTCTTCATTCGAAGAAAGTTCATTTTGAAAACACATTTTATTCACCTTGCCTTAGAAAATTTTAAATTTTCCCTTAGGAAAATTCATAATTTGAGCACTGATTAAATTCTTCACTGGAAAAGTGTCGGCGAAGCTTGGAAGACTTGGAAATCCATCTATCATCGCGAATGTTCAGTACCCAGAAGGAAATTTTCTTCAGAACGTCTCGAATCCATGGGTACCCAACGAACGGGTTCATTTAATTTTTCGAATTTTGAACCTTAGAAAAATATAATTTTCACCATTTAAACTCATTCTTCGCCCGTGATCATCCCGTGTTGCTCCAAACTGAAGGACTTGAATTCATCTTTGCATTATCATTCACCCCTGACCTCACTGCTGAGAAAATTGGCTCGTGCTCCATCACTCTGAGGCTCTAGGCGTATTTTCAAGAAGAAAATAATTTTGCCTTTGAAAATATTTAAATTATCTCACGTTGAAAATTTTCCTTAGAAAATTTTATTTGCTCACTCGCCGGTGTTGGGAAGTTTCAACTTTACTTAGCAAAATTTTATCCATGCCTAGCACACTTTCATTGCTCACTTCACACTTCATACTTGAAAATATTGATTTAAAAAAACCCAATGCCTAGGCAACTTCTCCAACACTTAGAAAATATTTTATTTTTCTACTTGAGCCGCTTAGCACTTAAGGAAAAATCACGCCTTAGTATCTTGTTTTCACACTTCACACTTCACTCCACCCCTAGGCGCATACTTAGCATTTTACTTCCACCACCTTGAAATAATTTTTTTTTAACACACATATCACTTTCAACGCCTTAGGAAAACTTTCTAACACCCACCACTTTGGGCGCATCTTGAGCTTGATGGAGGATAACGCCTATCTTTTACCTTGTTTACCACGCTTTGGCAAAATTTCCATCCCATTTACCACCTTTAATCACTTTTCACATCCAAACATGGGCGCATTTCTATGTAGGAGAAGGATAAACTTGCTACCACGTCCCTTGTGACTCTTCACCTTCCCTATTTTCGTCTTCACTTGACCTTGTTTGGGCGCATTTCACCCATGCAGGAGGACGAACTTCCTTGACTTTGTTGACTCTCTTCAAACTTGGCGCATTTCATACTTGATGAAGGACGAGCTTGTTGACTTGTTGACTCTTCTTTCACCTTGGGCGCATTTTGATGTGTCTAGTGGATGAAACTTTCTCCAACGTTCTTGGGTGACTCTTCACCTTCTATGTTTTCGTCTTCACATGCATGATCTTGGGCGCATTTTGCCTATGCTACAGGATGAGCTTGGGCGCATTTTGATGCATGAAGGGGATTAAAATGTTTGACTTTTCTTTGACCATTTTGCCTTTGGGCGCATTTCACCCCCTGTGAAGGATGGGCGCATTTGGAGGGGTGAGGCGGATTTCCTTTACTTAGAGAATTTTTCAACTTTTCCCTCTTCAAGTTGGGCGCATTTTGGCCTGGCGGCAGGATGAAACTTCGTTGACTTCTCCTTGACCTTTTCATCTTGGGCGCATTTTGCCCTGTGTAGTGGACGAACTTCATACCTAGAATTTTTTATGCCTCCTTACTAGCTGGGCGCATTTCCTTATGCCTGCTGGATGAAGTTCCAGACTTAGACAAATTTTCATCATCTTTCGCCAGCTTACGTGCCCTGCTATTTATAGTAAGTTCTCAATTTGCATCTCCGAAGCCGAATGACTTGAAACTTTGCACCTGCATCCTCAGGCTTATCAACCGCGCGCCACTTTTAGTCACCCGCTATTTTAGCCTGTTTCAAGGTGGTTTACTATAAATAGTAAGCTCATGTTTCGATAGCTCCCATGCTCCGTCGAGTTGAAATTTGAATGAGGCGATCCTCACCACGTGACCCGGCCGATCTTGACGCATGCGCTCAATTTACTATTTTTAGCCGTTTCCAAATTGACTTACTATAAATAGTAAGTGCTCCGATTGACTTGAAATTTCCAGCAGATAGCTTGAAGGATCGCGGTGGTTTACACCGGTTTTAAAATTTGACCTTTTATGCCTATTTTTAGGTCCGTTGGAAACCCTAATTCGCTTTGCATGCATGCCAAATGAACTCATTTGCCTTCGTTTCTGACGCTGCGATAATCTGAACTCTGGAGCAGGACACACCTAAAAATAGCAAGTTCCTTACCGAGTGAGAATCCTCGTTTGCATGTCACACCATCGAAGCTCTCGAAAACCCATCAGGAATCACCCGACATGCAAAAGAAACCCTGACATGCAAACCCTAAAAATAGCCTCGGAAGGCTGAATCCTGAAAGTGGTCATCTCGACTTGCATGTTACATCATCGCAAAGGTCTTGAAAAACCCAGAAGGAATATCCAGACATGCAAAGAAAAACTCGGCATCTGGACCCTGAAATTCGTGTCTGTTTTCGTTCAAATTTTGCACGCGAGCAGCCTGATGTGCTCTGAATGCCGTGTGACTGTTGGAATCTCAAAATAGCTGACAATTTGCCCTGAATTGTGCACTTACTAAAAATAGTAACTACCTTGGAATCTGATGAAAACTTGCTGAAAGCCTGCTGGAAGCATACTGACAACAACGCTAAGTTCAATTTCAATTTGATTACTTCATTTGACCTTGGACTGACCAGAAATGATGAAACCCTAATTTTCAGACTTGGTCAGTTCATACTTAAACTCACTGACGGGCGCAACCCCTCGAAAGGCGGACATCAGAAAAGAGACAGAGCGAAGGAGAGAGAGAAGAAAACCCAAGCCAAAAGACCGGAACGGAGCAAAAATTTAGGGGGTCCCCATCTTGAATGGGGCGATGTGTGAAAAGGTCACAACACTAGACTGGATAAATATTTACTAAAGCTTGGATTCAATAAAGGTACTATTGACAACAATTTGTATTTCAAGTTGGATCATGACAAAGAGTTGATTATTGAGGTATTTGTTGATGATATCATTTTTGGAGGAGATGATAATCTATGTATGAAGTTTGCTGATGAAATGAAGAGTGAATTTGAAATGAGTATGATTGGAGAGATGAAGTTCTTTCTGGGATTGCAAGTTACTCAGTTAGACAATGGAATTTTCATATCTTAGTCTAAATATGTGAAAGAGTTGCTGAAGAAGTTTGGCATGGAAGACTCAAAGCCTGTTGGTACTCCCATGGTAACTGGATACAAGTTAACATAGAATGATGATTCTCCTAAGGCAAATCAAACAAGATATAGGTCAATGATTGGCGGATTGCTCTACTTAACTCAGACTAGACCAGACATTATGAATGCTATATGTATGGTTGCTAGATTTTAGGCTGATCCAAAAGAGTCCCATGTGACTACTGTAAAGAGAATCTTTAGATATTTGAAAGGAACAGTTGACTTTGGGCTTTGGTATCCTAAGGATGATGATCTTACTTTGAATGCATATACTAATGCAGATTGGGCAGGAGATGTAGATGACAGGAAGAGTACTAGTGGTGGTGCCTTCTTCCTACGGAAGAAGCTGGTGTCTTGGTTGAGTAAAAAGAAAAATTCCATTTCTCTATCTACTGCTAAGGCAGAGTATATTGCTGCTGCAAATAACTATACTCAAGTGATGTGGATGAAACAGATGCTGAAAGATATCAGAGTAGTATATGATGAACCTATTGACATATATTGTGACAACTCAAGTGCAATCAACATATCAAAGAATCCTATGCTACACTCTAAGACCAAGCATATATCAATCAAGTTTCACTTCTTGAGGGATAAAGTGAATGAGAGAGAAGTTAGATTGGAGTATGTGCCTACCAGAGAACAGGTTGCAGACATTTTCACCAAGCCGTTGCCAAAGGATACTTTTGAGTATCTTAGAGGGATGCTAGGGGTGATTACCCCTCCTGATATGAACTAAAAGATGCATTTACTTGCATCAATCCATGTGCTTCATAGATATTTCTTGATCCAGATTGATGTTTCCGTGGCTGCTACTCAAGGGGAGTAGTCAAATGTGTAGATATTGGTGGTGCCGCCCAGATATTGAGAAAATTGTATGTGGGAAGATAATGCTTATCTTTGCCATTGATGTCAAAGGGGGAGAAGAGCAATGTGAAAAAAATCTCTTTGAGGAGAAGAGCAATCGAGGAGAAGACTCAAAATCCAAGGGGGAGTAAGTGTAGTTGTGTTGATGATATTTTTCACATCATGTGTTGCCATCAATTCCAAAGGGGGAGATTGTTGGATGCTGTGGTTGTGTTCCTGTAAAGACAAATATATGTAAATAATATAATCATGTAAAGTGCAATAATCATGAAATGAAGGTTTACATGGAGCGCACACGTAACGATCAAAATACGTCCTATGTAGAAACCCTACATCATGTTTCTCAAAAAGATGTTAGTAGGCCTCATGGAATCCAATGAAGTGGAGGCCCACTAGAGCATTTCTCGAAAAGAGCAACATCACATTTTCTTAGAAAGGGAAGTTTTTTGAAAAAAGGTTTTTTGATGCACCCCGTGATGGTTGATCTCATAATCCCAAGTGTAGAGATGGGGCCATAAGATGTTTCAAAAAGCGATGAAAAAAGACAAGAAAACCTAGAAAAGCGACCTTCCTTTTGTCTACAAGAAGTTAAGGTGCAAATAAATAGATCTGGAGATACAAACAAATATAGCTGCTGTGGACTAAAGGGTTTATTGCTGAGAGTATCTAGTCTATCCACTGGAAGTTTTAGAGGTCCGTGTGAAGTTTTGATCGTGTTATGGATAGTTGTGTTCTAACAGTGTTTCTGTGGTCTCTGTCAGTGTTCCTGATTGAAGATTATGTAATTCTGGTAATCTCAGTTGTTGCAGATGCTTCTTTGTTAGTTCTTGTTGCTTGTGGATGCTTCTAGATCATTCTCTATCTTCGTTGTACGTCCATGTTGATCAGTGTGCTCGTGGTCGAAGATTTTTCTCGTGTATGTTTGGGTTTTCATGTTCCTGGCCAACATAGTGGTTGTAACGTGTTGCGGATCCTTGAAGATTTAAATTTGAATGTTTGGTGCGCTCGAGGATATTGTTTTAGGTCACATCATAATATTAGCCGACGGTGTTTGATTCAGATTGAAAAATTTATTTGTAAATTTGGGCTGACATTGTAAATATGTTTTATATTTTTGGCCGACGAAGTTGTTGATGCTATTCCATGTTGCGGATATATAAGAGTGATTGTTTGAGCGAAGTTATAGGGTGAAGAAGTGAAGAAAAGCCAGAGAAGAGAAAGTGTGCGAATATTGATCTATTCATTCGATTGAAGAGCAGAGTGTGAAGAAGTTTGAGCGAAGTGTGAAGGAGTGTTTCTGTGCTTAACTGCAACTGTAATCAGGCTTTTGTAGAAGCTATTTTCTTAGTTCATACATTGCGGGTCTAATCCGAATTGCTTTGTATTGTTGGGCAGTGAGCCCTTTTGTATTTGAGTAGTGAGCTCTAGGCAGTGTGCCTAAATGCATGTGCATTCCCATTATTTTTCATTATACTTTTAATAGGGTATAATATTGTGGACTAACGTCCACTGTGGTTTTTCCCCTAACAGGGTTTCCATGTAAAAATCTTGGTGTTCTCTGTGCTTCTGATGTGTTGATTGTTCATTCATCAGATCTGAAATTAAGTTAAGTTTGAAAAGTTTAAATATTCCATGACAATTGATTCCCCCCCCTCTCAGTTGTCTGTCCTTGTTTTGCCTACAGTGAGATAGGTCATTTGGCGGCCATTGGCAAAAACAAGATCAGTTTTCTTGCCCGATGTCCTTTCATTTGTCAGACTAATCATTCCGGCTAATCATATTCTTCTAGCCGTTTTCAAGAAGACGGTAGAGGAGCGAGAAGTATCGCCAAATTTAGTAACAGTTTGGTAACCATTTTGGTGGGAATTGGTTCGCTATATATAGGATGAAGGAGAAGGATACAGGGTCCAATCTCTAGAGATACACTTTGCTGTATTTCGAGAAGGAACCGGATATTGATTTATGCTGTGATGATTTGTAATCTTTGAGTTATAAATTTAATGTGATGTTTAGCGTATTGATCTTTGTGTCGTGCATGTAATAGAGTCATAATTTCTTTGCAAGATATACTTTATGGCATTCATTTATTGCAGCATAATCTCGTTTTTCATGGTGTAACAGTCATTAGTCTTTTCAATCTTTGTGTTGATGATTTGTGGCTTTTTGCTCTCCTATTCACATTAGTGTCATATTTATGAACTAGTGTCTACTACCTTATTGCTTTCTGGTTAAAAGCTACCTTATGGTTAATCAGATCACATGGAGCTGTACCTCTTCAATTTAGAGGAAATTCGCAAATGCAATTGGGATATTTCCAGAGCTGTTAGCGATTGGCTCCAATGCTTTAAGGGTGAATTAGAGTCATATTTGTCAATTAGTTTCAAGTGGCCAATTCATTCGCTAACAGATTTTTGGCGACTTCGCTGGGGAAAGTATTAATTGTAATATCTGACAAGTTGCCTTCGTGTCAAGTGTCAAGATGGTACTTCCCCATAATGATGTATTTCCCGTATTGCAGCCTGATTTAGATTGGATGCAGGCAGAACAAGAGGACATCGTTTCACAATTAAATACGCTCACCTGGAGATACAGAAGGAGTGCTGTAGATTATATGCGAGCAAATCTTGCCTTGGAAGAAGAAGAAGAGTAGGCCCAACGCCCACCTGCACCGGTAGTTGAACGCCCTCCGAGACTGGTATTTGTGTTCTACGATAACCCACCCCGTCATCCTAATTAGCCTCTCCATCACCCACTGGACCCACTACTTCATCAACCTCAGAATCCACCTTCGGTTCGTCCACCACCCAGAAATTAATCCAAAACTCTTTTTCCATCTTTACTCCTAGTGAGTTGGCAACGTTGATCATCTATGGCCTCAAATCCTTGGTGTAACCATGTTGGCCCTTTTGCCTTGTTACAATATCATGACTTACCCGCTGGCTCCCGAAAACAATTCCCTAAATTTTCTGGTGAAGACACTCAGGACCCCGAAGAACATATCTTGGCTATGACTGCAGTAAGCGGAATTCTGGGCATTTAGGATGAAGATGTTTTTGTGAAAATCTTTGTTGATAGTCTAATCAAGAGGGCGACTGAATGGTTCAGAGGACTTGAAAGGGGATGCATTACGGGATGGAATATTTTGAAAGAAAAATTTCTCCAATGTTATAAAATTCTAGTTAAATTTTGCAGTCACCCTGCGACAATTTTTCTAGATTATGAAAGATAAAATTGAGACTATGAGAGATTTTGTATACCATTTCGACCAATTGCTTTGACGGATTTTGGTTCTAGAAATGCCCAGTGAGGAGATTCAGTTTCACATATTTATTTCTGTCCTAGACCCTGACATTCAATTGATCCTCAAAAGAGACAAAATTCAAGGGATTGAAAAGGCTCAATTAGAAGCAATAAGTGTTGAGGATGATTTTATAGTAGTGGGAAAATGGGAACCTAATGACAACAAAAGATTTGAAATTAGTTGCAGACAACCTATTAATTCCCCAATCAAATTTCCTGAAGCAATAAAACTTCCTCATCCGACAGCTGAAGATATTAATCTAATGGTTTTTGGTGACATGCAATGGTTGAAGGAAAAGGAAGACGATTCACTGTAGAAGAGATTGCTAGTTATCTCTCCATTTCATCTCAAGAATGAGTCTTTATCTCCCGAGCTTGGTATTAAAAATCCAGTACCAGATTCCTTTCTTGATCCTGAGTATGAAACTTTCACCTTCGAAGAGGCTGCTAATGAGACTACTTGCTTCCATAGAGAGGAAAATGAAGACTCCTCACACGATGCTTACCAAGAAGAAATAAAGTGGTCAATCAATTATAACCCTCTCTTTATTTTTGATGAGTTTGAAATGTATGACAATCTCCTCTTTACTGATCCAATTTTTGATCAATCTATGGCTGAGGTGAAATATTGTTCATCAATGGATGAAAACGATCATAATCAGGGAAGCGTTAGGAGAACTGCTAGTCCCTTATTGGAGAAAGATAATAATGTTTTGTTGAGTCCCCCCTTTTCACCAGAGTTAAAAATTTTAAATTTTGGGCTATTGAAAATCAGTTTGCTTCCAAAAGGTGTGTAGATAAGGATTTTCAGATCGATACATAGCCAGAGGTTAGTGGTGAATTTGTTCTTGAATTATCTTAGTTTAAGGAGGTAATCATTCCTTACGAAAATAGCTTGACAAAAGGATTTTCTGATAGAGTTGAAATGAATCTATTCCTTGATGATGACATTTCAAAAGAGGGAGGGATTTTTGAGAAGAGTAGCAGTGTTTGAAATTGTTGGCTTGTGAATTTGGGAGATATGACATTGGTAAAGAATTTGGAATTTGAGATCCCTTGCCAAAATTGGAGATCCATGGGTCGACAAGCCTTAATGAGGAGAAATGGTTAATCAAGGATGGTCTAGTATTGGTTTATTGCCAGCAGAATGAAGTTTATGATGGGAGGTGGCTATTCGGAGGTTGGCTGAGCAACAGTTCCCATGTTTTCTATATTTATGTTCGAGGGCTCATATTTCTTGACTTACTTTGAAAGCTCTATACAAGAACGTGCCTTTTCAGAGACGGGTCATTCTTCTCCCAGCTTGTTAGCGGGTTCATGTGAGCTTTCCTTTTCTTTTCATCTCCAATAGGTTTCCCCTGCCTTGTAAATAGCTGCGTTTTTGGTGTGTTATTTTTTGGTTTACTGTTTTGGGTCTTGGTGTCCTCCTCATTTTGACTCTGTGCCCAATGGAAATGACTGGTCATACACACTGGGTTTCTCTATGTCCTTTGCAGTCCTTGTCCCCAGACAGAGACACTGTTACCCTTAAATTTGATACCCCTTCCCTTGTTAGTCAAATTTTACACAAGTTTATGGTCAGGTAGTATTTCATTGTATGTCTTGAACCTAGGCGAGGTTTTTGCTAGTTCTGCTAACTGTCCACATTACCGCTTCCATTGTTATTCTTTAGGTCTAGGCAGTGTTTTATGACTTCATCATAACCTACCACTCTTTTAAAGACTTATACACATCATAAGCAGTATGTACAATGAGTTGTCGCTTGTCAAGGTCTCCCGATAGCTTGTCTTGCAAGTTATGCCTATGGGCGGTATTCCTTAAGATGTTTGAAACCTAAGCGATGTTTTCCAAAGTTCTACGAACTACCCGCTTCACCGCTTGGAAACGTGTTTCAATAAATTAATGGAATATCAGTGAACATAGAGCTACAAAACCAGCGCATTGTGTAGGAAAAGAAACTAATGTCATCAGATTTGATATGAACAAGAATAAACGAAGCCATGCATACAAGAACACATAAATATCAAAATATAATTTTTATTCATATATATGTATGTATATACATCGCATTGGCATTACAAAATTGGTTGCTTCGACTGCAAAAGTTGATATCGATAACAAAAAAAAGCAAAAAGAGACATTCTTGTTCAGGAACATAGGGAAAACATTAGGACTTGGATGCCCTCAATCACAATCTGGAGGCATTCAATTTGAGTAGGGGACAACAGGTTGTTATGTGATTCCAGAAACTGGGCAAAGAGCCCCATGTCATTCCTCACTATTCCCGCATGAAGAAGAGTAACCGCTTCCTCCATAGCCTCATTTTGGAGAGCCGAGGCAATACAAATGGCGTCACCCACCATCCCACTCCGAGGGTAGTGACCGAGTCCAACGATAGCTATATTGACACAGTGATAGAATTTAGGCCCTCACCAAACCTTTAGATGCTCTCATGCCCCATTCACGGCGACCAGAGGTCTTGATGATTGTGTACACAAAACGCTCCAGCATGGTAGCGTTATTCATGTGTGTTTGGCTCAAAAACGCTTCTTCCAAGATACACTTGATCTCCTCCAGAATAATGAAATCATTTGCAAAAACATCATCACTTTGAGTGCTCACCATGTTGGATGCTTCCGAATGGTGAAGTGTGGTGATGCTGGTTGAATTTATAGATGGACGATTGTACATTTGCGCTATCTTTCTTAGATTTGATGGGATGACAACTTAGTTTGAATTAATGGCTGATTTGAACTAGTTTTAAATTGCATTGCTAGTTGGACAGCATACACGTGCAACCATATGGTGTTTCCTTAAAGCTTCATTAATTGTATGGCTGTGAGATAGGTCATTCGGCTGCTGTTGGCAAAAACAAGATTGGTTTTTGTGCCCGATGTCCTTTCATTTGTCAGACTAATCATTCCGGCTGATCATATTCTTCTAGCCATTTTCAAGAAGATGGTAGAGGAGCGAGAAGTATCGCCAAATTTAGTAATGGTTTGGTAACCATTTTGGTGGGAATTGGTTCGCTATATATATGATGAAGGAGAAGGATACAAGGTCCGATCTCCAGAGATACACTTTGCTGTATTTCGAGAAGGAATTGGATATTGATTTATGCTGTGATGATTTGTAATCTTTGAGTTATGAATTTAATGTGATGTTTAGCGTATTGATCTTTGTGTCGTGCGTGTAATAGAGTCATATTTTCTTTGCAAGATATACTTTATGGCATTCATATATTGCAGCATAATCTCGTTTTTCATGGTGTAACAGTCATAAGTCTTTTCAATCTTTGTGTTGATGATTTGTGGCTTTTTGCTCTCCTCTTTGCGTTAGTGTCATATTTATGAACTAGCGTCTGCTACCTTATTGCTTTTTGGTTAAAAGCTACCTTATGGTTAATCAGATCACACAAGGGAGCTATACCTCTTCAATTTAGAGGAAATTCGCAAATGCAATTGTGATATTTCTAGAGATGTTATCGATTGGCTCCAGTGCTTTAAGGGTGAATTAGAGTCATATTTGTCAATTAGTTTCAAGGGGCCAATTCATTCGCTAACAGCTATATCATAATTATCAAGCAATTCATCTAATGAATAAAACAAATCACTTGTATCACATGACACATTACATAATGTAGGTTTAGACTTTGGACTATGATTTTCCTTTACATAAGCTTCAAACTTTAGATTTTGGTTTTTCTTTACGTAAGCTTTAAGTAATTCATTGGACAAAAGACTTTCTTCTCTCAATTTCAATATATCTTCCTTTTGTAAACTATTTTCCTCTTCTAACCTCTTTATGTTTTCTTTCACCTCATCAAATATCTTCAATCTTTCTTCTACCTCTTCATTTTTCTTTCACTTTCTCATTTTCACACAAATATTGATATCTTTCCTTTTCAAAATCCTTTATCTTTTCTATCAATTCTGAGTTACACTTTTTGAGCTTCACCAATTCATCTTTTAAACTATCTTTCTGATACATTAGATTTGCAGTTTCTTTTTTCGCCTTCTTACCAGCCTTTCCCATTGGAAAACAATTTTCTTATATAGTTAAAATTTAACCACAAAAATAATTGCGTATGTAATACTTGATAATAGTTGATTTTAGTGGTTTCACACACCTTCACTCTTCTACCATTTGAAATGATCTACTATCGCTTCACACTTGTATCTCTTTTTAAGTAAAATATCTCCAAATCAACTCTTTTAAATCTTAAATAAAATGATCTTATATAAGGTACTATCTTCAAAGATAATATGACATTAAGAAGGTTGCAAAATTTTGTATTGAAATAAGTATGTAATCTTGTAGAGAGGAATCAGTAACCTCAATGTCTCTTCTTTCCTTCCCTCTCGTAAGCAACCCATACAAGTCTCTAACGATTCTAGATTTTAAAGATATTCACATCTCCTTAAAAACTTTTATACTCCACAAACTATTCTCAAGATCCTTACACAACTTCAAAAGAATTCTTCAATTAGAACAAATATATGAAAAAAATATTCCTTTTACTTATAAAACTCCAAACAATTTGAAATCCTTGCACAAAAACTTCATGCCTTATGCTAGTGTATTCATAACCAATTTCAATATGAATGGCCTGTCACGAGGGTCAATGTATCAAAACTATTTTATTTCAAATTATTTCTAGTCTATTACCCAACACAATTCTAGGACAAACAATTGCAAAACTGTTGATTATCTCCTCAACACCTGACTCTAGAGGCCTTAAGCTCATTGTTTGGCTTTGACAGTGCATCTTTTAGCATCTTATTCTCTTCTTCTATTGCCAGTACTTTTATTGTATGGTAGTCAATTACTTCCTGAGAATGTTCTTGATGGTTATCATTTAAAATCACCATTATTAATCGATGAATTGCTGTCAATGAAGAAGCGGATGATTTAAAACTATCTTCTCTATAATTATTATGATCATTGCCAACACAACATGCTGTCATCCACCTAAATTGGCTACTCAGCACATTATTTTCTCTATTAGCTTTCTTGGGCAACATTCTGAGTGATCTTATTACTACTGAGATTACACGGTCATTTGCACCAAGTTGTGTAAACAACACCCCTTTTAGTGATAGAATACATGATTCACTAGGTACATAATACCCATGCCAAACCATGACTTCTGTTAAATAGGTGTTATGCCAGAGTATTGATCTGTCTCCTGTTGCATGTGAAAATTTGTATGTGCCCTTCTAAGCTCTCAATCACGAGGGACAAACATACCTTCAAATCCACCTATTGCATAGGGACAACACAACCCATTGATACTGAGAACAAAACCTTCACTTTTACTCACCCTCCTATGTTGCTTCTCACTTCTTACATTAAAAGAGCTCTTATCTTCCTTTGAAGTCTCTATCCTTGAGTCTGCAAATAAGTCTTCCCCATTGTCTACTTCCTTATTTATTGTCAATATCCACATGAGCATTGGATTCAATAATGTAATCTCGCTGTTAGGACATATGTCAGAGCTGAAGAAAAAATAGCTGCTCCTTGAAACAGTTGTTCCCTCTAACTGAGAATTTTCTTCATCAACAGTACTGCTGACTAGTTGTGAACACCACGTGTTACATTCAGCTCCAGTGTATAATGCCAAACTCACAGGAAGTATGAAGAAGGATGCCACAACTTCATTATAGTCTGGAATTCGCATCAGACTTCTTGTAAGTTGTAGAAGTCTAATAGTGAATAGGTAACTAATGGTGATAGCTGTTGTTTCTCCATCAATTGTTATTCAGAAATGACTTTGTTCCCCATGCCAGTAAGCTTCAAGATCATTAGGAAAAATCCCAACCAGGATCTCTGCCACATACAACCAGTTGGAGCATACCCGCCAAATACACCAATCAAAGTCCTTTTTTATATCCCAATTGTGGATTGGCACACTAACTTGGGCAAACAACTCTTCATCATGAAAATTAATTTCTTGCTCCCAACCTGAAACAGTTTCTTCTGCAACTTTAGCATGTTATTTCACCAAATTACCTTTGGCCATATTGTCTACAAGGGTCTGAGACAACTTCTCATTCAAACTCTTTAATCTTTGCTCAGATTGTTGGCATGCCATCACTGTATTGTTAGATATTTGGAGACATTCCGCACCAGCTTTGGAAGTGTCCTGTGCGAAAACCAATGGGGTATTGTGGTGGCTGCTAACACTGATGATAGCAGTGTTAGGAATTTTCATTTTTATTTTAATCAAAAACATTTTTTATTCAATATTGATACCTGCAGACTACTTTCTGTGCATGTCGTGGTCCCTAATTGAATGAACATAGGAATAATGATATAGTCCATGCATTGTTGAGTTTAAAAATAAAAGTTCACATCTCATGACGTATTATAGTCGGTGACTGGTGCAGAATGCTAGATTCCTTCAAAATTTTATCACAGAGGCTGGAATACTTTGGCCACGAAAGAAGGTAAGTGAAATCTATCACATGTTATTTATCACTACGCACAAGTCTCCAATATTGTGATTCAGGGCACTGCCTGTAATTGTCTAGCTTGTTGTAAAGGAAACCCAGATGATATCTCGATTAGTATCATCCCTGCATTTGATCTCATGTTGATTGGTTTGAGAATTCCAGCCATTGAAGCAAAGGCCAGAGCAGCGTTTGCGCCCATGACTGAGGATGAGAGAGATAATATGCAACGTCTGACACCGACTTCCGGAGACGAACGAAAATGAAATAGTCTTTAAAGTACCACTGTGTACATGTGTTCTAGAATTGGAGGGTAGAATCTTGGACGTGGGCTAAAGGGGAAAGCCATCTCATAGATTGAGAAGGCAATACAGCATTTCGTCAATATCAATTCAAGAATTCAAAATAGAAGCTAATCTAGAGGATTTTAAGGCTCTTGCTAACCATAAATGATTCTATTTTGGAAATCTTTGATCTTCTCAAGTAGAAGGTATGCCATTTTTGGTTTTTGTGAGATGTAGGGTAAATGCTTGTGATTTTAACTTCAAAATTTGTTGCGAAGAGTGCAATATTAAAAAAAATCTTTTTTAATTTCTTTTTGTAAGACTTGCCTCTGATTTTAGTATCATGTTTGCTAAATAATTTTACAATTGTATGTTTTTGAAAGGTAAACACTTTTGACTGGAGCTATGAACTGGTCGGGCCAAGCCCACACAAAGAAACTAGAAAAACACCATACAACAACTTAGAACAAAAGGAAACACCAAGAGTCAAGATACAAACAAGCTACGTCACCTCAAGCAATGGGAAAACAAAGCAAAGGCAAGGAGTCAACCACCTACGGTGGTTGAAATCCAAAATGCTCTAGAGAGCTTTGCTTTGATTTAGCTTTACAATGCTTTTTCACATTAGACCCCATCTGGACAGGATTAGGAAAGTCCCTTAAACACAAAGAGGAGGATAAACCATTTTCCTTGCAAGGGGGCAAGGAGCTAAGGGGAGGATTATGAACTTTCTCCTTAACTAAACCATTACATTTCTCATTCAAAGAATAGTAATTCTCAGAAGACTTTTTGTCTACAACAGGACAACTCACATCACCCAACTCCAATGAGGGGACACTAGGGGTGAATAGGAACTTGTTGATCCTTAGAATGTTAGTGGTCATCCATGGAAAACCCACACTCAAAAATGTTGTGGCCTGTCTTGAGACAATTGCGGCACATCAGAAGGGATCCTTCATAATCAACTTTCTGAACCCAATCTCCAAACCTTGAAGAAAGAGTAATCGAAGAAGGGAGCTGGTTCTCAACAACAATATTAACACAAAATCTAGCAAAGAGGAAACACTTTCTAGATCTGGTCACCTCATCAAATATAATGAGATCTCCCAAAGAGCAGGCTATGGCAGTTCACACCTCTTCACCCCAAAACTCGAACGGTAGGCCATAAAGTCTGACCCACACTGAGACTTTTTCTATGACCACTTTGCTGAGATCCAACCCAGGTTCCCACTTCATAAGGAAGAGACATGATTTGCCAAGAAACCATGAGCCATCATTCAAGGTTTGAAGGCAATCATCAAGAAGAGAGAAAGAGATGAAGAAGAAGCCATACGGTAGAACAACAATCTCTAGTGCACCTTTGGTTTTCCGCTTCCTCCTCGTCCAAGATCTGAAGCTGTCCACATTTGGCCTAGCATCAAAAAATTTTCACACAAGAGCATTCACCCACTTGGAGGCCGAACAGTCAATAATCTTGTTTGGTATTTTAATACATTCTCCCAATTGTTTGTTTGTTATAATATCTCGAATTGATTGTTTTTCTGCTTTTACAATTTCAATAGACAACGCATAAATCTAAAAACCTTTTTATCACCAAGATTTCTATATAAGGAAAGTGGGTGAAAAGGGTTAAATTGATTATTACAGAGAAATGTTTGTTGACGCAAGCCACACAACTCAGTATAGCAATTGATATAAAAATCTAGAAATAATTAAATATTTATTCTGACAGCAAACCTTTTGGATTAAATACAACTGAAAACTGAAATAACCAAAGCTAGTTCTAGTGGGAAGCCTCCCAGAACAAGTTACAAAATTTCAATCTGATGGTGAACCGCACAGATTCACATTAGAAATATGAAACTAGAAAGTAATGATTTCTCAACAGCGTGCCGTATAATTTTTTAAACTTACAAAACAAAAATTAACTTCTTGACATATAAAATATTACTAAAATACTTGCAAAAATATCTTTGAAATTGATTGCCAACATTAGCAATGTTATGTCAAATCTAAAACTTATTGCTAATCACAAATCTTAGCAGCCTTCCCAAATTGGTACGGTCATCTTAGTAGGTTAAAGGATGGCTAGATATAAATATACCAGCAGCCTTTAAAGGCTGTGATTCCTTATTTTTATTTTTATTGGAACAACAAACATTAGTAATATTTTTCTTAAAATATGAATAGCTGCCTCCTTATGTAATTACAGCCTTACCAAACATTAGATATGTCCTACCAATATGGAAGTGGTAGGATAGTACTAACTAATTCAAAATCAGAGAAATATGAAAGCTGGGATCCCTTTTTAGGATTAATGAATGCCGCAAACAGATAAATAGAAAGGTGCGACAGCATATAAAATAATAGTAATAGTTAATAATCAGAGTAGTTACGTAAAAAAAGCATATTAAGCTCTTTAAACTCAAATCTATTTTGAAAACTTCTCTTAAGAAAACTCAAATCAAGAATACATGAATAAAAAATAAAATTATTTAAATAAATAGGAGGGTTTTTCAACTTTGAATACATTGTAGGACAGAAATGATGAACAATGTTCAATTTGAAGAGAAATAAATTTGATAATATAAATTAGTTATTCTCTCCATTTCTCAACTCCTTTTTATATAGGCTTTCAGGAAAGCTATTATTTATTTTTCTAATTTTTATTTTTGAATTTGGTTTCTATTTTTAGTATCATTTTTGACCCCTCTTTTAAAAAGTTTTTTTGTTTGAAGAGTTAATAACCATTTTGATTGATCCTATAACTCTATGGTCATGCCTAAAATGTCCTTTCATTTGAGCATAACATTTGAATTGGGGTTTAACCTATGAACTATTGTTTTCAACAATTCAATTGTTCGGTCTAATCTAGAGGGTCTTAAAATAATATTTTTAATAATTAAACATTATTTGCTTTGTTTATGAATATACCTTAAAGTTATTGTGTTGACAACTTAAGTTATTAAATTATTTCTCTTGCACCAAGTCATTTGCATATGTAAAATAAAATAATAGACTAAGGGTCTTCATTGGACTTACGCTTGAGACAGGGACATGACACTTGTAAATAGTTCAACTAAAAACTACTACAAAGACAACATTTTCAAATATATTCCAATAATAACAAAATATGGGTGCAAAATATGTTATTTTAGTTTTTGTGAGGCTTAGAGCAAATTTCTATGATTTTGGTATCAAATTTACTAATTAATTTTTGCTCTTGCTATTGTAAGTTTGTGAAGAGTGAAACAAAAAGAGTAAAGATGTTTGAGTTGAACACAATCTTTTCAAAGATATTTTAATAAGAATTTTGTGATCTACATAGTATTTTAAGATTTATTAATTCTATATTACCTTTTAATATTCTTGATATAATTACATTAGGATGGAAAATTATGATGTTGGAATGTTTTCTATTTTTCAAAAGCATTGTTGCAGCAATAAGTGCAAATAATAAGTGTGAGCTACTCATGGGTGCATCCCAATTGTAATTCTATGGATGTGATAAAAAAACCACTTGTCTCGGTTATGCAGTGGGTTCTCCTACGAAGTGAAACCTTCCACCTAATCATTTATATATTTTGCAAAGCACCAAGACTTCTTAGGACACAAATTGTTAATGATGAGCAATACAAACTAGACTTGTCGGTATTTGTGTGAACTTACTATGCATTGTTTTCTTGATGTTATTTTGGCTAGTGACATCTAACATGATTTATTTGAGATCTATGTAGCAAATAAATATTAATTTCTAGTTTGAGTTTTTGTTAAAATTCTTAACTTGTAGGGGAAATGCGCCAGTTGCTGTCCATGATCCGATTGCTGTCTACTCCATGCTTACCTGACCTCCCAATAACCGTTTATATTTTAGTCATTACATTGTTTTAATTATGCCAATAAAAATTTACAAATTACACCAATATATGTTCACTATTGAATGTGTAGTTGACCAAAAAAGTTAAACACATTGAAAACACCTTGTTTTTTAAAAAGTTTTTATTGGTTGTCCAATGAATAGGTAGTGGTGAAGTGGTAAAGATGTAGGGGAAGGAGGTTTAAAAACACCCTTTTTGACCACCTTTCGCTCTACGGGTTCGAGAAGATGTGT
Source organism: Sequoia sempervirens (assembly GCA_007258455.2). Taxonomy (NCBI): domain Eukaryota; kingdom Viridiplantae; phylum Streptophyta; class Pinopsida; order Cupressales; family Cupressaceae; genus Sequoia; species Sequoia sempervirens. Next base: position 649,364,716 of record VDFB02058242.1, on the reverse strand, counting down.
TTTAACTACCCACAAGCCAAATTTTTATTTTTAAGCTAATAACTCGCTTACGAACAAGCCAAAAAAAAATCGAAGAAATCGGACTTATTTTCCACTCTCTGCAGATGCGTAAAGTTAGCCCTGGCGACTACTAGTACATTTCCCCTAGTTATCATTGGTTTTGAACATTACAACTTTTTGCGTTCATCCTGAATTGTTTGTAAAATTATAGTTATTGAAAAGAGGCCATAAGTTTTTTATATTATTTAAATAAATAAAATGTTTTTAAAAATATAAGATAATTCTTAATGTAAAATTTATGGTTTAATAAAGTGATCTTGATATTATTTATTTGTAAAGGTCTACCTATGTCTACTTCGTTGAGGATGAAATTTTGTTGAATTGTGAACAAGTTTGTGATTGGTGATATTGCAATTTCTTGGATTTATTTTAAAAATTATTAATATAATTAATATTCTCTTGAAGTCAACTCCATTTGTTTATTTTTCTAAAATTTATATTATTAAAACAACATTTTATTTCAATTATGAACAAAATTTACTTGTATGTTGTATTTTTATGAAAATCTATACAATTTCAATTTTATTTATTTATTTATTTATAATTAAAAATTTAGTAATGTTTAATTTTTCATAAAATCAAATTACAATATAAAGTTAAATTGGTAACTTTAAAATTATTATTTTTCATAATTAAATTTAAGCCTAACTTTTTTGATCTTTTCTTAATATAATGCTTAGTTAGTAAAAGATACATGGTGTGTTTCCAAATAAACATCTAAATACAAAAGTATCATACAAAACTTATAGACATGAACATCATTATTTTTTAACATTAAGAAATATATTGATTACAAAGACATCACTAATATAAAACACATCGATAGTAAATTTATATAAAAACTTTTTTTGGGATACATAAATACTATCCTTATATTTCAATATTGCAAAATGTTTAGAGATAAAGAGGAAGAGTAATGTACACTACCTAAAACAACTTAAGGTGTAGTTTATTTTTCAAGAGATTTCCACAAAGTTAACAACTTATTCCTCTTTAACTTTGGATTTTAATGTTTCATTATATAAAATGTTGCATGCTTGTTAAATTTTGATGATATGAATATTTAAAATGGATATACATTTACATTTAGGTACAAAGTAGTTATAAGTTTTTATTGTGAATTAAATAGTCGAAGAAAGAGAAGACAATTGACAATGACATTAATTTCAAACTATAATACAGGCAATCTTGCATCAACCAAAAATATTTCTTTTTAATTTAGCTGTTTTTGATTTTTGATAGTGTTATGGTTAGTGGCTAAAGAAAATTTTCAAAAATAATTTGAATAATCTATTGATGTCGCATTGTAGAAGAGACAGATAGATACTCACAGTTCAACTTTGGTGAAATTTTGATGAAAATTGAGCAAGTTTTGGTTTTGTGGATTTTTAACTTGAATCAGAATTTTGGGGAGACTGTTGCTAGTTACAAGGTTTCTTGCCACAACAAAATTTTTGCAGAGGTTTCTAAGTGAACCAAAACTTTGTGGAATTTTAGATTGTTGCTGGTTGCAGGTCACAACAAAACTTTTGTTGAAAGATGCCAACCACTATTTTGCACTCATAGTTAATGACTGATCCACAACTTTATGCACTCAAAACTGAAGATAAGTAAGATGGCCAAAATCAGAGTATTCACATTCAATTCATACAATATTCGCTCTGATGCCACTGAAGGAAACCCAAGTATGTTCCCACACAATTATTAGTAGATGGGAAAAGACAGTCGCTGCTCACACACAATTATAATGGACTTCGAGATCCGATAAAACTCTGACACATAGATTTCAATATTGCAGAAATAACACTGGGATCAATCTTTAAACTGCAGCCACCATTTACTAAGACATATACAAGGACAATTGGAAACAAGGAAATTGAATGCAAACTATTTTCTGAATGAAGTTGTTTAGTGCGCTAATTTCATATATGCAAATAAGTCAATTACACATTAACTTGGTTATAACTCAGAAACAATCTGTCCACAGTCTAGAATATAGTAAATGCAGTTGGTGATAGAAGAACATTATGTCTGACTGTGATACCTTCCATTAACAAATGATCCAAAATATATATGTAACATAGGCGCCTACCCAAGGGGGTCGACCAAAGGAGATGAAAATAATAATAATAATTATTTAAATATTATTATTAAATTATTTAATATTATTTTAAATTTTAAATTTTTACTTTTAGTGTTGAAAAACACTATTCCTGCCATAAGAAAATTGGGCCCTAGTTTGGGACCGGGACATGACATTTGCAGAGGTTTTTAAGTGAATTGGAACTTAGTTTTGGCCAAGTGCTTTGATGGTTTCGATAGATTTTTTCTTATTGTAAAACTATGAATGTGCATTTGGAAGTTTGTGGGTATTTTATAGTCATCGGAATTTGTAGGTAAATTATAGTGAATCAAACCTTAAACATTTTAGTGAACCTATTTCAATGAACAGTTCCACCACTGACATTAACATGATGTCAGCGTGTATGGATTGTAGGAATTTATCGGCCAATTAAACCTAAAGTGAGATTTCATGTTTGAACTACCCGTTTGTGAAATTTCCTCTTGCTATTGCACTTTGTGATCTTCTTTCTTGCTACTACACTTTGTGGACTTCTTGCTTGTTATTACATTTTGCGGACTCTTGACTTGCTATTGCACTTCAGTGTTTTTGCAATGAACTAGTGGTTGTAACAACCAAGATCAAATTTGATTCAAATTACTAGCCACCGATGAATGAAGTGAAAACTTTGTACTCATTTGGGGATCTTTGGCAAGTTGCAAAGAGGGTGATTGTGATAGAAATGATTTGCTTGTACTATTGCATTAGGAATTTTCTACCATATAATAAAATTTGTGTTTAATTGTTCTGTAAATAATTTTCTATTGTTGAATATGTATTTGGTTGTGTGATTGGGCAATTCAATTGAATTTCTTGACCTTGACTACATCAAGTGGTATTAGAGCAAAATTTTGAGAGAGGTTTGTTGTGTTTGTGTTGAGAGAAGAAACCCTAGAGGAATTTGCTATGGGTAAGGGAAGAGATGACTTGTAACTATAGAGAGTTTGTGGAGACATAATACACAAAGGATGAGGCTGAAGAGGAGCAACACCATAGGATGGTGATATGCCAATATGGTCATTGTTGAAATGCAAAGAGGATTTACAACAAAGTTGAAAGCAATAGATGCAACCAGAGAAGAGTACATGTTGAAGATTGTTTGTGAAAATGAAGAAGTGGTAGAAGAAGTTGGAGCACATAAAGCAAATGAAGGAGAAGTAGACCAAAAAGAAGAAAGATTTCTAAGGGAAATGTCCAAAATGAGCAACAAACCGAGAATAGACCCTCCTAGCTATAATCTTAGAAATATTGTCATTGCTGTCAAAGGAAAGATAAACATAAATAATGTCATTGATGGTCCAAGAATAATGTCATTAATATCAAGGCAAACAATCATTATATTTTGAATTGTAACATTAATATATATGTAAGGCAACCATTAAAGTAAAAGGCACCATAGTGAAATATATTAACAAAAGGACATGTTCATTCAAAAATCCATCTCTCTTCAAAAGGATGTCTTTCATATAGACTTGAAGATATAACAGGTGATTATGGAATATGGGGAAGGTGTGTGTGTGTGGAATATAGAAGAATAAGGAAGGTGTGTAGAGCCAAAAGGATATAACATATGAACACAAAAAGAGTGTATGGATAGAATATAGAAGATTATCCAAAAGTAGATTTGTAAAGAGGAATAAATACATATTTGAAAAAGAAAAGTATGTGAAAAGGATGACATTAAAATTCTAAGAAAGCGAATGAATACATTGAATTTGTGAAAGAAGATCTTTATGAAGTCATAGAAAGAGTTTGACATCCATTGAAGACATAGTTTGTGAAGGAGAATAAATGCAGATTTGAGATTTGAGAATATATGCAAATGTGTGAAAGTGAGTATATGCAGTTTTGAAGAAGAATATATGTGGAGAAATTTTATAATTATATTTGTGAAGGGAAGTATAATCGTTGAAGAGATTGAATTGTTCATCATCCATTGAAGAATTTGAAGGTTGGTGCATCAAAGAAGAGATTGGTGTCTCTTTCTGAGTTGGTGCTCAGTTGTGGGGATTGGTGTCATTTGTAGGTTGGTGCCTACAAAGATTGTACGAAAGATTTATATAAAAAGCAATATTTATCTGTGGTTTTCTCCCATAAGGGTTTCCACATAAATTTGATGTTCTTATTGTGTTCTTAATTGTTAGATCTTGCATGGTTGTTATTGTTGTGATTGATTAAGTTTTAATTTGAAAAGTTTGTATTATATTGATTCACCCCCCTCTTAGTATAATCATATGCTCATCAATTGGTATCAGAGCCGGTTCCTTTGGAATCAGTCTAACAAACTAGAAGGTAGATCTAAAGAGCACATATGGGCGAACAAGAAGGACTATTAAGTCTTCATTATTTGAGGGGACAAATTGCGCCTTTTCAAGCTTAAAGATGGAAGCTTATTTAAATTCTCTTGGATTTGATATTTGGCAATCAATGGTAATTGGATATAAAGTTCCATCAACTCCTCCAACGGATTCAATAGGAAAGAAGGAAAGTGAAAACAATGCTAAAGCCAAGAATGCAATCTTGTGTGGATTAACAAAATCATAGCTTGTGAAAGTAATGCATTGCAAATTTGCTAAGGAAATGTGGGATAAATTAAAAATATTTATGGAGATAACATAGTAAAGAAAGCCAAACTTCAAACCCATTGACAACAATTTGAGAGTCTAAAGATGATGGATGAAGAAAATATTGCTGCCTATCTCCTTCGAGTAGATGAAATAGTCAATACCGTAAAGGGTCTTGGTGAAAAAATAAAAGAATCAATAGTAGTACAAAATGTGTTAAGATATCTTCCCTTAAGACTTGATGCTAAATTTTTTTCTATAGAAGAGATAAACTTGACTTGGATACATTAACCATGGGTGAGCTACATGGAATCCTCATTGCATACGAGATAAGGATTGAAAAATATAATACATCTAAAAGGAAGCAGCGGGTGTGTGCAAAAAGTTGAGTCCACTTTTTAGCCAAAAAGTGGGAAGTGTTTTCCATGATTTTCAAAATTTGACACATTTGACCTTAAAATTTGAAGCACTTAGAGATGGAATATTGAAAAAAGTCACTAATCACAAAATTAGTGCTTAGAGTCTAGTTTCCAAATATGTAATTTATTTCAATACCTAGATTGTACAAATTGAGTTTCAATAGGCATTTCTAAAAACCACTGTTTAAAAGTCACTTTTTTTTTTACCATACCATGCACGTATACGACATCCATGGCTTTTGGCTTAAATTATGTATTTTTCTAAATCCTTTTGGAAAATGTGGTACGTCTCCTTTGAAGCTTGTTTCTTGATATTTTTTTTATTTTTATTGAATATATATATTTTTTTTATTTAAATTTTATTAGGAAAATTCCCAGCCGTTTTGAAAATGCATTCGTTAATACGACATGCATAAAATGACCTAAACTTATCATTTTTTTAATTTTTTTAATTTTTAAATTGAAAAGAATTTTCTGAAGTTTGTTCTCATGCAATCCGTTTGTCAAAATGTTATATTGATCAAAAGTTATTAAAATAGTAAAAAACCCTAATATTTAAAGTTTATGGACCAATTTTATTAGAAATTAATTGAAAAAATGGAAAAAATAATCCAATTGTAAAACAAATTACATATTTAGAATCTGCATTGTCTCATTCTAAAATGGGGTTTTAATTTACGTCCACCCAAAAATTTTTGCAAATTAAGTTGTATATGTCCCGAAATTGAGTATTTTTCTCTGACATTGTTAGGACCTTCAACTTGTAGGTCAAACCAGATTGAAGGCCTAGGTTCAGATTTCCAATGCTTTTCCCAAACCAAAATCCTAGGCAAAAACCCGACCACAAAGCTAATAGAAATTCAAATTTTAAAAAACAGGATCGCGCTTTATAAAACGGGATCTCATTTTATAATTGGGATCCTGTTCTTTAGTTTATAATATTTAGACCGTTGGAAGGGAAATGGGATCCCGTTTTGTAAATGGGATCCTGTTTCCCTTCCAATGGTCCCCACATTTGACTATCGGGGAACAAGATCCCAATTATAGAACGGGATCCCGTTTCTTTTATTTAAATTTATTGCCAAAAAAATTGTGAAGTTTGCAACTTCACATGTACGGTTGAGAGCAGTAAAATTAAACTATTTTTCATGAGCTATTGTATTTACAGGTGGTGAACTTGATTTTTAGTTGATTTTTTCAAACAAGGCATCATTTACACCATTTTTGAAGTGGAATTGTGTTATTTTTGGGCTTGTTTGGAGGAACAAAAGGTCTTCAACTTGCAATATGGATTGAATTTTTCAAACGAGGCATGAAGATTTTTTTTTAAAGTGGAGCAATCAATTCCACAACTATTGAAGATGAAAACATTGAGGATCCCATGGTTGTAGATGAAGCTAATTTGCAAGGAGTCAATTTGGAGAAGAATATGATTATACAAACAAGTCCTACTATGTCTTCAAGTCCCTCTTTCAATGCTATGGAGAATGTTTCAAAAGGAACAAATCCAAGTACATCTTCAAATCCACATTTTAGTGAAATGGAAAAATTGTTTGTAGAAGTTTTACAAGATGCAAGACTTAATGATGTTGACATTGATATTTGGAGAGATGGAAACTTTATAGAATTTGTTGAAAGCGAAAAGAAAAATCTTTTTGGTACAGAGAATGAAAATCCAAGGAATGATCATTTTCTTGAAAATATAAGAAACAAAACTTTGTATTTATTTTTGATGAAAATGAAAACCGTTTTGTTGGCCCAGTAGAAATGAAGATGAAGATGAGATGAGAAATAGAGAGATGAAAATCTAGAATGTGATGTTGAATTTTAGAAAGTAAAAGAAATGCACTTTTTTTTAAAATTGGAGTGGTGTTTTTGATAATCTTAGTCAGGAATTTCTTGGGGGCAAAATAAGAACACACTCTGAATAGAATATACAATTCTTTTATATTACAAAAATTGCATTTCAATGTCAACTAATGATGCAATTGATGAGAATGCAAAAATAGAAAACAATGAAAAGGTTAAGGCTTTTTATGTTAAACCAAAAAAGATCAATCATTAAAACTATATTTATATTATTTCTACTTTATTTGCTAGTGCAAATTCAGTCCTATTGGAAAAAAATGAAGTGATCTAAAGATAAAAGAAATACAACTTAAGAGAGCTATAACAAAATTTGCTATAGTTAATGAAAACAACTTTGAATAAAAGATAGGTAAGCGATATTAGTGGGAAGTTTAAAATACATCCTAAAAGAACTATTCTTAGAAGTGACAAAAAGAAGAGAAAGTATAGAAAATGATCCCTATCAATCAATGTTGGAGTTTTGGAGTGGATGACCTCTAGAAGTCGATATAAAATTGAATGTTGAAATTAAATCTTTGATCAAAAAATATTGGCATGATAATACTAGGGTTTCATCTAATGCTAGAGATGTTTTAAAATTAAGGGTAGGGTCCAAAGTTCACAATCCTCACCCAAAACACCTATTAGATACAACACAAACTGAATTTTATAGAAAATTTTGTAGTGATTCAGTGTTACTTGGTAATATTGAAATAAGTCAAAGGTCTTTTGAAAATGTAAACCCTAGTA
>VDFB02058242.1:649240388-649356853 GCA_007258455.2 Sequoia sempervirens | reverse complement strand
CTATGACAAAATTACATAGCATAAGGAATGAAATTTGGTGGATTTTCCTAAGTGTAGAATTCCGTTAGATCGAATTAAGGACAAAATGAATAGTTTAGTGTTTAGGGATTAGATTTTAGAGTTCGGGGTTTAGGGTTTACAAAACTTAGGGTGAAGTTTTGGGTACTTATGGAATATAATGAACTTGCAAGTTAGTGAAGAACATTTTCTTGTGGAATAGTTGATTGAGATCTACTCTTGTTTCAAGCGACCAACCTAGATCATGAAATCTCATTCATATTATAATCTTGCATGATCTTATTATTATTAAATTTAGTTTGCCTTGACCTTACCAGAATTACAAGAACTTTTTGATTTAAGAAATGTCATATTAGGACCCCTTAAGAAATTGATTTACGATTTAGGGTGATAGGATGGATTAAGGGGATCTAGATGTCTAGTGAGGTCAAATTTAGTCATCTTGGCCTCATTGGTTCCATCTAGCTCTGGGTCAAAAGTGTTTACCCCTCTAATAAAAAAAAGTATCATGTTAAAAATGAATCAATCTATACATATCACAAAAATAACATACATCTATCAAAACAAGTAAAAATTTCCTCCTACATTAGAGGATATCAAAATAAATATGAAATATTTTAATAATTATACTTGTAATCACTTATTAATAAGTTATATCATACATAATTTTAATCACATAATAAAGGAATAAATATACATATGTAGAAGATACAAAAATAAAAAGAGGCTACTCACATGGATCTTGATCCTTCTAGGAAGTGCCTAGATTGGTTTATTTCGTGTAGGAATCTATGTAGGTGTTGGGACCTTCACCTCTCTCCTTGTATATTTCCAACAATCCCACTCACTCCCTCTATAGAATTATTTCCTTTGTTATTATCTAGTTCTTTTAATCTTCTAAATTGACCTCTTATTTATAGGAGCATAATATGAATCCTCCTCCTCTCTCTATTGTAATAATAGCCTAGTTCCTCCAACTTATCATCATGTACCTCCTCCCTTTCCCATGTAATAGGTGTACCTTAGGTGTTAAATGGTTCCATCTTGGTCTCCTTATTGATGCATTTCTATCCTTCCACATAAATCTATATAGTATCAAAATATAGGTAATTTTATGGTTATTGAATATCTCTTAATTGCTAAAGAATCCATTATGCTTGAGGATGGGTGGATTATTATCTAGGATCACATCTTAAAAATACTATAGAGGTCATGGTATGTGTTTCTCAATACATATATTACCATACAAACCTCTTTCCATGTATTATCAACTCTCCTATATAATAGACACCTTACTAGGTTTAAATTTCATATGATATATACCCAAGTGTTTCCAATTGGGATTGCTATAATTATAATTTTATGGTATTCTAGATATTCATAATAGTTTTCATAAATCTACCAAATAGATCCATTCTTGACATTGAACCTACATAATTTTAGGTATGTCCAATGAAAGAAACTTTACCCATAGCACTCTCACTCGCGCTCTCCTATCTTGTGGATATAATAGAATAAAGTTTTCTTCCAATGATTTAGATCCCTAATGATCATGTCTAAGTGTCATAAAGAGTGATCATCCACTCTTCATAAACTTGTAGAAACCAAAAGGTTTTATATTATGTGTTCAAATAAGTGAAAACATTACAAAAAACTCCTAAATGGTGACAGAGAGGGTTTTCAAGGCAACAAAATTTCATTTTAAGGTCCTAAGACAAAATTCAAATGCTTTAGTGTTGAGGGTTTAGATTTCTGAGTTCGGGGAGTCTAGGTTTGGCAAACTTAGGGTGAAGTTTGGGTGGCCCTTGGAAATAATTTAGACTTGCAAGTTAGTGCCAATTGGAATCGATTGTATGTGCTTAGATTTACGAATTTGCTAACTAAATTTGCAAACAAACATCAAGATAAACTTTATGAATTTTAACTATTCTTTAACATATTGTTTTCTAATCTAATTATGATTTAACATTGAAACTAAAGTTTAACATATCATTTTTTCCATACAATGCAAATAAAATTTAAAACATTTAAGCAATGCAAATGAATTTTTTTGAGCTCGAAATTACCTAGTTTTCAAAATCAAAATGATTTGTTCGATTTCAATTTAGGGTTTTGACAAATTTTTTGTTCCAATTCAATTTAGGGTTTCAATTTCTAAGCAATTAGGGTTTTTAATGAAATTTTTTCGTTTAAGTTCAAACTAGGGTTTTCAATTCAATTTTTTAGTTTGATTTGAATTCAAGGTTCAAAAAGCTTGATTAGGGTTTTCTAAATGCAATTTTTTTATTTCATTTTCAATTTCTAGGGTTTTTGAAATGCATTTTTGGTTTCGTTTCAATTAAGGTTTTCAAATTCAATTTCTTTTGGTTTAATCGAACAATTTAGGTTTCAAAAGTTAAATTTTGTTTGTAAAACACAATTCAAGGTTCATTTTTTCATTTCTATTAAAACATCTTTAGGTTTCATTGCATTTTTTCATCTATTTTTACAATTACTCATTTATACTATAACAAGAAAAAATGCTCAAAATGTGAAATAAATTAAAAAAGAAGAAGCTAAATTCACTTATTTTCTTCACAATTTAAATAGAATTGGAAAAATGCAAAAAAAAGGGGCGTGGGCGGGTACCTGGAGCTGTTTGTGGAGGTCACTGTCACCTGTACTCGGGATCCCATCTGTTGCAAAATGAACTCTGTTTGTTTTTAAAAAAATAAATAATATTATAAAACATGATCCCGATTTCTACAAAACGGGATCTTGATTTTTATAAATCGGGATCTCGTTCCATAGTAATCGGGATCCCATTCCTTGTCCGTCGGTTCGGGATCCTGATTACTATGGAATGGGATCCCGATTTTAAAAAATTGGGATCCTGTTTTTGCAAATCCGATTTCAATTTTTTGGCGAAGGAAAAAACTTTCACATTTTGTGGACTTAACTTTGTGCACTTACCCCAACCTTCAAAGCCACAAAAAGGTTAAAAAATAAAGAGCTTATGCCAAGTGAGAGTTTTGAGAAGGAAACAAACAAGGACAAAGCTTATTTTGTACAAAAGTTAAATAATAGAAACAACAAGGGAAAATTGCCATTTAAATGTTTCAATTGTGGAAAAGTAGGACACTTTGTTAAGAAATTCCCATAGTTGAAAGAAAGTGATAGTGATGAAGAAGAAGAGCTTTATACAAAGAAAGGAAACAAAAATAGTCACAAGCATGATAAAACCAATAAGAAGAAGAGATCCTATGATTACAAGAGTCTCCATGCTTATAGAGACAATAGCTCATTCGATGAAAGTGATTGGGACAACTATAGAGAAGATATGCTTTTTATGGCATTTGAAAAAAAAAAGATAGTATCACTAGAAATAATGATAAATAAAACAAGCACTTACATAAGGAATAGAAGACTAAATATGATAATAAAGATGATGATGAAGATAGCTTTCAAGAAGAAATCTATCGTGTTGTAGAAGAAACTGAGACTTAGAAGAATTCAAAGTACAAGTTGTTATTTCAAGAAGAGTGTGAATCAAAGGCCAAAATACAAGAAGAATCCAAAAAGGTGATCATTGATTTGAAAGATCAAATAAAGGAAGCATAGCAAATAATTAGCAATTTGAAAACACAAATTGAAGAGGATAAAATAAGATGTAAAAGTGCAATTGAGAGCAAAGGAAGAAAGTTGTGAAAGGTTAGAGTGTGAAAGTGTTTCCATGAGGAAAGAATTGGAGAAGATAACCACCAAGTTGAACACAAGTCTCAAGTTTGAAAAGAGCATCAAAATCCTAAATGACATCATTAAAGGGCAGAGGTCACCATCAAATAAAATAGGAATTAGCTATAAATAAAATCAAACATCCAAGGAAGATTCCAAAGAGTCTCCTAAGAAGACAAATAAGGGAAAGACAAAAATCCTCGAAGAAGGTAGCAAGAAGACAAAGAATCCTAAACATAACAAAGACAATGTCAAGAAGTCCTTTCCTTGAAGCCAAGTGCAAACATCCAAGTTTCAACATTATTTCTATGGCTATTGCTATTCATGCAATAATTTTGGTCATAAGGTTAAAATTGTTGAATACATATGGGATATAATGATGGATGGAACAAAAATAGAAATTGTTATGGATGGACAGATATAAACTATAATTCATATGTTCCTCTAGTGAACTACAATGTTGTATGCTTCAAATGCAATAACTATGTACATATTGCAAAATACTATAGAAGTAGCATTGTAAAATCACCTAGACAACACAAGATGGAAGATGCCATGATAAAAAAAAGGAAAGCCTATAAAAGTTTGGAGAAGGATACAAGAACAAGACAATGAGAAGGCTAAATCTATGATAGTGCAAACTTCATTACATGCACGAGATATCTCCTAGTCCATATGGAGAAGCATAATTTTAGGGGGAGCTAAGTATGACATTACTCTTTAGCCCCATGGAGAATATAATTCAAAAGATGAAGTATCACAAAACTTGAAGAGAAGAATCCACTTGTCCAATAGAATGGTATCAAGGGAAATTAATGAATTGGAATCTACATAATTGTGAGAAATGCTTAATATCCTATATGATGAAGATTTCATACCTTTAATCCATGCACATAAAGATGACATTTACAAGTGTCTCCATGAGATTGAAGATTTGAGAAAATAGAGAGTTAAAGTGTCATTTGAATCCATTGTAGTAATAAAGAAGAGTATATTACCTTGAAAATAATAAAAGAGGAAAGCTTCAATGTGAACATCATTTAGTATCAAGAGATAGATTATTTATAGTCTATAGAAGGTATTAAAACAAAGGTTAGAAAAGAGAGGATGACTACAAATCATTTAAGAAGGATGTTACTTAGAAGACATAGATAAATATGTAGGAGGATGCATGCAGAGTTGTACAAGTGGTATTAGTATACACAAAAGTTAAGAAATAAACTCTCTTGAGTCAAAAGAAGCATAAACTCAGGGGGAGCTAATCATTGCATTATTTCTCAACTTCGTAGAGAAAAAATCAAAGGATGAAGTCTCATATAATATTAGAGAAAGAGAAGATATGGTGGAAGTATAGGAATGAGGATTACAAAGCTTTAAATTTTACCATGGCATAGGAAGAAAGTAGTGTAGATGTTTGTAAGAAAAATATTGATGAGAGAAATTTTCAAGAGCCTGAAAAAAGGATGAGAATGGTCCAAAGGAGTCTTTTTCCTAAAGAACACATTCATATATTTGCACTTGACAATTTTTCTAGAACACACAAGCAAATGTTGGAAAAATCAAAAGAAATTGATAGTTAGATGGTTTTATTGATGCTTATGTTCAACTTCACATTCAAGGAATTCTTATTGATGTAATAGTGCCATGGAATCTATATGGATGGAACTCCATTTACCATTAGTGTAAAAATGGGGAGAGTTACAACAAGAAAGAGTTATAGGAAAAAGGAAAATGATGCCGTTGATGTCAAGAAGAATAAGTTCTCATGAAAAGGATGGAAAAGAGCAGAAAAACAATCATTTAGTTGTGACAATCAAAAATATTGAGAAAGAGAGAAGATGAGAAGACTCTCATAAAGATATCAAAAGGATGATCCTCATTTAGTAGCCATGGATAGAGGAGGAAGACTTGAACATACGTAAAAGGTTATTCCTAACTTTTTAAAGGAGATTATCCAAATTCTCTTGGACAACTATAGAGGAAGCATGCCACCCAAATATCATAGAAGCAAAAGATGGAGAGTTAAAGAAAGAAGAATATTGGAGAAAATATCCAATAGGGGGAGAAGTGTATCCCTATTACATTGGATGTAAGTATTAAAGAATATGATTAGATGTTTCCCATGATCCATTTGGATAGATGTTTTATAAACATCCCTTTGCATTTGATGTCAAAGGGGGAGAGATATAGTAAGGGGGAGAAATAAAAAAGGAGAGAATTATGTTTGTGTTGCCATCAATGATAAAGGGGCATATTGTTAGAAATATTGTCATTGATGTCAAAAGAAAGATCAACATAATATATGTCATTGATGGTTCAAGAATAATGTCATTAATATCAAGGCAAAAAAATATTTATTATATTTTAAATTTTTTCCTACTGGTCGACCTTCATTATTTTAGTGTCACTTATAAAATATAAATTAATATATTATTTAATGCCAACCTTTATGGAAAGGAGAATAAATTAAAGATAATATATATTAAGGAAAGTGTATTCTATCAAGAGATGTTATTGATAAAAAGGTGCAATGATCATTTCCAAAGGCTTTGATCATATTTTACTTTAGGAAACAATTATAATAAAGGACAACAATTAGTGATTAAAATATTAATATATGTAAGGCCCATCACTTAATTTTATTAAGGGAAGACTTAAGTTTTGTTTAAAGAAATGTTATAAATGGGTACTTCATAAGGCAACGATTAAAGTAAAAGGCAGTATAGTGTATTAACAACTTTCTACTAGGAATGCAATAGCCTGAAGAAGACCACTTTCTACTACCCTTTGAGTAATTGGGTCCCTTTTTGGTTTACAAACCCTTTCCTAGAAAGCATCCAACTTTATATGCCCTAACCTTGTATCACCTATTTCAAGAAAAGAACTATCTAGGCCAGCCAAATGCTCATACCCCAAATATTTATATTTCATTTTCCCAGACATTCACTTCAAGAAGAATTCAACAATGTTATATTGCAGTAAACAAATTCCAATTGCCAGAGAAAAAATTAGGCATGCCACTTACCTAGTAATATGTCACTTGTTTTTTGCTTGAGCTACTTCCTTGAGTGCTGACTATATATATGTTATTCTCAGTTTCTAAAATTAAAGTTTCCAAAAAGAATGATTATGTCCCAAATGACACCTTAATTCTGCACATTCAAGTATTTATTTCATCCACTTCGGTACTGATAGAATTTAATGTTTGACACATATGCCACTTGGTGCCAATATCAAACAAGCTTGGTACACTTACTAAAGTTGGATATTTGAGCGACTTTTAAAAACATAGTAAAAAATCTACAAAGTTAGAAAAATATGGTCATTCCCGACAAGGTCGTATTTTATTCATATACCTCTTCTCAATAGACTTCACTTTGGATCATGTACTAAACACTTCGCCAAAAAGGCATGGTTCGAAAAGGGATGCCGGTCCCAAAATTTTTTCTTGAAACCACAAAAACCTATCCAGTTTCAAAGATAACCTTTTTGAAGAGAACTTCTTTGCAAGAAAATGAGTTATAGACCTTGGGTGATAGCTGAAAAGGATTGAAAATTGTTTAAAAGATTGATGCAAAAATGAAGATAGTTCAAAAAGTAAACCAAGTCGGTGGAGAGAAAATTTATGAAAACAGGGTCACAAATTGATAAAGTTTAAAAAATTGACCAAAGACCAACATACAAGATATTAAAGTTCTAAAAAGAAAAAGGATACTTGAAGACTCAAATACTAAGAACCAAACTTAAAATGTGGGAAATAGTTCGCTCTAACAGGGGACGTAGACTAATCGAGATGTAGAAGAACCAAGAATCTCTGGTTAAGCTCCATTGGGTGATAGAGTTTAAAGGCTGTATGAGAAAGACGACCAAGGAAAAGGATAAAAAAAACCAAAAACCAAATGCAAACCAAAAAACCCCTTGAACTACTATATAAAAGGGCAAGGGATACCTTATTTCAAATTTGATACAATTTTAGATCTTTCCAATTGTATGGTAGGGGCAAGATTGTGTCATTTGGATAGACCAACTTGAAGGAATTATTCCCATGCACTTGCTGAATTAAAAAAGGACCCTTCCACAAGGAATCAAATTTACCGTGAGCTCCTTTAGGTTCTTGCCTCTTATCCCACACCAAAACCATATCACCTTCGATGAAGTTCTTGGGTCTAGCTCTCCTATCGAAAATATTTTTGACTCGTGCCTAGTGCAAAGTAATCCTATCTACCATGTCTTCTCTCTTTTCTTCAAGCTCTCTCAAATACATGATTCTTTTCTTCAAGGAATTCTAGAACTGCTGATCTTCGAGGGTTGCTTGCAATTTCATGGGGACCAAATCTAGGGGCAAAGGAAGCATCGTACCAATTCTGTAAACCTATTAAAATGGGAAAATTCCAATAGCTCTTTTTGGTGTAGTGCAATCTTCCCATAAAGCTTTGTACAATTTCTTATTCCAATTATGTTGATCTTCATCTACCAACTTCTTCATGATAACCACTAGATTTTTGTTACTAGACTTAGCTTGCCCATTCCATTGAGGATAATAATCTGATGAATGTGAGAGAGATATTCCATGAACATAACAAAACATAACAACTTATAAATAGGAGAATTTGGTTGCATTATTAGTTACCAACTTCTTGGGAACTTCAAAACGTATCGAAATATTTCTTTAATATAATCACAAACCACTTCTGAAGTTGTGCATGTCATAGGGACCACTTCAACCCACTTGGTGAAGTAATATATGGCTACTAGAATATGAGTATACACCACACTCGAGGTAGGATTAATTGGTCCCACGAAGTCCAATCCCCATTGTTGGAAAGGTTCTTCAATCACTATCATTCTTAATAGGAGTACAACTAATTGGGGTATGCCTGCAAATCTCTTGCATTTCTTGCAATTTGCTACCTAGTGGTAGGCATATTTGAACATTCCCAATGAGTAGTAGCATTACTAAAGGATTTTAAAAGCTGTGATGGAGGAAGAGAACTACCCTCCATAGGCTTCTTTGTGCAAGGCCTTAAGAAGATTTTGTTGTTGTTCTTTGTCTACACATCTCAAGAATGTCCCATCTAGAGATTTCTTATAAAGAATATAATTCCAAATCACATACTTGGATGCCTATAGTTTGAGATTCCTTCTCTCTTTTAGATAAAGGTGTGAAGGACACTCTCCATAGGTAAGATAGTGAGCCACATTAGAAAACCATGGATCTTGCGAACTTACAAACAATACTATCGGGGGAACATCATTTTTCTTTGGTTCATTTTCAACTATAAGCTTGCAAAGTCCTTTGCCTCTTACCAGATTAGTAGGCTTGATATCCATGTCATCCTCTTGCACCTTATCGACCCAGGAACCTCTTTTATTACGACCAACTTCTTGTTGCATGAGTACACTTTTCAATACTGCATCAAGAACAAAAACTTTGGCATGAGAATGTAAGATGTAAAACTTGAATTGCTTGACCAATTTAACTATTGCAAAAGCATGTTTCTCAACCTAGGAGTAGTTCAATTCATGCTTCTTTAGTCAAAAACTCATAAAGGAAATGGGAGCTTCAATTTTCTGGGCATTCTCTTGGAGAATAATTGTGGACATTGTATGTTTCGAGGTATAATAGTAAATGATGAATTTTTTATTAAAGTCTGGATCTACCAACACCAGGGCATTAGCAATAACTATCATGATATCATCAAAATCCTGTTTGCAAGCATCACTTCATTTGAAGCCTTGGTTTTCCTTCATCATGTCCACTATATGTTGAGTGATTTTTGAAACATCTGGGACAAATTGAACCTTGAAAAGTTTACTTGTCCAAAAGAATATTTGACGCTAGTTTTGTTAGAAGGTAGACTTAGTTGTTGAATGGATTTAACCTTTTCTGGATCAATCCTAATTCATTCCTTGGAAAAGATATGTCCCAGGATTTTACCTTATGTAACTCTAAAAATCAACTTCTTAGGATTCAGAGATATGCCATGTTCTCTACATCTTTGCAAAATCCTCTCCAAGTCTTTGAAATGGTCCTCCCTTTTCTTGGAGAACATGGTCAAGCCATCCAAATATATGGCAATAATATTATTTCATAGGTCACTAAAAGATAATTCCATCGCCCTTTGGAATGTAGCCCCAACACTGATTAAACCAAAAGGCATTTTATTGTAGGTGAAAGTACCCCAAGTAGTGACAAATGTGGTCTTATGTTGGTCTTCTTTGTCCATGTTGATCTGGTTATAAATAGAAATTTCATCTAGATAATTGAAATCATTTTGAAACCAACCACTTTTTGCAACACATGATCCATCACTGGGAGTGGATAATTGTCCTTTAAGGACGATTGATTTAGGTTCTTGAAATCCACTCAAATTCTTATTTCTCCATTTTTCTTGCAGATCGAAATAATATTAGCCACCCAAGTGGAATGATGGATAGGGTAGATGATTCAAGCCTTGAGCATATTTTGGATCTCCTAAAAGATGACATTAGTAACCTTTGGATTGTAATTTCTCTATATCTGTCTGAAGGGTGATGTGCTGGGTTTGAGGGGTATGTGATGTTGTAACCGTCCACCCATTAAGTTTATCAAATAATCATAACACCAAGAGAACACATCTTTATATTTTAGCAACAATTGAATCAATTTGGCCCTTTCATCAGTGGTACAACATTTTCCAATATATACTAGCTTGGAATTTTTAGGCATCCCTATATTGACATATTTATATTCTCTTAAACTATTTACAGATTCAACCATCTTTTTCTTAATGCATCTATCATGTCTATCAAACAATTATTCTAAAGAAACCAAACCCTTAGGTGTCTTATTCCCTTTTAATTGGAGCATACCTTCTCCTAACTCTTTCTTCTTGTCTCAAAACAATTCTTCACACATGGTTTCACTGCCTTCAAAATATACTTCTACAAACATCTCTATGCATTCCAAGAAGTCTTGTATCTACTTGTCATTTTCAAAAACTTTCCAGTTTTTTGAGTTGTCTAGAACACTAGGTCGGTATATTATTTCAATTTGGTATGGGGTATCCTCAAAGTTGGGATGAGGGAGAAGTAAGGAGGCTGAAACAACCAAAGATTCTGCTCTATTATTTTGTTCCCTTGGGACCGCTTCAATAGAAAAAAATATTCCATTATCGCACACTCTATTTCTATAATGTCTTAATCTCTCATTCTTGACAATAAACACCTTCCTTACCTATTTGACAATCAGTTCTACATCACCCACTGCCCTCAACTTCTTAATTCCTTTTTCTTTAGCAGTTTCCATTACCAATAATAAGGACTCATATTCGGCAATATTATTGGTGTTTTTGAATTCCAAGTTGTACAAGGAAGGAAACCTATTGTCATCAGGTGATACCAACACCACCCCTACACTAGAACCAAAACTAGAAAAACTACCATCGAACTCTATAGTCCATAACTCAGAAGAGATGTCATGACTAAAAGAGGCCTCACCATTAGTGTCTTCAGAGAACAACATATATAATTTCCAAATTCAGAATCTTTGTATAGGATTTGAGAGTGTGGATCATCAGACTTCAGGACAATGAATTTGGTCTTAGGTTTTGGTTCCAAACGGATCTTTTTATTTCCAAGTGGAATAAATGCTTGTGACCAGCCCATTCGGGTTTCCCCTCCTAAATCTCTACAAAAACTTTGACTGAGAAGCATGCCATAACTCATTGGTATATCTACGACTAAGATTGTCAACTTAAGCCTCTTTTTAGAATGGGCTGCCAGAGCTACTTGAGCATCTTTGATCTTCCCCACTAAAGGGACTTGCTTGACATCCATTGAATAACATTTTCTAAAGGTTTGGGTTAAAGAAAGGCCCAATTCCTTGGCTATGTTAGAGGGAATTATGTTATTTGATGCTCTAGAATCTATGATACAGTTACTTAATCTATGACCATTGATGTACAAGGACACATAAAAAGGATTAGGTTTATGATCTGTTGTGGCCGGGGTAGGATTTTTAGTAGTTGAAGATGGTTTAGAGGATGAGGTTTCATGGTTTACTAGATCTTCCTCAACTAGGTTGGCCTTAGAATGACGAGACTCAACAAACTTTACCAACTTATCCAATTCACCAGGGTTTGACCTCAAATACTCGGCGGGTGAGATTTGAATTTTTGAATTTTACAAAAACCCACAATATCAAAAGGGGTTGCACTCTTATCAGGGGCTTGAGAAAATGGAATCTTGGGAATGATATCTAGAACTTTATGAGAACGAGAAGTGGAAGAGTGGAATTTAGGAGTGGGAGTTTTATTGGGATCTGGCATACCTTTTTGATTCGAGCTTTGTTAGCCTTGGGTGAGTACCATATAGGAAGCATCATCTAAAGTAGTGTACACATCTCCACCTCTTTTAGTATTAGGAGTAAATTCCAAGAAATTAACTTCAAAGTTTCCATATTCTCTTGATGCAATTTCCTCTTCATTGCTTGTCTCAACTCTTCCTCGAGTCTCATTCATCTCCCAATATCTATTCAATTTAGGTCAATTAGCCCCTTGATGATCGACAGTATGATGAAAGCTACACATGTTGCTTCTGTTAGGAGGAGCTTCTATTTATAGCCACTGTTGTGTGGGAGGCAATTGCAACTGTCTATTACTTGTCCCAAATTGCTGACTTATATTTATTCTTAGAATATCTTGGTAAGGTTTCTAGTAAGATTGAGCATTTTTAGGTAGTTTCCTTTTAAGGGATATTATATCATTCACAAGTTTCTGAACCATGGGATTAGCAGACATTGAAGGTTGAGCATCACTTGTTTGAAGCTCTTTTTTCTATTTATCGGCCTTGATGAAGTCATCTTCCAATTCAACGACTAGTGTTTTGGTAGCTCCCAGGTCAACCACTATGTTCCTTTTGAGATAAAAACTGATATCTAGTGGCATAGCATTGATAAAGAAGCACTCAAGATTCTTGTTGGAAGGTTTCTTCGCTTGCTCAAGTCAATTTACTATCCTATTGAATTGAGCCACAAACTCTCTCATCGGTTGATGTATTTTTTTAATTTTTTTCAGTGGGTGAGCTTGGCTAAAAGAGCGTGTTTATCCTTTATGCTCTTAAAATGATCTTCAAATTTGGTTATCATGTCAGCCCATGTATTGATAGAACCATTGGGAAAATGATAGAACTATTTAGTAGCAACATCCACTAGTGACTCTACAAAAATCCTTACTACTACATCTTCATGTTGAACTCCCAAAACACTACAGGCAACAAAAAATGCATTCAAATATTCATTAGGAGTAATTTTCCCATCACCCCTGAAATTTGGAAGATTCTTTCTAGATCCATTTGGAAGGCCATTCAATCAAACTCCAAGGGCCAATGGCCAATGGCCCAATGATCACTCCCCATGGCACTGGTTGAGCCATTCTTTGATTAATGTTAACAATTACAGGTATAGGAGTCTCGTGCAAGACCAATGTTTGGCAAGTGACAAGTGGATCAATAGAAAGGGGAGGCTTCTCTTTGGTGGGTGAATATGGTCTACTCTTAGATATGAAATTCCTTCTCAGCCTTAAAGTTTCATCAAACTCGTCTCTCAACACGGTTTCAAAAATGGGATAAAAAAGACCTCTCCTTTTGTCACCTCTGGTATAGGGTTTAGACTCCAGCATGACTAGGGATTTCAAAACTAAAATACTAAATCTTTTTGAATCCATCTCCCTAGTGGAGTCGCCAGAAAGCTATTGGTGAATAGATTTGTCCTTTACAATATTAAATACAAAATGACTATAATTCCCAAGAAGGACTAATCGATTCACAACATTTGGAGAGATTACCATTGTATTGGTAATATTCCTCTAAATTTCAATTGAGGTACAACTCACTCTTCTGATATAACTTTTATTTTTTGAAAATATATAAAATTGTGTATGCTTTTGACCAAAAATTGGGAAAGGGAAACTAGCACCTATTCATAGCCATGAGATAGATGCGAAGAGAAATACTTTGAAACTAAAGAAAATACTTCAATGTTGAAATGGACAGGCAAACAATAAATATTGTGGCTCACATACTAGACTATCAATGCTTTGTAACTTGACTCAACACAATCTTAATCATTCACTGTAAATAAATGAATTAAACACCACTGAATAACATATCCTCATAGGGAAGGAATATCCAAATGTTCATCTAAACTTACAGACTTATTCATAAACATTAGCATTCAACTCACAATTTATTGCACATAGACAATAAACATTCACAAAAATGAATTAAAACAACAAAATTTGATCCTTCTATTATGATCGATTCTCACTCATGAATCACAATGCAAGGGGGATCAAAATGTTGAACCCTTGCAATGTCAAAATAAACATATTTATAGTTTTTAAAATGATAATTGTCATCAGAGTCTTTGAAATAATTTAAAATAACTAATTCTTGAAGAATCAAAATAATCAAGCCTAAAATATTTCTAAAGAAAAAATTAGAGAAACTTAAAGATATCTACTGCTGAGCCTGTTGGGTATGTGAAGTGGCAGGAGTCTCTCCTTTAGAAAAAATTTCTTGAGAAACTGCCACATGTAGTTGATAATTCTTCAAAGCCATCACAACATTAGGAATTTTCGTCTGTCGTGGGACGATTACATTTCTCATCCTCAACTTCCAAGTGACCTTAGCAATCTAAATTGGATCCATTTTGCATGTGATGAGTACAAGGGAGTCCTTGTTTCACGACAATGTTGAATCAATTATGGCTAGCTTCTTTAACGCCTCTTTATCAAATGACTGTTCTCCTAAATAAGTGTTAATTGCTTTGAAGAAAACATCCTTTAGCTCCTTAAACGTGGCTGGCCCCTAGTTATCACCTTTCATTATTGGGAATCCAAAGTCAATAAAATTCTTGGTGAAATAGTTGTTTAGGCGGCTACATTCTTTCAACAATTTTGTTTTTTTGAGAAGTTTGTATTGAAGTTGTAAAAGACAACCTCACAAAACCCCTATGATCACTTGCAAGCAAAATAACTTGTCATGTAGAAGAGATTCGAACAACAAAAAGATATTGCTCCGCAAACCAAGAGAGTAAAATTGCATAAACAAGAAGTGAATAATTACAAAGATATCAATCCTTAAGAAAGGAGATCAAAACCCTAAAGTGAACCCTAGGATTTAATAAAGTAATTATTAAAGGGCCTAAGTATAGCTTAAGTGAAAATAAAGTAAAAGGTGACTTAATTAATCAATCGATATCATTGAATTGATTAAGTAATTAACCTTATTACTCCAACACCCCCCCTTAAGATGAACTTAAGGAGAAGCTAAAAACTAAGGAAAAAATGCATGAAAGCAAAGATGGGTCCCGACAACTAGGCCTGATGAGGTACCCATGTACAAATGTAAAAGATCTCTCAAAAAAGGAGAAAAGGAGAAAACCTCATGGGAAAAACTACTCTCCAAAAGAGAGAAATACATGTGAAGGACTAAGAAGCCTCCAAACAAGAATGTCCCAAAAATAATAGGAACAAGTGAAGGACTAAAGAAGCCTCCAAACAAGAGTGAAGGACTGAAGAACCCTCCAACAAGAGTGAAGGACTAAAGAAGCCTCCAACAAGAGTGAAATTGTCCCAAAAGATAGGAACAAAGGACAAATATGAAAAACAACACTGAAGCATGAAGAAGTTGCAAACACTGTCATAGAATGACTGCTGAAAGAAGAACCTCCACTGAAACATATGATGATCAGGATCAAGAATACAATAATTTTTATGAGTTCCCCCAACGACACTACTCAAATCTAATGAAAAACCAAGACAAACATCAAGAACTCAAAGATATAGATGGCACAAGTACCAATAGTCTGAAGAACTGATCAAGTGAAAAATGGAAGGTCACCTCCATAAATAGGAATGCAAGAGTGTCCATATGGTAAGTGCTTCATCTCACCGAAATGCATGGGTAACTAGCTGTTGCATCTTCCTAGTACATAGGAACAAATACTGTAAACATAGCTCACTCCAACATGAAACCAAGGAAGCAATATCACCAATAGTAGAAAACCCCCCATTATGTTGACAAGGGAGAGGTATGACAAGTACATTGAAATTGAATGCCTGTATCTAGTGCATGTGATAAAAAACCAAGAACATCTAAATGTGCAGACATTAAAGTACAAGCAAATATAAAGGGTGCACAAACAAAGGCACACACGCATGAGAAAGGTATGAAGGCAAAACAAAGGCAAACATCAACCCCCATGACACTTTATATCATAGTGTGAAAACACCAATTTGTATTATGTGAACAAATGTCACATTGAATATGCTATCGTAGAGAATGAAAAAACAATTACAATGAATTGATCCTTATGAAAAGAGATCAAAACCCTAAAGTGAACCCTAGGATTTAATAAAGTAATTATTAAAGGGCCTAAGTTTAGCTTAAGTGAAAATAAAGTAAAATATGACTTAATTAATTAATCGATATGATTGAATTAATTAAGTAATTAACCTTATAACTCCAACAATTTGATCTTATAACTTCAAGTTTCCATGCTATACTGCTTTTCCACATGACAACCCAATTATCTTCTTTAGATGACACAATGTTCTCAGAAGCAACTTTTTCCATGCCCATTGCAATAATATTAGTTAATTCATGATTGATATTTAGCCAATGTGTTTCCTCTTGTTTACAATTGACCAATTCAGATTTTATTGAATTCTTTAATGCCACAAATTCATCATACACCTTCCTTAACTTCTCAATCAAAGGATGCCCCTTTTCTTTAATTTCAGGTACCCAACTCTAGACTATTTTCCCATAATAACTATCCTTTTGGATTATACTCATGATAGCCTTCCCAACAACTGAAGTGGAATCAAAGGTAGGACTTTCTTGACTTAAAGGTTAAGGAGAGGAATCTGTTAAATTCTTAAGGAATTTTGACAAAAGATCTATGGATTTCTTTAGCTCATCTTTATCTTATTTATCTTTCTCTATTCTCTCTACTAACTTTGAGGTTGTGACCTAGAAATTATGAATATCTCCATCCCTACTAGGAGAGCCTAAGTCTACTTTGGTCACTGTATAGTCTATTGTAGTAACCTAGCTAGGATCCCTTTGTACAAAAGGTTGAGCAACCTCCATAATCAGACGTCTAGAAGTTTCATCTTCCATTAACCTGGTAGTAGTTTTCAATTATTCACCTTTAGAGTTCTCTGCAAAAGTGTTCCTACTACGTACTCTTCTGGTAGGATGATAGGCATTGTCTTCCTTTTCTTTGAGAGAGAACTTTCTAACCAAGATGGTGTAGATGGAGTGGAATTTGGATTTTGAGAAGTCCCAGGTGTGGAAAAATGAAGAGCTTTGTTGAGGAGGGGAGGTCTCATTACATTATGTGTGCTTGAAGGGGAAGAAATTAGGGCCTCACCCTTTTGTAAATCTCCTTCTAGACTATCTTGAGGTGCTCAGGTTGTCGAATGTGATTTTTCCCAACTTCTCTATTAGCCTCATGTTCTTGATTTCTTTCCTCTGATTGTCGCTTAGCATCATCATCTCTTTGTTCTTCAACTATAATGTTGGGAAGGGGGTCATCACCACATGTTCATTCTAATCCTTGACTCCTCTTTGGAGGATCATTCCCATTCCCACCATTTCTAGACAAAGAAGATTTGTACTAGGGTCGTTGGCACAAGAGATATTGTGCTTGCATGACTAGCACCTATTTTCTCTTGTGCTCCCTTCTTCTCTTTCAATGGGGATTTAGTAGTTTCCACTTTCTTTTTGGCTAACCAAACTTGTGTCCTTTTCAAGATTGTTGAGGTTTTGGCATGAATATCCTCAACTTCTACATTGTTCTAGTCCATAGGTGGCAAGGGTTGTGTCTGTATCCGTTAGACATAAGTTGGATCCACTAAAGTCAAGTCTTCATCCTATATTCCCCTTATATTCCAACCCAACTTAAAGTTGAATATCTTTGCTAAGGAGAGCCTCATCTAATCCCTTTTCCTTAGTTTATTGTCATCTACATAATCTAACTAGAAATATTCAAGATGAGGCACATGATAGTAACTGAGACCAAGCCAAAGATGATTCCTTACATAATTTTTACAATTGAATGGGAACCTTCTCTCTTAAGTGCCAAAGGAAAACTTTGCAATGTCTCTTTTTAGGTTAAGGGTGTAAGGATGAGACTTGCATTCATAATACCCTAAACCAATTGGGAATGGAATCCCAGCCTTATTTTTATCTATGCATCTTTTGTTTACCTCTACAACTTGCTTACAAACTTCTATCAGAATAAATTTATCCTCGACATATCTAGGCAACTTGAGAAGGAAATCATCAAATCCACCAACTCTCAGGTAAGTAAATATTTGAAATTGAATGAAGAGGCTACCATACTTGGTAACTAATTGGAAAGCTTTAGGGGACACCCTCTGACCTAGATCACCTTGTAATTCCCTAACCAATTTCATGTTGAATACATCATTTACCCTTGAGAAATTATTATTACACTTTTTAAGATGCAAACCAGTGTAGGAGTCGTAGATTTGAATTTGTTCATCGTAATCCTCCCCAGGGTTTAAACCAATCCAAGGCCTTGTGTAATCCAAGAATAGAAAAGGTAGGAAGACATGTAAAATGACCTATTAACAACAAAACTTCTTATTGTGTCATCCAATTTGCCACTGATTATAGTGACCTAGTCTAAATATTGTTGACTAGCACATATAACCTGTACGAAGAAATACATCCATTCTTAAAAGTCATGAGCATTCATACTCCCTTTGAATATATGCAACAACATAATGATATCTAAGATTTCTTCCTTGAAATGTTATTTATGCATCTTCTTAGGGAGTTGCGATATTCCTTTCTTAGTGGGGCCAAACCATTATTTTGCAATTCTAATAATACCCCTTCTTTTCTAAGAATTGGCACTGAGGTAGAGTAAAATTAAACTCAAAATATACCCCCCTCTCTAGTAGCTTGAAACATCCGTTGATGGTGGCCCTATCTAGGGTTACTAGCAAATGGTTGTCTTCAGTGTAGATTTCTCTCATCTCTGGATTATAACGAGATATGTATTTTAACACAAGTTTCATGCATTGTACTACCATTGGGAATACAACAGCCTGAAGAAGACCACTTTCTACTACCCTTTGAATAATTGGGTCCCTTTATAGTTTACGATCCATTTCCTAGAAAGCATCCAAATGTATATGCCCTAACCTTGTATCACCTATTTAAGGAAAATAACTATCTAGGCCAACCAAATGCTCATACCCCAAATATTTATATTTCATTTTCCTAAACATTCACTTCAAGAAGAATTCAACAATGTTATATTGGAGAAAAAAACCTCCAATTGCCAAATAAAAATTCAAGCATACCACTTATCTGGTAATATGTCACCCAGTTTTTGCTCGAGCTACTTACTTGAGTGCTGACTATATATCTATTCTTCTTGGTTTCCAAAATTACACTTTTCAAAAAGAATGATTATGCCCCAAATGACACTATAATTTTGTACAATCAAGTATTTATTTCATTGACTTCAGTACTAAAAAAATTTAATGCATGACACATATGCCACTTGGTGCCAATTGAAATGTAGAAAATTGTCATCCTATTTTTTGAGGGATAAAACAACCAATTTTCTCCAAGTCTCATTCAAGGAAACCATAGAGTTCTCAATCAAGGGATAGAATGAGGGAAAGAGATCTGCAATAAGGTGTCCTAGGGCACAATTAAAGACTAAAAGGGGGTTCACCACCAATCAAGGGCTTGGAAAGATAGTAAATGTAAATGATATTCAAGACTCAAGTAAATGACCTGGAAATGAACTCAAATCAGAATAGTAAACAAAGAAAGTACAAAGGTGCACCTGGGAAATTCAATGTGCCTGAAATAAGGTTTGAAATCCTGAAAATCTAGTCTTTAAAGCATACTAGGACTCATACGCCGGTAGGGGCGATTTAGTCCCAGTTTAGGGTTTTTGGGAAGAAATTAGAATCTCACATTGACAAGTCTGAATCCTTCAAAATCTGGGAAAAGTGCTATACCAAGATTGATACACCACAAGTGGCATATCAATCCCATTTTTCCTTGTCAAAAAGTTAAGATATGAATCTGTTCTCCAATCCGTGCTCTTCATTTCCAACTTTGTTTCTAAATTTAAACCTACAAAATAGAATATTGTATTGATTTTCTTATCAGGGATTTGCTTTGGTTAAACCCCTAGTTTGGTAATTAAACCTTAATAGAAATGATAGATCTTGAAATAAAATATGAGTGCAAGTCCTAATCTTAAGTGCATCTTAGATTAGGAGATCTATAGTGCCATGAAACCCTATTCTAATGTGCTATAATAAGATGCATGAATGGAACATATATATTATGACTCAGTTTGGGAGATCTCTAATCACCCTATAAGTCATAATAATGCATGTACCTTCCTTTAGGTAGAAATTAAAGTGATAATGGAGGATGGAATCACTTAGGAAACAAGTCATTAGGCTTGGTTCAATGGCTAGTTGCATCTCCCCAACCTAGAATCCATCATGATTCACCATAGAAAACCATCATCAATCCTTGATATTGCTAGATCTTGAATTGAAAGTGAGCTTTAAGACCTATAAAGACACTTTAAGGATACTCCAAGAATTCAAATTTGCCTGCTACTTGCTCTTGAATGCTCTTGTGAAAGTATGCTTGAGTGCTCACATTGATATTGTGAATGCTTAGATCTTGAATTGCTTTTCTAGATGAAAATAATGATTTAAAACCTTGTTTATATAGGAACTTCATCTAATTTACTGTTTATTAGATCCCAAATGTCGACATCAACCAAAAATTTGAATTAAAGACCTTAATTTCCCGCTCAAACCCTAAAAAGGGCCACACGAGACTCATATGCCACTTGTGGCTTATGGGTCCCACCTAGGGGGACTCATATGCCCAAGGTGGCACATGAGTCCCACCCTAGCTTTTCGGGGTAAGTGTTGGGTTGTTAGAAAATTGAATTCCTTCATTGATTTTGTTGGGATTTCAGTCAAAATAAGCCTTGGGATCTAAAATAAAGGGGTCTTAGGGGACTATTAATGATGATTTAAAGGGTCATGAATGCAAGGGTACTAAAATAGGTCCAAATTAAGTGTGAAATTGTACCATCTCTAAGGAGAGTGTACAATTTTCTACACTACATTTATCCCCCACTTTAGCGCCCATATGAATCTACGTGCATATGCAAGCTAAAGGAATTCAAACAATAAACTTCATTGCATAAAAGGATACTCATATGGATTCATTTGTGAGCATGGGAGAATGAAAAACCCCCACTGTAGCTATCTACAAAACTAAAATGTTAGGAACCACATCTTGCAAAACCAATTTGTTAGTCGTTCAAAAATCCTCTTATCTAACTTCTTTATGAAATCAAATATGAGGGTAGATGTATGCCCGCCTTGATTTTGATTACTTTACGAAGGTGGAATCAAGGTAGTAGTCTAATCGTGTCAAAATGGATAAGTTGTATCATAGGGTATTTCCAAGTACAATACCACATAATGATAGACATTTGATGAGAGAAAGTGGAATCATGAATCCAACACAACCAACAACGTCAAAAACGAAGCTCTCTAGCCCCATGTATGCCAGTTTGAATGAAAAAGCACTTTTAACCCTAATATACAAATGACCTAATTTAAACATATATAAGAGTAAAAAGTGAAGTAATTTGTAATCATTTTGTCTTTTACCTTCTTGTAGTTTGACTTTGGTGGAGAGGGAGAGATAATGCCGAGCATTCGAGCATATGTGCCTTTGAGACTTGATGGCCTGCGTGAGGAAGTAGTACGAGGAAACCTTCAACATAATGTGAGTGAATTATTCTCTACCTTAGCTTTGTTTTTATGCATTTATTTTATGTTTACACATTTCTAGATAGATTTAGGACCCTAGAAGAAAAAGTCACAAAGCGTCCTTTTTTTTGCAGTGTCTCCTTTTTCGCAAAGTGTCCTGTTTCTTCATGAAGTGTCACAAAAGAGGAGTAAAGTGTTTAGGACCTTTAGAAAAGTACCCTAGAGCAACTTTAGCACACTTTTTGATTGTTTATGTATAGATTTAAGATTTTAGAATGCTTATAGGTGATATTTTTTATTTTTTGTTAGATTCCTCCATGATCATGATAACGTTTCGGCAACAGACTATTCTGTTGCTTACGAGACCTCGTCACGACACTATCAGAGGAGGATAGACAGAGCTTGCAGGATACTGGGATATATTTGGCGTACCTCATGCCACCGATGAGATACCATGATGCCATGTTAATGGAATTAGTAGAGAGATGGGATGCAAATACCTTCACCTTTCGACTTCCTACCAGTGGGATGACGATCACTCTGGAGGATGTACATCACATCTTTCACATTACCATTTGGGGTGAGAGAGTCTATCTAGTAGAGGATTGTACATACATGAAGATGAGAGCATATATAGGGTAATACCTTGGAGGACCAATTCAAGAGGAGATTGTGGGGCCACGTATTGAGCTATAGTAGCTACTCTATGCATGATCGCCACTTTTGAGACAAATTATGATCTTCACCGTAGCACTAGTACTAGTCCCATATGGTCGAGGGTGCACCTTGATGGAGGCCTAGTTAACATGATACAGGAGATGGAGCATCGCAGGACCATCTACACATGGGGTCATAGTATTCTTGCACATCAGTACTATGATCTTGGATGGTTTTCTTATCACGAGGTCAAGAGCATGGTGCATTGTATACTTCTACAGGTTTGTGCCTAGAGCATATCACATGCACCAAGATGACAAGTTTTCCATCTATATGTGCTCTGGAATATCCATGTTCCTTCAGTTATCCATTGAGAGGAGTGTGGCAGTATGGAGATTTGCATTTTTGTAGAGTCAAATTTTTCTAGCTAGATCAAGAGGAGATCCTATGGAGACCCTACCAGCTGATACCACAATGGCTAGATGAAACTCAACAATTGAGGAGGATGCAAAGGGATAGGTTTCTACTAGGGAGGCACAATTACGTAGTAAGACCACTCTACTACGATCATGTCATGAGACAGTTCAGACAGGTATAGGTACCACCAGTAGCATGACCATTCTACAGGCGATGAGTGCGGAGCACCCAAAGACCAGGAGATACAAGATGACTAATGATGGATGCTGTTGTTTCTAGTGACTCAGATGAATTAGATCTCGACATGCCCCTAGTCTCCGATGCTGAAGAAGTTAGTGCTATAGATGCATACGAGTGGTGGGATGCAACATGACCAACTCCAGTATTTCCTAGGATTAGCCTATAGGCTTTGTGGGGATTCTTCTAGAGCAGAGGGAGGAGGAGGAGACAGGTGAGGATACAGGGGTTAGGGCAGTAGACCTATTTGTAGATGAGGTAGAGGAGGACTACGAGGGGGAGGTAGATTCAGACTATGAGGAGGCGAAGGAGGACAAGGAGGAAGAGGATGAGGAGGAGGACAAGGGCTAGTTGATGAGTGAGGGAAATGACACAACAGATGAGGGTCCAATCACCCATGAGTGGAGAGATTCAACTCCCACCTATGTTACTAGATCACAATCAACAGTTGTAGCACACACAAGCACTTATGACCATGGAGAGGCTAGAACATCTTCAATTCCTCTTGCATAGGATGAGACTATTTTTACATAGCCGTTCGGGGATCTAGGTGATGATATATTATTTATGATTATGCTTATGCTTTCATGATGATGATTTTGATTTTTTTATATATATATATATCATGATGTGTACTAATTAGCTTTATGATTTTTATCTTGCAGGGTCTATGAGAGAGTTGCATGATCTCTACCGATAGGTGGCCACAGAGATAGTGCCTCCTTCCCTCAGAGATGAGGCTATCAACATAGACCACATGCCCCACCTATTGTGGAGTAGCATCCAGAGCTATTCAAGCCTTTTGCTAGGTTGAGATGAGCATATGGGGGCGCTACTAGGTGTGCTGAGTGATAGGGAAGGGTTGGATGAGACAATCATTGTCCCATGCTCTGGGTCACTCCTAGGAAAACCCCTTTGGTGTTACTCTCCACCTTATTAACCTATAGGTCCTAAAGCTTGTTAGGCACCCCTAGTCCTCCTGGCCAAGCCTACTATCATTTGCATACACCTAACCAAGTCAACCTTGGTGCTTACTCCTCTATTCTCTCCTTGGCCCTTAATCTTCCTAAAGGCCAACTAACTCTCCAAACCTTACCAACCTTTTGCAGGGGCATGTGGTGTCTTCTATAGCTTCAAAACCATCCCTCCATAGTTCTTGATCAGTCACAAGCCTTCAAATCTCCATCGCTTCCCTCAAATCCTAGTCTAGGGTTTAAGAAGGGCTAGTAGCCCTTGAGCCCCAATTAGGCCTCTTAGCCCGAGAAATTAGGCTATAACTCCACACCTGTTAAGATTCATCACAAACTTCTTTTTGAGACCCTAGTTCAATTTCCAACCTCTCAAGGAATTTTGGGGTTTTGGGCCTTCACAGGCCGTACACAGGCTCAACCCTATTTTTGTGGGAATTAGGGCTTTTTAGGCCTCTTCTTGGACAGTCAGTGTTCCGTCTGCCTCTTTCAACCACCAAATGATTTGGTGAAGAATCTTCCTTCCTACCAATCCTTCTTCAAGACACCTACATCCACTACACACCTTGGGTTGCAAATGAAATGATACCCCTGCAACGTTAGGGCTTGGTTTTTGACTGTCTTCCCTAACCGGGCACTGTCTAGCTCGCCTAGGGAAGGTATTTCACCATATAACCATGCTTATTACAATCTCCTAACACTATCCTATATACAAGCATGGAGCTTAGCCTCATTTCCCATGAGCTATACACCTGGTATAGTGGAAAACAGAGGTCTAAGACTCCATGAATAACAGTCTACCAAGCTGATCAACAATAAAGAAAACAAAACCTAGTAAGAACAAAGCTTGGGAATGATAATACAACACTTCCAAAAACTTCACAAAACTTGTAAAATGAATGCCACATGTGCTATGCTCTGTTCAATACCAGGAACTCATCATTGACACAGTAAAAGAACTAAAAAAATAGAAAAATTGCAAGAACTTCAATGTTTTGCCATATTAACAGTAAACTCAAACTGATACAATGCTTTTTCCAACCCTCATTCCAGTTCAAGGATTACCTTTTAAAGGCTTCCAAGGTGGTTACCTCTCCATTGGTAAGATTTAACCACCCTATTAGGCCAAAATTGCATAATTGCAACATTTTGGCTTTATTTCCCAAATTCTAGTGATTCCTAGAGAAAACAAGTTAAGAAACTCATTCCACTACAAACTACTGAACCACATTCCTTCTAACATATCCTAACATCTACTAACACTACTAATTCAAAATTAAATGGTCAACATGACCTTGAAGTATTAAAACTCAAAATTGCTTCCTAGGCTTCCAAAATTGCCTAGTGTTTCCCAATGTTACCTTGATGCTCCTGCACCACTGAGCAAGTTGAGGGTGCTCTGTAAGCACTACAGGTTTCCTATGAGGAGATTCCGTCATCTCGAGATCCAGTGGAGGTCAAGAGACTTCATGCAAAGGTTTCCAGGCTACAGGCAGATAGAGACCACATAGAGCAAGAGTACCTAGAGGCCGTCAGACAGGAGGCTGGAGTTATTGGATGAGCAGGGGGCCTATAGTATGAACTAGATTCTCTTATTATTTCATGATCGCATACTACTGTCTCTTTACAGACTATTTCTCGATGGGTGCGATCACTAGGTCCCGAGGGATCTGGTAGCCACAAGCCACACTAGCATTATATATTTTATGGCATTTACTAAAACTTTGTGATATATATATATATATATATATATGATCTTTTATGTTTGCTTGTTTATGCTCATGTGTTTAATTTAGATGGAAATGTGATTTATCAAATAATCTTTGTAAGAATATTTAATAAATGTCTCCATGATCTAGCATGTTTTATGTGGTCTAATTAAAACCATCCTAGTTTCTTTTAGATGCAACATTATGATTATGTATGTTATGCAAAATTAAATATAGGTCTATGATCTAATTAAAGAAAATTAAATGCATATAAGGATCTAATCTAACACAACATAAAAGATTAACTTGAATAGTGTGAAACCTAAAGTAACCACCTAAAATTAATTTAAATAATTACTTTAGTATTCAAGACACACAAATGATTGTTTGTCAAGAATGAAGCAATGAGAGAGAATATATAATATCATCTACTAACTCTAACACCACCACTTTATCATTCACACTATTCAAGAAGATTAGACATAGTACCAACACAAATATATGACATTAATATGTTTTTTAAGGGGTGTACCATCCATTTCCATTAACGTGTATGCTCTAGACCCATAACTTTCATCAATTATGCAAGATCCTAACCAATTAGGGTTGAGCTTTCCTCTTTCATTCAGGGCGACACTGACATTACATTGATTTTCAAATAACACCAAATAACCCTTAGTAAATAAACTAGGGACGACGTGATCATTGTAATTATATTGCAATTTTTTGAAATATTGGAGATGCTCAAGAGCGTTGATGCACCGCTCATCAAGCATTTCAAGCTAACACAATCGTTGTTCTTTATAAGTATTGTCGTCAATAAGTCCTTGAAGACCGTTCTCAATGAAGGAATCTCTAACTGCAAGGGCATTATTGCCTCAGTACCATAAACAAGGTTATAAGGAGTATTTCCAATTGATGTTCTAATACTAGTACGATAAGCCCATAACACATATGTCAACCACATGTACCAATCCTTATTATGTTTTATTACTGTTTTCTATAATATTTTCTCAAGGGTTCTATTAGTTGATTCAACTTGACCATTATATTGCAGGTATTAGGGTGTTGAAAAACGATGTTGGATGTTAAAGTTTTCTATGAAATTCTTCACCTCATTATTCTTAAATGGTGTTCCATTGTCTGAAACCAATGTGAACGGAAGTCCAAAGCGAGCAATAATATGTTCCAATATGAAATGACATATTACATCAGCAGTTGTTGAACGAAGGGGAATGACTTCTACCCATTTTGTGAAATAGTCTGTTGTGGTAATTATGAATGTATGTCTGGTGGAGGAAGGTGGTGAGATTTTTCCAATAAGATCCAAACCCCATACCGAAAATGGCCAAATAGGCACTTGGGAACAAAGTTCAGAAGCAGGAGCATGAATCAAATTGCTATGTTCTCGACACTTGTGACATTTCTTAATGTATTCAAAGAAATATTTTTCCATATGTCTCCAATAGTATCCTATGTGGATTAGCTTTTGAACTAATGATCTTCCTCCAAAATGGCCTCCACAAGCACTTGCATGAGCTTTCATAAGTGCCATGGGGATTTTAGATTGTTTAAGGAATCTAAGTAAGAGACCATCAAAGGAACTTTGATACAACACATCAACAAGGATTATATATCTAGACGTAAGTTTTCAAAGGTGGTCTCGACTATTCTTAGTTGTCAACTTAGGAAATGTACCTTCTTTTAAATAATTAAATATCAATGTATACCATTCACTAGAGCTTTCCATGAGAGTTGATAATACTTCTTTAATTTTATCATCTATTGATGGTTTCATAATTGGATGGACAATAAATGTGAAATATCTTGAAGGATTTTGAGGAGATATCAGGGAAGTCGCACTTGCCATTGCATCCGCATGTCAATTATATTTTTGTGGGATGTTATCAATGGTAAATGAGTCAAATCTTTCTATTAGATTCATTGTGAGATCCTTATATTTTGATAATTTGTCATGCTTTTCTTGATACGTTCCATTTATTTTCTTAATGACTAATTGTGAATCACCGAATATCTTAATGTCTCGAGCTCATAGAGTTAAAGCGGCGCGTAATCCAACAATTAATGCTTCATACTCTGTTGTGTTATTTGTGCATAGGAAGTTTAAGTGATAGGACAAGGGAATATGATTTCCTTCAGGAGGGGCTATTATAACCCCCACGCTGGAGCTTGTTCTACACTTAGAGCTGTCAAAGGATAATTCCCATGTATCAGGTGTTATCAATCAGATATACACCCTATGCTAAGCTTAAAAAGAATTAGCTATCTGTTGAAATATGGAAACCTTCTTCAGATGTGGGTGATCTGTGTGAAGAAGGAATCTCTAGAGTGAGCTGGTTCTTCGAATGAAATTTCCTACTCTAAATGACTTTTTGGGAAAAGGGGTAGAAATATAACTAAAAGATAATTTAAATCTAACAGATGATTCACTAGAAACTTATGAGATTTAGACACCACCACTCACAACAATTTCTCTATCACAATAGCTCTCACAATCTCACTAGCACATACTTCCATCAATAATTTGTATGATCTATAAACTAAATACAACATACAACCCGAGACTATGCAATTCTGAACACAAATTCACAACAAGACATAAAAGGATTCAAATTTGAATCACAAGGACATCAAATTGCTATTTTAAAATGAGATAAGAAATGAGAAGAACTCTGCTGCTTTATTGAAACTGAAAGAGTATTTTGGCCTAAAATCTGAGTACAAAATTTGCTTACAAAACTCTCTGCATGAACAAGAGAGGAAGAAACAAAAAATATGAACTGAGAAAACTCTAAGTTTTCTCCAATATATATCTCCAAAACTCAATTTCCGAGCTCAAAAGAGAAGCTGGAAAAAAGACCCTAAAATCTACATCAAATTGCATGAGAAAAGTAGAAACTTTCTCTTTCCAAGATGTCTATCCAATAAAGCCTCAAAATCAGGCTCAATTTGCTCCAAAATTGGAAAAAACAAACCCAGTTTAGTTGCCTTTTTTTGACTTCGCCTAGGAAGAAAATCAAAACTAAAAAGATCTTTGCAACCTTTCTTTGCTTAAAACTGCTAAAAATAGCAAAAGGTAAAAGCAATTTATAAACATTGCTTTATCTCTGCTTTTACAAGATTTGTAGTTTTATTACAAGAATCAAGCTCACCTTATGATTTTTTGTAATTCAAGATTTCAAAGAAGTCTTTGCAAAAAATATCAATCCAATTACAATTGATTTTTCTCTAAAAAAATCATAAAAATACAGGGATAGATATCTACTATTGATCTCTCAATTGATTTCTATAAAATCAATAAAAAACAAATATCTAAGAGTATCAATATTTAATTTTCCCTAAGGCATAGGCATTGAAATTAAATAAAATACCTAAGGTATTTTAGACTTTAGAATACAAAATAAACACCTATCCTAAGACTTAGGCAAATAATATCAAATAAATCTTTTGAATGGTCGACCTAAGATCATAAAATATGCCTAAGGAAAAATATATCACCAAGAGATAGAATTGAAATCATTGAAAATGTAAATCATTGTGACAAAAATCCCAAACTTGAATTAGGGAAATAGAGGGAAAACCCTAATGACAAAACAAACCAACCCTAAGTTTTCAGCCTCATTTTACACTTGGTGTTTTGAAGAAAGTGTTCTCTGCTGGGAAAATGGTGCCGCCACCATGGAGCTAGGGTTTGAGCAGGGAGATGCAAAATCTATAGCTATCGACCTTTCTGTAGGTCGAATCTCTACCAGAAAATGAAGGTAAGCTAATGCTAAGCCATCTCGTGGCTTCTTTGCTTTATTCTGAGAACAAATTCTAGCCTTAAGGCTGTGACTTATATGCATCTTCTGATACAAACCTCGTGCTTTTACTATCTTTGTATCTTTGGAAAATCTGTTTTGGCCGCCATGAAGATTCGACCATGGGCATTATGAGCTCAAATTATGAATCTTTTGTTCTTGGGTTCTAATGGCATTTTCAAGACACTGACAAGGGTAAGTGAATGCTTCTCCATTTCCAAGCATTTCCCTCTTAAATATGCTTAGTTTGAGCAAAATTTAAAAGAAAAGTGAGTGCAATCCTAAATGAGTTTCAACATTTGAAGAAGAAAATGTACTCTTATGCCATGACCATTCACTTTATTTTTCAGTTTTTTGAAGAACTTTAAAGCTCAAAACTTCTTATTTTAATGGTATTAGCATTTAAACTCGAAACCCTAAAATGGGTTTGCTCGAAACAAAAGAAAAACCTCCTCCATAGGCTACGGCTAGAAAACATGTATTTGATAGAAGATTTCTAGAGTTTTGAAACCTCCAGTAGCTTTGACCATTCATGTATTTTATCTATTTTCCAGGTTGTTCTTCATGGCATGAAACTTGAAACCCTACTATTCCAATTTCCGGACTCAACCCCTGATTATTTTTCCTTATAACTGTCTTGTATTTAAAACCCTAAATGGGTTTTGAGCTTTATGAAGAAATTTGTATTGGTCATGGCCACTGTCCATTCCTAAACTCTAGGCTATTTGCAACTTATGACATTGTTGTTGAATGAAATTTTTTTGTGAGCTCTCCATTACTTTGTATTTGATGAAGAAACATGTTCTCAGGCCGCAGCCATAAGAACTCATAATGTATCCTATTTCACCCGTCTTGCATCTTTGCTTGTGTAAAAAGCTCGAATCGACCTTGATTCAGACCTCTGTATTTGAGCATCGTTTTACTATTTTTGAAAAGCAACAATGCTTTCATTTTGTATACATGTCACTGTAGCTTTGATTGTTTTCCATTGAATTATCATGGCATAATTGCATTGTTTTGAAAGAACAAGAAGACTTTATTTCATATTATTGTTGTAGCTCCACTTACTTGCTTTCAAAATCAGATTTTTATGCTACTCTTCATGCATTTTAATAATTAACTAAAGCAACTGTAAATGGTTCTCAATCCTGCACAGAAAAACCTCGAAACATGTAAAGTTTACCGTGGTACAAAAATCCTTCATTTTGTAGCTTGATTTGTGAATTTCATATATATGCTTGTTCACTATCACCATTTATGAACATGAAACACTTGCTGCACTAGAAAATAACATCTTGAAACAACATGAATAACATGAACAAAGCATCATATGGTAGCAAAAAATGCACTCAATTTTGATAGTATTAAAAACTCTTCAATATGGAAATTAATGAATTCATTTGGTTTCGTATCTGAATTGAGCTCCTTGTTCACTCATGATTTTCATTTCATTGTTCCTCAGACTTGACTGTTATGAGTGGCCAATGGGTTCAATGCTTTCATAGTTGATAAATGTGTTTACATTCCTTCTTGACTATCTCATATGATTGTGATGATTGTATCTCTTTACTCAACCCTCATTTGTATGTCGAGGGGCAGCATGTTGAGCTCTACCCTTGTGGGAGCCCGTTTTACTCCACATGCTGTTATGTCTTCATGAAATGATCAACTACATAGCTTTTCCTATACCTACACATGAAACAAACAATGTTAGCATAAAACAATGAAGTTTAAAAGATTCATGATGTTGCATTTACAGTCCTCATTGTACTCCTTCATATTCATTCAACTGATTCAATGTGTTGCAAGGAATGAATTATATTTCTATTGGTAGAGCACATAGTGTAGTTCATATCCGAAGCTCTAACAATCCCTTTTACATGATGCAGGTTTACTCAAAAGTAGTAGAAAGGACGGGACAATTGCAAGAAGATCAACTGAAGATCGAGAAACATGCAATGATGGATATGTCTTACGTTATCTGCTTCTTCCTTTTTTACCTTTAGTTTTATAGTCCATTTCTTGTAACAAATTTTTCTGGCTATCTCCACGGCTTGTGTGGGACTTTAAATTTCTCTTTTCATTTCCATTCTGAAAAGGCATGTATCAAAATGAAATCTTGTGCAATATTTTGTATTTGCAAGACAAATGAAATACTGTAATGTGAATAAACATTGTGAAATAAATGAAAGCAATGATTATGCTTAATCATTTATGTAATCTATTTTGTATTTCATTTATGTTACCAACACTGAATAAACTCTGAAACTCTGTTCACTGAAAATATTTGCATAACTGAAACTTGATAAATCTGATGCAAACAACAATTTAAGTAATGCAAAAATTAACCAAAATTTCAATTTAAAAATGAAACAAACTAATCAACTCTGCCAATTGAGTTGTAGTGAAAATTGGTAACATCAAGTTCAATTGTCAACACATTATCATCAAGGAATGAATCATTATTAGGCAATGCAAGGGGAGAGGGAGCATCAGCGAATTGGTCAGTCAAATCTTGTCCTTTAATTGCCTTTTGTGAGACAAACTTAAGGTCAAACTAGGTTAACAACATATCCCACTTAGCTAGGAATCCCAACAAATTTGTTTGAGTGAAAAGATGTTTTAAAGGATTAAATTTCATCATCACATGTATTTCAACATTTAGTAAGTAATGTCTCAATTTACTAGTAGCAAATACAAGAGCCAATTTTTTTTTTCTATCATTATGTATCATGTTTCATAATCAATCAGAGTTTGGATAATGTAATAAACATGGTGTTCTTTACCATTTTTGTCTTGTTTGGCCAACAATGCTGCAAGAGCATGGGATGATGTTGTTGTATAAAGGATGAATGGTTCATCTTGTATAGCAGGTTGTAAAACAAGTGGAGTAGCAAGATAATTTTTTAAACTCTCAAAAGCCTATTTACAATCCTTGTTCCAATTAAACTGAACCTCTTTTTTAAGAAGATGTGTAAAGGGTAATGTTCGGTCCGCTAGGGATGCCACAAAATGACAAATATCCTGGATTCTTCCTTGAACACGCGTAATTGAGAAATGATTGTAGGAGGTGGCATGTTAACTATAACATCAATTTTATTCGTGTCCACCTCAATGCCTCTGTGAGATATGATAAAAACTAGAAGTTTTCCACTATCTAACCAAAGACACACTTTTTCAGATTTAATCTCATGTTATATTTTCACATTCGTTCAAATATTTTTTGAAGAATAGTCACATTTTCTTGTCGATTTAAAGATTTGGCTAGAATATTGCCAACATAATCTTCCAAATCTTATGTATATAATCATGAAATATCAATGTCATAGCTCATTGATATGTTGCGCCCACATTCTTTAATCCAAAAGGCATGACTACCCAACAAAATGTTCCCCAATCTATAGTAAATGCTGTTTTGTATTGATCTTGAGAGTTGATGAAGATTTGATTATATCCAAAAATTCCATCGATGAATGACAACAAAGCATGTCCTGTAGTCGAGTCCACTATCATGTCAATATTAGGAAGGGGAAAATCATCTTTTAAAGATGCTTTATTTAAATAATGAAAGTCTATATACATCCTAATACGATTATTAGGTTTTGAGACTACAACGATGTTCACAATCCAAGGAAAATAATCTTATAGGTTGTATAAAACTAGCTTCAAGGAGTTTTTCAATCTCGACCTTGACCAATAAGGCTATCTTAGGATTCATCTTTCGTATCTTTTGTCTAATTGGTTTAGCATTTTCAACAAGGACTATGTTGTGTGTTACTATCTTAGCATCGATTCTCAGCATATCCTAATAAGTCCAACCAAAAAGTTCAGGAAAGTCATGAAGTAAAGTTGCATGGTCTTCTTGTTCATCTTCATCAAGGAACTTTCCTATCTTAATCACGTTCTCTTCATTATTAACTTCCATTAGTATGTCGATTGTATCTCCCAAAGGAAGTGCACTTTGTTTCATGAATTCAGGATTGTATTCTTCACATTGTCCTTATCAATCTCATTACTTTCCTTTTCTCTGTCTTCTTGCTTAGCACTAATCACAACATATGTAACCCATTTCTTTTTAAGAGGAGTAAATGGTTTATCATAAACTCCTAACATTTATTTCATGGATTCATCATCTTTAAAGTATTCTAATGATTCTTCACAAGTTGTATCAATCAATGCAAGGTGCTTCAAGGTGAGAGTTGTTTTAGGGTTACACATGATGGTGTTTATGTTTAATAAGGGTCTTTTAGTTGCTTGTGTTATCTTAGAAGGGAAATACCCCAAACCACTTTTTGTTTCTTGTGTGTTAGGCTCTATAGGAACACAGATGCCTTGTTCTCTCCTTCCACATCCTTTTCCACTATAGCCAAGTTGTTTCATAAGCTCATAGCCTTTTCCATAAAGTTTCTCCATTTATTTTAGGTTTGGTGGTTGTTGATAGTCTATCTCATCAAAGTTTGTTGTATAGCTTGTGTCTTCTTCTGGAGTAGATGAGGTAGATGCTTGTGAGCTTTCTTCTAAATTCTACATTGACATTACCATTGGTTGCTTTTGTTTTTCAATTTTTTTTGTTGTAATTTTGTATTCTCCCAAAAATGTAGGTGTGAAGTCCAAAGAACCCCAATCATCTTCTAATAACTTCATCTCTATCTCATGTTTATCTTCTTTCATAGGTTCTATCTTCGAAGCTGGAATTAATTTGTTTAGAGGGTTTACTTTCCTTTTTCAACTTGTAAGCAACTTTCAGGCTCGAGGTCTATTTCAACTTGGTACAGTTTATTGTTATACACATACTTCATGATACGAAGAAGAGTTGAAGGCACTACATGCATCTCATGAATCCAAGGTATTCCTAAAAGAAGATTTTATGAAAGATTATCGGGCATAAAATGAATGGGAGTTTGTAAAGTAGCCTTTCCAACTGTAATAGGCAAGGTAATTACACCAAGCGGTTGTTTTCCTACATTGTCAAATCCTCGAATCGATAAGGAATCAGGTTCAATTCTTGATCTATCCACACCAAGTCTATCCAAAAGGTTCACACTACACACATTAAGAGTCGAGCCATTATCAACAAGGGTTCTTTTTATTCCTATCGTATTGAAGATAGCTACTATCATGAAGGCATCAATTTTATTTCTCATTTCCAAGGGAGGTAGCTCATGTTGATGAAAAGTAATGTCTACATTAACTGTATTCATTCCTTGAATTAGAGCTGCTACATCACTTGCATTTGTATTAGAGGGAATCACAGCTTGTTGTAAGGCTGTTTGAAGCATAGCATGATAGTTAGGTGAATTTTGAATTAGGTCCCAATTAGAGATATATTTTCTAGAGTATTCTTAAGTTGTTCAACAAGATCATTCTCCTTCCCACTATACGTAGGCCACTAGGAGCACTAGGTAGAATCAATTGAGGCAAAGGTAAGGATGTTGAAGTTGTTTGTCTTGGTTGTGGATTGTTTCTAGTGTTATCTGTGTGAGTAATGGTATTATAACTTGATTGTTGCGAAACATTATTTTTAGGTGGTTCAAGGGTGAAAACATGTTTGTTTTGAGTTTGAGGTTTGTTTGAAGGTGGGTAAAGGATGAGTTGGGGTTGAATCACATTAACTTCTCTTTGTTTCATTTTGTTGTAACAAGCCTTAGTGGATGAACCTTGTGAGATGAAGTCCTCAAGGGATTCATCTAACATGTCAAAGTCATCACGACTAAAATGCTTGAGGGTTAGGTTAACTTGGAAAAAGAGATTTGACATGCTCAAATAACTATGCTTTCTCCAAGTGGTTCATTGGTTTATAGGTATTTTTGGTTTTGTTTATTAATGAATGCCAAATGTAATCTAATCTTATCAAACTATGAACTAGTGCTAGAAATGAAAAGTGCAGTAATATAATTCTATCTACAATTGAAATGAAACTAATTTAAGCTAAATCCACTGAAATACATGAAACAAAAATTTAGTAAACTAAAACATAAATTTATCAATAACAAACATAAACAAAAAAATAGATTTTTAATGCTGTAGAATGCAGTTTCAGAT
The DNA here is from genome assembly GCA_007258455.2 of Sequoia sempervirens. Lineage (NCBI taxonomy): Eukaryota > Viridiplantae > Streptophyta > Pinopsida > Cupressales > Cupressaceae > Sequoia > Sequoia sempervirens. Next base: position 649,321,415 of record VDFB02058242.1, on the reverse strand, counting down.
ATGACATGGGACTAAATCACCCAGAGGGGCATATGAGTCCTAGTCAGGGTTTTTTAGGGGTTCAAACAACGAATAACAGTCACCGCAAAATACCCAAAAATCTAGAAAAATAGCCTATACTAGGACTAAATCGCCTAGAGGGCTATATGAGTCCTAGATTAGGGTTTTTGCGCAAAATTTAGAAGATTCCGAGTGAATGTTATGTTTTCTGGTTTGTATGATTTCTAGACTAAGTGCAATTACAGATTTCAAATGAAATTTCAATGATGCAAGATGCAAAAATGCAACCTATATGCACTTTCACTAATGCAAGATTTAGAAACCCTAGATGCAAATTAACTAATGCAACTAGACCTAATGAAAAGTTAATGTAAGCTAGATCTAGGACTATGATGCACTCCAAATCAAAAAAAATGTGTTCTAAAGGGCAGGTTCACCAAAATGAAACGTAGAAAATTGTCGTCCTATGTTTTGAGGGATAAAACAACCAATTTTCTCCAAGTCTCATTCAAGGAAACCCTAGATATCTCAATTAAGGGATATAATGAGGGAACTTAGAGATCTACAATAAGGTGTCCTAGGGCATGATTAAATACTAAAAGGGGGTTCACCACCAAGCAAGGGCTTGGAAAGATAAGAAATGTAAATGATATGCAAGAATCAAGTAAATGATCTATAAATGAACTTAAATAAGAATAGTAAACTGAGAAAGTATAGAGGTGCACTTGGGAAATTGAATGTGCTCAGAACAAGGTTTGAAATCCTAAACATCTGGTCTTCAAAGTATATTGGGACTCATATGCTAGTAGGGGCAATTTAGTCCCAATTTAGGGTTTTTGGATAGAAACTAGAATCTCACAGTGACAAGTCTGAATCCTCTGAAATATGAGAAAAGTGCTATACTAGGACTCAAATGCCACAAGTGGTGTATCGGTCCCATTCTGCCTTTTCAAAAATTTAAGATCTAAATCTATTCTCTAATCCTTGCTCTTCCTTCCCAGCTTTGTTTCCAGATTTGAACTTGCAAAAAGGACCTGCAAAATAAAATATTGTATTGATTTTCTTATGGGGGGCTTTCCTTGGTCAAACCCCTAGTTTGGTAATTAAACCTTAATATAAATGATAGATCTTGAAAGTAAATATGAGCGCAAGCCCTAATCTTAAGTGAATTTAAGATTAGGAGATCTGAAATGCCATGAAACCCTATTCTAATGTGATAGAATAAGATGCATGAATGGAACATATAGATGACGACTCACTTTGGGAGATTTCTAATCACCCTAATAAGTCATAATAATGCATGTACCTTCCTTTAGGAAAAAATTAGAGTGATAATGGAGGATGGAATCACTTAGGAAACAAGTCATTAGGCTTGGTTCAATGGCTAGTTGCATCTCCCCAACCTAGAATCCATCATGATTCACCATAGACAACCATCATCAATCCTTGACAATGCTAGATCTTAAATTGAAAGTGAGCTTGAAGAACTGCAAAGACACTTTAAGGTTCTCCAAGACTTCAACTTTTCTTGTTACTTGTTCTTGAATGCTCTTGTGAAAATATGCTTGAGTGCTCAAGTTGATATTGTGAATGTTTAGATCTTGAATTGCTTTTCTAGATGAAAATAATGATTTAAAACCTTGTTTATATAGGCACTTCATCTAATTTACCATTTATTAGATCCCAAATTCTGAGATCAACCAAAAATTTAAATTAAAAACCTTAATTTCCCGCTCAAACCCTAAAAAGGGGCCACATGGGACTCATACACCACTTGTGGCATATGGGTCCCACTTAGGGGGACTCATATGCCCAAGGTGGTGTACGAGTCCCACCCTAGCTTTGCGAGGTGATTAAGTGTTAGGTTGTTATAAAATTGAATGCCTTTGTTGATTTTGTCAGGATTTAAGTCGAAATAAGCCTTGGGATCTGAAATAAAGGGGTCTTAGGGGCCTATTAATGATGATTTAAAGGGTCATGAATGCAAGGGTACTAAAATAGGTCCAAATTAAGTGTGAAATTGTACCATCTCTAAGGAGAGCATACAATTTTCTACACTACACCAATATTGGACAACCTTCGTACACTCACTAAAGTCAGATTTTTTAATGGCTTTTAAAAACATAGTCGAAAATCGATGAAGTTAGAAAACTTCGGTCATACCTAACAAGGTCATCTTTTGTTCATATACCTCTTTTCAATAGGCTTCACTTTGGATGATGTCCTCAACACTTCACCATAATTAGGTGTGATTCGAAAAGGGATGTCGGTCCTGATAGAATTTCTCAAAACCATGAAAACTTGTCCAGTTTTGAAGATAGCCTTTTTGAAGAGAACTTCTTCACGAGACAAATGAGTTATAAAAACTGGGTGATAGCCGAAAAGGGTTGAAAATTGTTTAAAATATCAATGCCGAAATGAAGATAGTCCAAAAAGTAAACCAATTTGATAGAGAGACAAGTTATGGAAATGGTGTCACAGATTGATAATGCTCAAAAAATTGTCCAAAAAGTAAACCAATTTGATAGAGAGACAAGTTATGGAAATGGTGTCACAGATTGATAATGCTCAAAAAATTGACCAAAGACTGACATACAAGATAGAAAAGATTTGAAACAAAAAGGATACCTAAAAACTCAAATACTTAGAACCAAACTTAAAACTTGGGAAATAGGCTGTTTTGGGGGCTTTCCTCTATCAAAGCCCCATTTTGGTCTTCCCACCTCCACAGATAGCTAAATATATAGAGATAATAAAGGACACAATGTGAAATAGACACGAGAGTGATAAAAGAAAACCCCACCATGGAGAACTCGTATCACGAAATATAGACATAATAGATATTATGCTAACATATAGACAAGAAGCAAGAGAGCGTTACCAACAATCTGTGGCTCCCTCTTGGCTTGATAGACATGGTGTTGAGTCTTTGCAAGAGAGATTTGGTTGTTGGTGAGAATTTAATCTAGAAGAGCTTCATTGTAGAGACACGATGTAGAAGAGAAGAGCATAATGAGAGCAAGTTGGAGTGAGTTCCAGGGAGAAGTCTTGCAAATGAGAGTGAAAAGGTGATTTTTGTGTAATTACATGGGCATAAAGAGCTGTTACGCTCAGAATCTAGCCATGACGACATGTGTCACAAGCAAAGACTTCTAAGATTCCATGTTTGAACTCGCAAATGTACGGGGACACTAGCACTCTACATGGATGTGTGCATGCCAGTGTCCAACTCATCATTTCACAAGAAATGAGGTGACAGACTATGGTAACTTCATCATTGGTCCTTATGGAGTTGAAATCATGAAATTCTAACTCCTAAGGTTCTTGTCATAAATGTGACTAGGTGCCATAAATGCAGGCAACAAGTGCGCAAATGTGAAATTACTATGACATGCAATTTTATGACATTACAACATGCATAAATATGCATTTATTTTAATAAGATAGGACAAGTGTAGGAATACTCTCCTTCAAATTACAAAGAAAAAATCACATTCAAAAGGGAATACAAAACATGATTGCCAAAAAAATCTCTCTACCTTGAATAACTGACCACCAACATTCCAGATTAGACTTTCGAATCACTTCTATCAATAATAATAGATGTAAGAATGATATTGCAAGAATACTACAAGTAGTCAGCTTCATTGTTCTCAAAATGCATTGGTAATGATAATTCAAGTATGATTGCATTTACCGTTCAACAAGCATTACACCTTAGACATCGGTGAGAATTAATTGTCATCAAGGACACTACTCCTTGACATTACTCCTTTGACATCAATGTCAACTTATGTTCAACATAGGTCTCTCACTATAAAGAAGAATATGGAAAAAAAGGGAATACCATTTAAAAAATGTAACTTTGTTATTTGTCTTAATTGGTATAAAACTCTTATGAATTCCATTTGCAATAAATATGGCAAAATAAAAACTTCTATTTATGTTTCTATGCTAGATGTTAGTTGCCATCATCATAATATGCACATGCATTTGTGCCTTGCAATCCACAACTAAAACTTGATAGAGGGAAAAGTAGGTGTTTATAAAGTAATATTTAGATGTCATAATTAAAGGGGTCTACTTCATTTTTGGTAAACCTTACAAGTCTCTTATTACAAAAAAAATCTTTTTGCAAATCACTAGCAAGGATAATTTTGAATTACTTGTTTTTGGCTTTCAAAAAGCCTAGTTTTCACAAACATAGCTTTTGAAACAACTTCAACAACTTAATTTTCTTGTGCAAACAACTCTTGGCTTGTATGAATGAATAATTCAATGAAATTAAGTCATATATATCATTGGCGTGGTAGAAATCCATCACCTCTACAATTATGTTTGGAAGTCTTGTTAGTTGTTCTTAATTTTGAATATCATTCATTGATCTTGCTGGGAGCCTTTGTGGCCGATAGTTAGCACACGATTTTACCTTAGCACAAAATCTATTTGAAAATTCATTGGCCAAGTTAAATTGTGAAGGATGCAAGCACTTCAATAGGAATTGACCACCTATAAAGTTGTTTTTGAGTTATAGGGTTGGCCCCACATTCACCATTATGTCTTCAAATGGAGTCACCAAGCTATCTTTACCTTTCCATGACGACGACACGTGTTACTAAAGCGCATAAGGGCAACTTTAAGTTGCACTTACTTTTAAAACTTGCATGGTATATAATATATGTGTTGCAATGCTAATAGGACATATGTTAACTAGTCACCTCTATTTGCATTCATCATCAATTGACCCTTTTGACTGGGCCCATGCCGAATTTATTCCATGTGTCATCATGGCATACAAGCACAACTTTAGGTTTTGCACCTTTCAAGAAATTGCACTAAGCCAAGAAAATGTGCTCAAATGAAACTCTACCAAATGTACATGATTTGACCATTCTCCAATAGACTAAACAAGTCACCGCACAAATAAAAAATAAGGTGACAACATAATACAAGGGTTTAGGGTTTAAGGTTTAAATGAATAAAACCTATTTAAACATGCATAAAAAACCCTAAAGTTTTGTAGGTTGCAATAGAATTCTTGATAGTTTGTACAATATAATTGTAAAAGTATGTTGAATCGCAATATAATTCTTGATAGAATTTCGTCATCATTCATAATCCAAAAGCGTTGAGGATTTCGTTGCCATTCGCAATCTAGAAGCATTGAGGACCTAGTCTTTGAATTTTATTTTTGAAGAAAATGGAAAATCGACCCCTTTCCTCAGTATTTTTTGTGTTAACTTTCAAACCTTGAAATATTGTTATAAAGTTGTGTGTTGGGAACTAATTTGCGGTATTTGTCTTCACTGAATAAAATCACGTTGAACACTTCTCAACACTGAGCGTTGGGTATTTCGCAAAGTCTGCTATTTATTTCCACATAGTTTTTCATTCGTTAATATCTTCTTGTTGTGAAGATTGAGTAGTTAGTTTTGCTTGACGTAGAAAATGTTATGATATTGCTATCAGGATTCAACCGTGTAGTTTCGAGTCAAACTCATTGACCCATGTTTCATGAGTAGTGGTTCAACAAGAACCCATCTCTCATGATATCGAATGGTCCACTTAGCACTCATTGCATCTAGGTGATGCTCACAGAGGTGAAGCACTGGTCCGTCCTGGGAGGTCACCCATCCCAGTGAAACATGGGTCAATGAGTTTGACTCGAAACTACACTGTTGAATCCTAATAGCAATATCATAATTTGACACGCTGTGGAAAAATACCTCCTACTTATCAGTAGAAAATGTTGTTGCAAATACGAATGGATCGTGGAGTGTCGGTTCGCTTTGCAATTTATCTCTGTTTGGTGGGCTTTACTAGTGCTCCAAAATGTGATCCAGAAAGATGTGGGCTTATGAATGTGAGTTATCCTTTTTGGATTAACAATTCTGAATGTGGGCACCCTGATTTTAAGATCGAATGCGTGCAGGGCAAAGTTTATTTATTTGATTTCAATATTATAGAGATGAATTATGCTGGTTACCTCACTGTAAATTCTGATTCTATCTTTGATTGGTCGAGGAATTCAAGATAAAATTTGATAAGGCCTTTCACTTTTTCAACGTCCGTGGTTAACTGGGGTATCGGCCTTCAGAGTTGCTCCATGGCTAAACCCACTGCAAATTATTCTTGCGCTTCCAAAGCAGAATGCCTTGAATCCCCTTGCGGAGAAGGCTACGTATGGAAATTCCTTCCTGGATATCAAGGAAATGGTTACTCCAAAGGCACTGATTGCACAGGTATTATCTCTGCACTTTTGTTTATTACAACCATTATTAGTATTATGTGTTCTCATTTATAATCATTTCTTTTTCTAACGATTAATGATGATGAATTTTCAGACATAGTTGAATGCAGTCAGAAAGAGTTGAATATGTGCGTTGGAGAAGAGGAAGGAGGAAAATGCCTTAATTTTGAAGGTTTCTACGGATGTCGTTGTGCTTGCGGATATAAGGGAGATGGCCTTCTAAATGGGACAAGATGTATGTCCGCAAGTTCAAATCCCCCATTCTTGCCTGCAATCGCAGGTAAGGAAAGATTAGATATACTGCGTGTGTTTGTGTTATTTTAATATTCGAAAATAGGTATAAGTTACTAATTTTAATTTCAACATCCTGTCTGGTAAACACAAGGATCCGTCTCTTCGTTTGTGGTTGTCTCTTTAGCAGCTTCTCTCTTGGTTTGGTGGCTAAAAAAGCGCCACTTGAAATTTGTGGAGGAAAAGTATTTTCAACAGCTGCAACAATACATAGCTTTAGAGTTGGGAGAGAAAGCCTGAGAATGTTTTCTGCCAAAGAATTGGCAAGGGTTTCTAATAATTATTCAAATGAAATGGTGTTGGGAAGTGGTGGCTTCGGAACTGTATTCAAAGGCATTCATTAGATGGTACTCATGTAGCCATTAAAAAGTCCAAGCAAGCTTTCGATCTAGAGGATGGCCATGACCTCCTTAATGAAGTTACAATTCTCTTTCAAATCAATCACAAAAATATAGTGAAATTATTAGGGTGCTGCATCCAAACTAAATTCCCATTGTTGGTATCTGAATTTGTTTCAAATGGAACACTATTTAAGCTCTTACACTCCAAGGAAGGGTGTTTGTCTTGGGATTCACGTCTACAGATTGCAATCAACACAGGGGAAGCTTTGGCATATCTACATTCTGGAGCATCTCAACCCATTTTCCACTGGGATGTAAAATCGTCTAATATTCTTCTGAATGAGACATTTTCTCCCAAAGTTACAAACTTTGGAATTTCTCGTCTCATCTCTGCTTCCAATAACACACATGTCACCACTAATATAATGGGCACAAGGGGTTACTTAGATCCTGAGTACTTCCAAACGTTTCAGCTCACCGACAAAAGCGATGTATACAGTTTTGGTGTTGTACTGGTTGAGCTTATAACAGGTTTGAAACCATTGAGTATAGAAAGGATGAGCGAGGAGTGGAGCTTATCTAATCTTTTTCTTGCCAGAATCAACCACAACAGACTCAAGGGAAATCTTACATAGCAAAGTATTGGAGGAGGAAAACCTACAACAGATGGAAGATGTTGGAAGGTTAGCAAGAGAATGCCTTTATTTGGAGAGGAGGAAAAGAACATCCATGAAAGAGGTCGTGGAGGAACTTTTATGGGTAAGAGGTCGCACAAGAAAGAAAAATTTCCATGACAGTGCAATATTTGATCAGACAAGCATTTCACGCATGTCATACAACCTCAAGAGCTGCACTTTTCCATCTATAGTGGAGAGTACGTCGGAGGAACCACTCACTACACAGATTTAGATGTCGAGCCTGCCTGAATGATTCAGTTCAAACGAGAGCATTTCTATTCTATTTTAATACAATTTTCTATCTTTGAAGGTGCATCATAATAAACATCTAGCGCGAATTATAACTCTTCAATTACCAACCATACCATGCTAGGGATGTAAGACAAAATATTATAGGTATTGTGCTAGACTATGTACAAAACATTCTGAATGAATGTTCGTTGTATTTACTATTGAATAGATTTTAAAAAAATATATTAAGTTGTTATTAATTGATTGTTTTTTCTATTCATTATTTTTATTTAGTGTAGATGAATAGGTTGAAGTTATTATAAAAATAATTTTAGTCTATAGGTTGGAAATGAATTTTTTTTGTTATTTTAGATGTAACACATACTTCTTTTAATAAGGTGATAACCAATTTTTTTAAAAACTTTTATATTTAAAAGATATTAGGCTTTCCCTTGGCCCTGTAAGTCCAAAATTGATTGGTAAACCTGTCTCATGTCTGAAAACAAGATTTACTCACCATTAAACCATTGTTGATTTGGCAGAAAACAAGTTTTAGCTACTGGTAAATCAGCTCAAAATCCTCCAAAATATCATGTGAAATCCTCAAAACACCAAAATCAATACCCAATTTCTATAAAGAAAAAAATATAGATTTATCTTAGTGAAAAAAATCTATTAGCACAATCATTGAACCTCTTTTAGGTGCAAGTGTTAGTTTAATCCATATCATTTAGTGAACTTAGATGAGCATACACTAATTTTCATTTTGAAAGAAAAAATAAATAGTGTATCAATCAAGGAAGTTAGCACTAATAATTAATTAATGTTCATATTTTTTTGATATTATGAGAAGGTAGGACCTATTCAAGATTCATTTTTTAATGTAATGGTAAGGGAGTGTAATTGTGGGAGTAGTGATTAAATCTCCTCCTCTATAGCTAAACTATAGTACAAAGACATTGATTAATATAATTACTCAAAAAATATATTTTTATATACATTTATATTTATTTTAATTATCTAAGAAAATAATTTTATAGTTTTAACAACATATTAACAATAATTTAACATGTTACACTTATCTACTATTTTTATCTTCTATATAATTAGATATGTTTAAGAAATGTGAATTGTTGCCAAATTTATAATAAATATCTATGTCCATCCATCATTCTTATCATTTGTTTCACATTAATTGTTCCTTACATAGTAATGAAAGATTATGCATATTAAGATTTTAATCCAAAATTCTTTGATTGTTTTATATGCTAGTTTTGAAAGAATACAAGAAATTATATGCTAGTTTCAAAATAACATAAGAAAAAAACAAGTTATAATAAACTATAATGTCATAAAATTGCACCTGTTGCAATTTCACATAGATTCTTGCATCTACTTTAGTGTCCACTCCCCTAGCATTTGTGTAGGCTCATTTTAGCCCCTACATCAACATTTGTCTCTCTCAAGATGCTCATGACCCCTTTTCAGTAGCTACTTTCGTGCGCTAGCTTTGCATCAAACCTTGTGCTTTTCCCATTCTCATCATTTTGTAACCTGATGTGTTTGGACACTAGTGCGCCACACAGACATCTATGTGCCGCGCTAGCATCCTGTGACATTTTGATGTTCAAATGACCACTTCCGAGCATGTTTTCCACTTGTCAGCAAGTTTTGTCAGTGGTAACAGCTCAGGATGCCTTGTAACCGCTTGGGAAGCTTCTTTTGTTGGAGTATGGAAACACTAAGAGGGGGGATGAATCAGTGTTTCAAAAATAGTGTTTCAATAAAAAAATTCAATTTGACTGTTGCACATAAACTTATGCATATAGTTTCTTTGTGATAACTTAAATGTTCAAATACAAAAAGATAACCCAATGAGATAGCCAAGACCAAATGCTTGATTAACATAGAGATTCAAATGCTGATAAGTACACAAAGGAAACAACATGACTAAATTGTTTAAACATGAAGAACATATAAACCATAACACACTGATTTATGAGTGGGAAACCCTTTATAGGGAGAAAAAATCACTCTGAAAGTTCATTTTATTAGGCCTCATTGGCACAAAAGTAATCTCACTACTAACAACCTCACTGGAAATGAACATATCACTGATTACAACATCATTGGAAATGAACATCTCATTGATTATAGCTTCACTGGAAAAATACAACCTCATTGGCAAAATACATCCTCACTGGAAAAAGGTCAATTCGTGTCTCACTGACATGACCTTACATCATTTTTGTTAATATTGAAAGAATAAAAGATAGAGGATGATGCAGGAGCATCTTGGGTGTAAGAGAAATCTTGCATCACCCAAAAAAATAAATGTTGTTTCTTTTCAATAAGGGCTAAATTTGGTAGGGTTACTATTTTAGTAAGTTTGCATTTATGCACAGTTGGACACAAAATATTACACAGTCCTCCAGAATGGTAAATTGAAGCCAATGGCGAAGAAATCACTTCAATACCATTTGTCATTTGAGAGATTAAAATTTTAATTTTTTGAAAATCCTAGTAAAATCTTCGGAGTCAATTTTGAGGCACTTAGAGGCTCCGGATGGGCCTGAAAATTGGTGGAAAACAAAAGTAGCTTGCCTTTAGGCCCTACATTTTGACAAAATATTTTTGGAGAGCTTTTTGAAAAGGTATTATAATAGAAAATCCGACGGTCAGATCAAAAGTTTTCACCCCGTCAAGTTGTACTGCCAAAAATAATAAAATTTCAAAATATCTTCCCGAGGAAGTTACACTTTTCAGAAGATTCTAGGGCAGTTACACCTTCCAAATAAAGGATGTAAAAGGGGACTACAGAAGAGAGGCTAGAGTAGTGTAGATGGTGGCTCTGATTTGCATACTTTTAGATTTATGTAATAAGAAAGCCAATGTGATGGCAAATATAATGATGTAATTTCATTTTCATTTCAGTGATAATAGAAAATATTTGCTTTCCTTCTTGCATTTTTTTGGTGCCATTATCTATTGTTTTTGTGAATTTTAGATTATAAGGGGAGAATCCTTCATCAAGTGGTATTATAGCGGGTTTTCCTGAGTGTGTAAAAAGATCGCCGAATGTGAGGTAGTTTGCACCAAGACTAGTGGTTGTGGGTTTGTGAGAAAAAATGCCTCCACGAAGAAACCATGGTGGAAGAAATGTTGGGGGTAATAGAAGAGGGTTTTAGAGCCCTCCATATACAAGTTCAAGTGTTGCAAGAGGAGCTGCATAGGGGAGTTGATGTCAGAAGAAGAGATGAAATTGAGGAGGAGGCCGAAGATGAGGAGCCATTTGAAGAGGAATCACATGATGTAATGGATCCTGGAGAAGTTAGACTGATTAGGGCCATTTCCAAGATTGGAAAGAGGCTGAAGATAGAAGTTTATAATTTTTTTGGAAACCTAAATCCAGAGGAGTTGATTGATTGGATCAATGAAATGGAAAAGTATTTTGAGTATGAGGAAATAGAAGACCCAGATAGGGTCAAATTTGCAAAGGCCAAATTGAAAGGCCATGCTAGCATATGGTGGAAAGAAGTCTAGTTGGAAAGAAATAAAAGAGGAAAAGAGAATAACAAGATGGGATTAGATGGTGGAAAAATTGAAAAGATAGTTCATTCCTAGGGACTATGAGTTGGATTTGTTGAAGAAGATGCAAGGGTTGAAACTGTTGAGATTATGGATGCACGGTCCTTGAAGCTGCATACTTCGATGGAGGACCTTTGAGCCAGGAAAGATAATCAACCACCCAGAAAGTGTTGCAACTATGGAATGCTTGATTAAAAATTCTATTGATATGATGAAAAAGATATATTACAAATGAACAAGATGCCTGATTATATAGGCAATAGGTAAACCCTAATATGCATGAGATGTTTCCATGTGTCTTGATCTAACAACATGTGACAACATGTGAACCCTATCTAGATGATCATTAAATGTTGAGATAAGTTCTAGAAGGACAACTCATCTTCTAGAAGGAATCGTATCTCCTACAAATGAGGAAGGGAATATTATCCCATTTATTAAATGATTGCAACCTAGGACTAAATGATTTATGACCTAAGTTAACTTATGCTAGTGTAATAATTAATTAATTAATTACACCAACACCCCCCCATAAGTGCAACTTAGGGAGAAAAATGCAATGATTATGCAAGATGATGATGGGTCTCGGCTATGAGGCCATGTTAGGTACCCATGTACATGAAGATGCAGAAAAATCTCCCAAAATCTCCCACAAGCGGAGAAAAGGGGAAAACCCAGTGGGAAGAAAACCCCTCCCCAAAAAGGAGATGGAAATGTAGAAATGTGAGATAGGATGGGAAGGATGGAGGACTCCCAAATACCCCCCAAGTACACCATCCGCCACATGGATACAATACAATCAATGCCCCCCCATAGGAGGGAAAGAGAGAGACTATATAGCCCCCATAAAAGATGTGATCACCTGCAAAGAAGGGAAGTGTTGGAAGATAGAACAAGATCCAATGTCGACAAACAACTTGTCTCCCTTTCAGAAAAAACAAAACCAATTGCAAGTGGAGAGATGCTTCCCATTCCGGATAGGAATTGAAGGAAGGAAGGATGAATGTGAATGATGGTGTATCTGAACTCTGCTCAAATGTCTCCTTTCCTGATGATGAAGATGCCACAATCAATGAAGAGGGTGACACACTAGGATGATGCAGAAATTGATGCTGAACAATATCCAAAGATGAAGATAGGATGAATATGATGGATGTGATGGAGACTTGATAGCCCCCCCTGAATGAAGTGTCCTCAAAACCACTGAAAGAAGTTTGAAGCAAATCCAATGGTGGATGCTAAAGAAACCTCAAATCCTAAATGGAATAACAAGGAAGAAGTCTCAGATATGAAATATCTGAATAGAGGAGTGATACCCCCTCAAGAATGTTCTCCAAACCTGTAGAAGTAGCCAAGTCAATGATGCTTGAAACAAAGCCATCTTGTGATGACAAGTCTAAAAAATTGAATGTGTCCTGATGGATGATGGTGGTGGAAGCCTTAATCGATGACTCTGGACAAGGAATCACAGATTGTGAAGGGATACCAACTGTCTTTGATGAAGAAGAAGCACCGAAAGGAACATTGTCAACCTCTTCAGAAAGATCAAGGCAATCAACCTCCTACACAAAAATATCATCATAGGGAACTTGATCTGAAGCAGGACATTCTGAATCATGACCTTCAGGGAATGGTGGAGTATCTGAATCTCTGTAGATCTCCCAAATCTTAATCCAAAGGATATGAGGACAATCACAATGATCAATAGTACTCAGAACATCACAATCAACTTGCATCGAAATGATCTCCAAAATAGTGTATCTGTTGAAACTCCAAGCAAGTTCATGAATACCTTCACTTGGATGGGGAACTATACCAAATAGATGTGGCAACAAATCAAGTGAATGCAGATGGTGGCAGATCCCATCTCGCCATTGCTTATAGTTACCCTTGTGCAACATAACCAAAGAAGGAGAGAAATATGCAAGCCCCATAATGAAATTTCTCCACAAACACAAAGAAAAATGACCTTCAACAGTAAATAAAGACTTCCAAATATGATGTACAACTGAAGTGATGCAACCCGGATCAAACAATCTTGTCCCAAGCTTCAGAATAACCAGGGTATTGATCAAATGCACCAAATTAAAAAAATCTCATGCAAGAGTACTTGGAGCTGAAATTGATCAAGGGGCTAGAATGATAAAAAAAAAGCTCTGAATCACCTTCCTGATGCCACTGGAATCACTGAAATCTGATGAGCGGTTGCAAAGTTACAAGCCTTTATGTCCAAATTAGGGTTTTGTCTTCAATTGGATGTATAATTTTCTGTAAGAAAAATTTTACCGAACTGATGTCACCACTAGAAAGTACACAGAAAGACCTTTTCGATGGTATATCATTTTCCAAATTTTGATATCCTGGGTGAAAGTTGTGATCAAATGAAAAAAATACCCTGATTAGGCACTACAGGCTAAATAGGGTCAAAAAAATAAGCCCCTCTGGGCTTAGCTCTCGGTCGTTGATATGACCGCAGAGAATTTAAATGGAAAAAAAAAAATGCGCCACCCTTGGTGGCAGCGGGGCGGGGAACTAAGCAGAGCGGCGGGAGGCGCCGTTAGTAGGAGACACCGCCGGTGGTGGATACCCCGACGGGAGGAAAAGCACAGGTTGACGAAGCTTGGATGGGCCGGCGGTAAGTCTTCATCGGTGGGCACGATCAACGACAGAGGAGGGGAGAAATGCTGGCAACAATTCGCCAGGCGGAATGTGGAACGAAGACCGAGCCAGTCGGTACGTCGGCCAGAGGGTGTGACCCGCGACGTTGTACAAGCTCGGTCTGAACTGACGGCCAGCGGGTCCACACAGTACTTCCCTGCGGCTGGAAAAATATTTTCTTCTGCAAACCGTAATTAATGTGTCTGACAATAATATATTTGATTTTTTATATTGCCAACGGCAATAAAAAATCAAAAGATAAAATATATGTGCCAACTATATGTAAAATGCCGACAGGAAAAAATAAAGCCCGCAGATTTTTTTATTTATTTTTAAATAAACCCCCATGAATATTAATATGACAAATGGGGTGGATTTAACAAATCAAACCCATAGATGTGATGCCAATTATTTTTAAAAATTAGACCCGCTATGATGCCGACAGAATAAATAAATGCCTGCCGATCTAAATTTTTTTTCTTCTGAAACTATAGAAAAAAGCCAATTTTTTTGCCAAAAATAGATAGATAAATGCCCTAATTTTTCTGAAACGAAACAAGTGCCTGCGTATAAAAAAAAATTTTCCTTAGAGGAAAACTGACCGGGATGATTTTTCGCTGCAAATTGTACGGATAGTATGATTGATTTTGCAAACCCTAAAAATACCTATGATGGCTCTTAGGTTGATGTATCCGATTTTGATGATTAGGCAGGTGATCCTAGGGTTTTGAGGCCTTCTGAAGACAATGGCGAGCTTGGATCTGACTCTATCTCCTTCAGAAATCAGCTTGGTCCTCGGGTGGAAACAAGTAGCCTTCAATGGAAACCTTCAGCCTGCAGAGAATCTCACACACCAACTTTCTTGATCGAGGGTTGACGTTTCACTGGATAAGATCTGATACCATGTTGAGATTATGGATGCACAGTCCTTGAAGCTGCAGACTTCGATGGAGGACCTTTGAGCCAGGAAAGATAATCAACCACCCATAAAGTGTTGCAACTATGGAATGCTTGATTAAAGATTCTATTGATATGATGAAAAAGATATATTACAAATGAACAAGATGCTTGATTATATAGGCAATAGGTAAACCCTAATATGCATGAGATGTTGTCATGTGTCTTGATCTAACAACATGTGACAACATGTGAACCCTATCTAGATGATCATTAAATGTTGAGATAAGTTCTAGAAGGACAACTCATCTTCTAGAAGGAATCTTATCTCCTACAAATGAGGAAGGGAATATTATCCCATTTATTAAATGATTGCAACCTAGGACTAAATGATTTATGACCTAAGTTAACTTATGCTAGTGTAATAATTAATTAATTAATTACACCGACAGAAACAAGTAGGAAAATTTGTTAAGGAGTATACAGAAGAATTCTACCGAGTGCACTGATCAAAATAGGTCATTCTAAGGCCAACAAGGAGAAAGTTTCCTATTATATAAATGGGTTGAAACCGAGCATTCAAGAAGAGCCGAGTCTGTTAAGAATCTCTACCATTGAAGATACATATCAATTTGCTTTGAAGGTAGAAGAGAAGTTGAATAGAAGGTTTGAAAGTAATCAAAGAGGTGGAGGTCGTAGTGGAAGGACTAGTGGATGGTCATATGGAGGTCGAAATGAAGATCAAAAGAAAGGCGAAGGATCTAGTAGCAGCTAAAACTAGAAAGGAGATAAAACCTATCGCCCTCGTGATCAAAATAATGGAGACCAAAGAGGAAGAGGAAGATCTAGATGAGGACCAGGGAGAGGAGGCTTTCATGGAACCTGTTACCAATGTGGAGAAGAAGGGCACATGGCATATGAGTGTCCTCAACATCAAGGAAGGACAAATAGGAGACCTGAGGGTAATGCACGAGTTGCACATGTAGATGAAGATGCTAAGTCTTCACATTTTGAGGATGCAGAAAGAGGAGAGGTTCTTCTTACTAGAAGATCCTTGCTGAATGAGGAGAAATAGCCAACCCAAAGGAAGAATTTGTTTCACACCAGATGTAAGTGTGAAGGTAAAGTTTGCAATGTTATTATTGATCGAGGTAGTATCGATAACCTTGTTTTAGAAGAGATGGTTAGTAAGTTGCATTTGGAGAGAAGAAGACATCCAAATCCATACTGGATTGCTTGGTTGCAGAAGGACCATAAAGCTTTGGTAAATGAACAATGTCTCTAGTAAAGTTCAAGATTGGAAATGACCATGATGAGGTATTGCATGATATTATTCCTATGGAGGTTTGTCATATGTTGTTAGGTAGACCATGGTAGTTTGATCAGCGAGAAGTACATGATGGACATGCCAACACCTATTCTTTGACAAAGGATGGAGTTTGTCATAAGTTGAAGCCCTTGAAAGAGGCAGAGGAAAAGGTATGCAGTAATGCAAGAATTTTTTTGGTTGATGGAAGAAATTTCCTAGAAGGTATGAGGCATGAGCATATGTGTTTTGTATTGATCCCTAGAGTTGATAAAGAAGATACTAATGAGGTCCTTGTAGAGGTTTCAAACTTGTTGAATGAGTTTCAAGCTATCATTTCTAATAATGTACCTAAAGGTTTGCCTCCAGTAAGAAAGATTAGTCATTAGATGGACCTGATTCCTGGAGCCAGTTTTCCAAATAAGGCAGGTCATCGTATCACTCCAATAGAGAGTGAAGAGTTGAATAGAAAAATGCAAGAGTTGTTGTAGAAGGGATTGATCAGAGAGAGTTTGAGTCCATGTGCAATCCCTATAGTACTAGCATCAAAGAAGGATAGGGAATGGAGGATGTGTATAGATTCCAGAGCCATCAATTATAAGATCACCATCAAGTATAGATTTCCCTTGCCAAGAATGGATGACATCATGGATTGTTTGAGTGGAGCCGAGTACTTCACGAAGATAGATTTGAAGAGTGGTTATCACCATATTCAGATTAGAGAAGGAGATGAATGGAAGACAACATTCAAGACCAAAGAGGGCTTGTATGAGTGGTTAGTCATGCCCTTTGGGCTAACCAGTGCATTGAGCACCTTCATGCAACTCATGAATGAGGTACTGGAAGAGTTTTTGGGTAAATTTGTCATTGTTTATTTGGATGAAATTTTAATTTTTAGCAAGACATTTGAGGATCATTTGATGCACATCAAAAATATTTTTGAGAAGCTAAGGGAGGAGAAGCTACTGATTAATTTGAAGAAATGTAGCTTTATCAAGAGAAAATTGGTGTATCTAGGATTTGTTGTCTCAACAGAGGGTCTTAAAATGGACCCAGAGAAGGTGAGAGCTATCATTGAATGGACTCCCCTGAGGAGTGTTACAGAGGTAAGATCATTTCATGGTCTAGCAAGTTTTTATAGAAAGTTTATTAATAATTTAAGTAGCATTTGTGCACCTCTAACCGAAGCAATGAGAGGAGATAGAAAAGAGTTTAAGTGGACTATAAGAGTAGCCAAAAGTTTTGATATGTTGAAGAATAAAGTTACAAAGAAACCTGTTTTGGAACTTCTGGATTTCAATAAGGTCTTTCAGGTAGATTGTGATGTTAGTGGTACTGCCATATGAGTTGTTTTGAGTCAAGAAGGTAAGCCTGTTGCCTATTTTAGTAAGAAGTTGAATGATGCTAAGAAGAAATATTCTATCTATGATCAAGAGTTTTATGTTATAGTTCAGGCTTTGAAGAAATGGAGACACTATTTGTTTCCAAAAGAATTTGTTTTATATATTGATCACCAAGCTTTGCAGTATCTCAATAATCAAGGAGAGTTAAATCAAAGGCACTTAAAATGGGTTGAGTTTTTGTAGAGTTATACTTTTGTTTTGAAGCATAGGAGTGGAAGGTCAAATAGAGTTGTAGACGCCTTAAGTAGAAGGAAAAATTTGTTGATATTGATGAATATAGAGGTTGTTGGGTTCAATGAACTCAATAGTTTGTATCTAGAAGATCTAGACAATATAGAAGCTTGGAAGGCTTGCTTGGAACCTTTTACATTGGATAGGACAAGATGGTTGGATTTCTTAATCCAAAATGGGATGTTGTTTAGAGGAAGCCAATTGTGCATTCCAAGGAGTTCTATGAGAGAGAATCTAATCAAGGAGAAGCATAGTGGAGGATTGGTTGGGCATTTTGGTCAAGACAAGACCATTTCTCTTGTAAGTGAGAATTATTACTGGCCACAATTACTACATGATGTGAAGAAGTTTGTACAAAGTTGCAAAGTATGTTAGATGACAAAAGGAACAAGTTAGAATATTGGATTGTATCAGCCATTACCTGTACTTGAGAGGCCATGGGAGGACATTATTATGGATTTTGTCCTTAGATTTCTGAGGACATAGAGAGGGCATGATTCCATATTTGTGGTGGTGGATAGATTTTCAAAAATGGCACATTTCATTCTGTGTCATAAGACCAATGATGTTCATATTGCAAAGTTGTTTTTTAGAGAGGTGGTGAGACTACATGGCCTACCGAAGAGTATAGTTTTAGACAAAGATACCAAATTTGTTGGTTATTTTTGGAGAACATTATGGAAGAGTTGGAGAAAAATTTGAATTTCAGTTCTGCACACCATCCACAAATTGATGGACAAATGGAGGTGGTCAGTAGGAGTTTGGGTAACCTACTAAGATGCTTAGAAGGAGATAAACCAAAGGGATGGGATTTGATTTTACCATAGGCATAATTTGCTTATAACAATTCTGTCAACAGGAGCACTAAAAAATCACCATTCCAGATTGTATATGGGAGTAGTCCGAGAAATGCTTATGAACTGAGAAAGATGGATAAAGGAGAGAAGAGGAGTGCTGATGCTGAATATTTTGCTAGCACCTCAAGAATTTGTATGACAAGGTGAAGAAGCATATCAATAAGATGAACTCTCGGTATAAGGCTAAGGCAGATCAGAAAAGGAGGTATAAGGAGTTCCAAGTAGGAGATGAAGTCATGGTTCATTTGCGAAAGGAAAGGTTTCCAGTTGGTACATACAAGTTGAAGATGAAGAAGTTTGGACCATGAAAGATCCTGAAGAAGCATGATTCTAGAAATGCATATGAGGTAGAGTTTCTTGATGGAATTCATATTTCACCTATATTTAACATCTCAGATTTAACAAAATATCATGAGGGAGGAATTGATGAAGAAATAATAGAGGCATAGTGGAATATTCCAGCACCTACTTTAGAAAAGGAGGGGATAGAAGACATTTTGGATAGTCGTGTAGGAAGAAGCACAAGAAACAGGCAATATATAGAGTACTTGGTGAAATGGAGAGGAAGGCCTGTTGAAGATTCATCATGGTTATCTGAGTCTAAGGTTAACTGTCTTGGTTTTCCTCTAACTCATGAGAAGTGACACGGTCACTTTTCAAATTACCCCAAGTGTTTTATGCAGGAGCATCTAGGGTGTAAGAACAATCTTGCATCACCCAAAAAAAATGTTGTTTCTTTTCAACAAGGGCTAAATTTGGCAGGGTTACTATTTTAGTAAGTTTACATTTATGCACAATTGGACACGAAATCTTACACGGACCTACCGAATGTTAAATTGAAGCCAATGGCAAATAAATCAATTCAATACCATTTGTCATTTGAGAGATTAAAATTTTCATTTTCGAAAAGCCTAGTAAAATCTCCGGAGTCAATTTTGAGGCACTTAGAGGCTTCAGATGGGCCTGAAAATTGGTGGAAAATGAAAAGTAGTTGGCCTTGACGGAAGATTCTCGAGAGATTTTTGAAAAGGTAATATAATAGAAAATCTGACGATCAGATTAAAAGTTATGACCCCGCCAAGTTGTACTACCAAAAATAATAAAATTTCAAAATATCTTCCTGAGGAAGTTACACTTTCCAAAAGATTCTAGGGTGGTTACACCTTCCAAATAAAGGATGTAAAGGGGGACTATAGAAGAGAGGCTAGAGTAGTGTAGATGGTGGCTCCGATTTGCATACTTTCAGATTTATGTAATTAGAAAGCCCATGTGATGGCAAATATAATGATGTAATTTCATTTTCATTTCAATGATAATAGAAAATATTTGCTTTCCTTCTTGCATTTTGTTTGTGTCATTATCTGTTGTTTTTGGGAGTTTTAGATTGTAAGGGGAGAGTCCTTCATTAGAGGATCTCTCTATTTCATTGAAGCTCAGGGTAACTTTCTACCTTAACACATTTCATGTTCTATAGATTTCATTGTATTGAAACCTAGAAAACATAAAATGTATTAACTTAAATCTACACTGTCTTTTTGTATTCAATCTTTTAGAACACAAAATTTAGTCATTACATCCATACCTTTGTTGATGACAAAAAATAACTAAAAAAACTTACAAATCTTAACTGCACAAACCATCGAATCCTTCATCTTCTCATAACCATCACAAGTTTGTTGTTGTCAAAGCCTTGAAACATGTCGTTGCATACCATAAGATAAAAATACTACTTGTTGTCACATACAATAAGCTTGAAACCTTCGATACACTGAAGTCATGCAATGTTCACTTAATGGGTCGGTAACCCTAGAAGGGGCCAATAAAAACAATGACTTTAAACACCCTTCAAATTGTTCACAAAGCACTCTTAATCTACTAGTGCAAGTCAATTCCCAAAAAAAAATTCTTTTTGATACTTAGGATTTATAAATAATCAAAACATTTCAAAAGCCTTGAAGACATGTGGAGTTCCCTAACTACCAAGTATTTGATAGCATGATATTTTGATGTAGAATACTATGCATTTCAAATCAACCAAAACCAAAGCAAGCTTCTCATAATAGCTTGCATGAAGAACATCAAAGGAAGAATGAACATGATGCCAATACCAAACCGATAATGACATGAACCATGAAGGACACCTTTAGATATATGTATCATGTCAAATGCAAACCAAGACAAGTAAAACAAGGATTAAGGTATTATTGACATCAATTACAAACAATGCCAAAGCTAACATCTTTTCCCTCCTATTCTCTCTTTTTAATCGATTCTTCCAATTCATTTTGTCTCTCTAGAGTTTTCTCTTTTGCATACACTCTCCTTTCCTTCTTTACTCTCTTGCTTTCTCACTTGTTATAGCAGCTTCAAGCACTCTTAATCTCTTACAACGTTCTTTGCAGCTCTCTTGGCTCTCACATCCCTCTCTTTGTCCCTGCAATCTAGGGACCCATTTTAGATTTTGAAAAGAGAAAAATGGTTGTCTGAATGATCAAAAAATACGCTTGGGGATTCTCATGTCAATTTATGTTGGCATGTGCCTATATATATTGTAGGGATGGATGACTCTAGTATAACCAAAATGGCATCCAATCTGATCTTCGGGGTTGCTTGCCAATGTGGTATAGAGACAACAGAGGAAAAAATTAGGCAAATTTTTAAGGCAAAGAAGGATGAAACAATAAAACCCATCTCATAGATCATGGGGGAAGGTGTCTGGGCAACATGCCATATCCATGATGGTAAGGTGTATGAGGAGGCACTAACAAACATCGTGCAACTGATGGGAGTGAAGACATGGGGGATGGTGGTCATCAAAATTCTGGTTATAAAAGAAAGCAGGGCTTTGATTCTTGTGTGGATACCATCCATTAACAAGAAACCGACAGTCAAGCTGATTGTGGGGATCTTTGATGCCTCAGCTGTGAGGAAAAACAAGGTATCAACCCAACCTCTCTCTCTCTTTTCATGGAAGGTCTGATCAAGAAAAACCTTCAAACATTTAGCTTCTATGTGAGCCAAAATGATTATTTGTTTTTCGTTATCCAAATAGAAAGGATTGTTGTCTTCTCTGAAGGCATGATACATGTGATACAACTGTGTGGTCAGTAATGTGGGCTAGATGCAAAATCTATGTAATTTTGTTTATGGTTTCAATAGAAAGAGAGTTGACCCATGACAACACTTACCAAACAAAAATAATAATAATAATAGAATTAATGTTGTATATATTATATAATATAACTAAATATAATATAATAATATGTGTTAATATATATATATATATATATACATGTTAATGTAAATAGGGAAAAATTCAGATTTAAATGTTGAAAACAACAAATTAACTAAACCCTATCAAGCACCATGAAGCACAAACTAGAATGAAAATGCAAATAAACAAAGGAAATGCAAACCAATTCAACTTGGCATAAAGGAAGAATATTCTCCAAGTTTGAATCTCCCCCCAAGTGGACATGTACACCCAACAGAGCATTTATGAGGCCTTACATGTCTCTTACATGTCCCCTTCCAAAGTCAAACTCAGCATTCATTGCACAAATTCAAATTCAAATTTTCCCTCTCATGGGCACTCTTCCCAAATCTTGCACAACCATTGGCCTATCATCACTTGACAAGTGGCCTTATCTTATTGGCTTGATTTTTGTCCCACATTGGTCCATTTTCAACACTCTTAGCATTTGAAAATCTATAAAGTAGAGGCTTCATCTCTTATCAAATCCTTCACAATCTATCCACAACTTTATGCAAGGTTACTCTCTTGGTTTGAGAAATAATCTTGTTTTCATCTCCATTGCACTTCATCATTTTAGCTTTAATCAAGGGTTGGGAAAGGGTCACTAGCACATGTGACACCAATCCACTATGGGATAGGTTTAATGTCATGTTTTTGTATGCTTTTATTTGGTTTCCCTTGTTTCATTTATGGCATGATTAGCATGGCTTATTATTCCATAGGGATGTTGAAATGTTGTTGTATTTTAAACTAACCATAATGCAGATTTTGACATCTACACCAATTTTCAAACTAAACGTGATTGACCTCCATGGCTCTTCTCCACCTGCATAAGAATGCAAGATTTTGAAGGTTGATTGTTGGATGAATGTTGGTTGCTCAATTCAGTAGCATAACATTGACATGGGGATGATAGATGAATGACAATAGATAGAAATGGATGAAAGATTGAAGAATGATTTTGACAGCATAAAGATACTCGAAGAATCAACCCCAAATGACTTATGAGAGGGTTGATTTATGGGAAATGTCTGATTTGGATTGACAGTTGAGATTGGATGTCAATAAGATGTCTAAATCAATGGCCAAAATTGAATGTTGTAGTATGGACTAGGGTTAGGTCAGAATTAGGGAAATGACAGGAAATGAATGGCTAAGATTGAATTATAAGATAATTCAATCAAGGGTTGAAATTAAATGAGATGTCAAGAGATAAGATCTGATGTGGAAGATAAGATTGGCACAGACAAAGAGGTGATAGGAGAAATTAAATAATAAAAATTATTTAATTTAGGTGGTCAATGAATAATTAAATAATAAAGATATTATATAATTATAGAGGAATGTGACAAAATGAATAATTTTGAATTAAATAATGATTTAATTCAAAAGTCAAGAGAGTGGACCAAATTAAATAAATTCAATTTATTTAATTTATGAGAGAAGGGGCTAATGAATAATTAAATAATTAAAATAATTATTTTATTATAGTGGAAAGTGGACAAAAATTAAATAAATAAGAATTTATTTAATTTTAGAAAGAAGAGGACTTAATTAGTGACGTAATTAAATAAGTGAAATTTATTTAATTAATCAAGCAAGAAATAAAAGTAGGAATGAATTAATTAAATAATTAAAATTATTTAATTAATAGAAGACGTGACTTTAGAAAATAATTAAATAATTAAAAATTATTTAATTAGCAAAGACAAAAGGGGACATGATAGAGAATTTAGAAATTGCAAGCCTAGGACAATTTTTAGTGTCTACATTTTGCCCCTCTTTGAGATGATGTTCGAGATAATGAGATTTGTGTCGAGTAACATCATTTCAAAGAAGCTAAGGTATGTATAGAGGAAAATGGATGATGACAAAAGATAGGATGATGATGAAATAAGAGTGGGATGATGATGCCCCCTTCAAGAGGATAGGCGAGTTGGACAAACACGGGTATGCTCTCGAAATGAAATGATAAGGAGGGAGAAGATGAATGACACATTATGCTACAAGAAAGTGAGCAACCATGATGTTTGATGTAACACTAGACATGATGCACCAAGGTATAAGGACCAAGGTGATGATGTGTCTCGTGCCCCAGTGTAATACAACCTTGTCTAGATACAAGATATGAATATTAATTGGAATAAGTCGGACTTGATGCCAATGCAAGATAAAAATGATAACACACACCAGCAAGCAAGCAAGCATGCACAAATGACACAAAAACAAACAAGGTATTGCCCCTGTCAAGCTGTAAACCGTTGATTGATTGATTGATGATGATGACTGATAGTGTTGTCATTGCGGGGAAAGACATATCCCTAGATCAACACAAGGATGACTGACTATTTGACTGATTGACTTTGATTGATTGGGTTTACAACAAGATTAGGATCAAGACCAAAGGATATGATTGGATTATCTGGCAAGATTGATCGACTTGATTGGCATGGACTAAGGATTGACTTGCATTTGGACTATTGTTTGGAATGATTGAAGATGATTTGACATGGATGAGAGGATGCGATGAATTGAATAGAAGAATTGATGTGGTTGAGATAATTTGAAGACCGATTTGACATTGTTTTGGCAATTTGACTGATTTTGACTCGATGACTAATTGGACTATGTTGTCTATTGGTTCATGATTTAAATGTCAATGTTTTAAATGACTGACTATTTCTTGACTTATTTGACTGATGTGAAAAATGTTGAATTTGTTTTTGGATTTTTGAAAGTTATTTGGATGTTTTTGTGTTTTTTGGATTTTTTTGATTTTTTTGATTTTTGACATTTTATGATTTTTTTTTTTGACATGTTATGATTTTTTTTGGATTTTTGAGAATATTTTGAGGTGTCAATGGATGAAAATTTAGGTAGCCTTTGTGCTAGATGCCAATGACAAGGGGAAAACCAAGTCTAGGTGCAAGGGTGGGTGATAGGATAAGGGATAAAAGGCTCATGATAAATGGATGGATGGATAGGATGTATGCATCATAAGAGAGCAAGGATGTGATCTCCAAAGACTATATCGCATAGGAATGACATGCCCTATTCTAGGTACAAGACTTAGGATTTTTCATGACAAAGCTGATGACAATAGGATAATGATATGATTGGTTTAGATAGGATGAGGTACGTCAAGAGATACCCAAAACATGTTACAACATTTTTCCCCTATGTCTTCATCAAGATCAAAAGGAGAAGGGTAGATAAGTGGACCCAATATGATAGGTAGGTATGATGGCTAAGATGGTAGGTAGGATGGAAATGATATGACATGAAAATGATAGGTTGGATAGATAAGACATTGTGCCCCCAAGTGCAAGTGACATAGATGATCAACCTACACATGATGCCTGTTTGCCAGGTTTTCATCATGGTACTTATCCAGGGTGCCTGTTTACCAGTTTTTCACCATTGGACGAAGGGATTTCTCTTTACTCTTTTTTTTTTTCTTCTAATTTTCTTGACTTTTTGACTTTTGGATAGGAGGGACTCAAGTGTCTAGTTGCATGAAAGGTGATAGTCCCACAAAGGATGGATGTCATTGCATGGACCATGTCAAATGCCATTATCCCATAGATGTTGGTAAGGGATGACATGAAATGGAGATAGAGTAGGTAGATGATGGATTATGATGTGTATTATGGAGGAAAATGGTGGATTATATGGGAATTATGCAAAAGATGAATGGGGAGGCTTAGCCAAAGGCATGGACCATAGGGATGTGATGGGGAAGATATGTAGGATAGTGGATGGGGGGTGACGAGATGGAGGTATAAGGGCTTGTTGTGAAATGGAAGGGAACCATGACCAATGGTTGCACACATTGTGATAAATGTTGAAGCTTTTGATGTGGATGAGGTGTAGGAAGCAATGGAGATGTTTTCTTAAGATATGGTGGACGAAGTGCTTTAGGTACCCACATAGACTTAGTATTTTTATTACTTTTATTTGTTTTGTGGGATTTTTGTAATTTTTGAATAGAGTGGTAATGTGAGGTGAAAGTGGATGGTTGGGATTTTTGTGATGTGGATGCCTCATTTGACTTGATTTCTTTTTGCGTAGCTACCCAAACCATTTTGTTTTTAGACTTTTCTTTTGGAGGTATGGGCTTATATAAATTTTTGGATGCACTTGGCTTTGACATTTTGTATTGATGTCCTAAGGCATGAGGGTCCTTAGGATTTTTTACTTTATAGGTAGAGGCGTTGAAATTTTTGCTTTTGAATCCCCTGGGTATGGTGGAATGAGTGAAAGCTTTATGTTTAGATAATGTGTGCATTGATTGGTCATGATTAAGATGTTTAAAGGATTTATGGATAAATGGATAAGAGGATTGAATGGTAGGGATATTAGGTATTGGGAGTAATGGTGGTAAAGTGGATGGAGGGAGATTAGGAGTTGGAAGCAATGGTGGTAGAGTGGATGGAGGGAAGTGTATGGTCACATGCTTTTGACATTTGTAGGATGACGGTGGTGGGATGGCAATGTATGTTTTGGGAATATGATAAGGCTTGTGGTGGAAAGTGGACTTAGGATGCATGGAGGAAGTACCAACATCTTGAGATTGGTGTCCTTGGGGTATGCAATGGACAATGGGACTAGGTGTAGGTGGAACACTAGACACGAGTTCCTTATTGGAAAGACCAAGTGGATATGATGGAGGACTTGCAATGGGGTCGATAGTGGATGATGGAGGATTTAAAGGATCTTGAGTATGTTCATTTAGATCCACATTATTGGTTTGATCTTCTATACTAGCTTGGGAGGCATATGTCTCATCAAGGGAAGTGGATGTTGATGGATTATGGATAGGACTAGGTGGAGGTGAATTTTGAATATCTTGCTCATGGATGGGTATAGGATCAATTTGCTCATGGATAAGCTCTTCATCACTATGGATATCATCTTGATCATAGAAAAGATATAGATTATGGATAGGATGGATGACAATGATTTGATCTTGATTAGGACTAGGGCTTGATGTTTCCACATGCTTAGGATTAGGCTCTTGACATACATCTTGGGTTGCTTGAATGGACGTGCAAGGGGGTGACTCTTGAATGTGCTCAACATGTTCTAGATGGTCAACAACATAGGAGCACGACAAAGGGTGACTTGGACTTACGAGGGGATAATCTTGAATTGGCTCAAGGGGTTGTGGATGACATGGTTGACTTGAAGGACTTGGCATGATGTTTGAGGACTCTTTTGTATGTTCAAGTATATGAGTTGAATGACATGGCAAAAATTGATTCCTTTCTTGTAGCCCTTGGGTCACATCCTTTGTAGGTGGATTGGTGGATTTAGATAATGCCATCAATTTATTTTTTAAATATCTAAATGTAGGGCATTGATTTGATGGAGGATTAGATGATGATGGGGGTAATGAAGAGTTTGAGTGGTTAGAAGGTGGAGAGGCCAATGAATTAGGACTTGGACATGGTGGCTTAGGTATAGGCATTTGATTGGATGGTGGTAAGGGTGTATGGACTAGATTGGTGTTCCCCTTGTCAAAGGTGTCATTAAGACTTAAAGGCTCTTGATGTTGTTGCCAAGGTGGACTTGGGATCCTATATTCTTGTTGTGATATGGGTGGACCTGTTGATGTGGTGTTTTCATGATAGATATATGTGTTAGGTTGGCATGATGATGAAGGTGACACATAGGATTGGGGTTCAATGTGTTGAGGTTGAAATGGTGTTTGGACTTGTGAGATGATTTGTTTTTGTAACGATGATTGAGGGGTTGTATAGGATAATGATTGTTGAGAGGTGGATTGGTATGGATAAGGGTTGACATTAGAAGAGTTGTGATAGGTTGATGAAGGGGAAACTTGATATGTGTATGGATGAGGTTGATATGATGATATAGGTGACACATAGGGTTGATGTGAAATGTGTTTATGTGGTGATTGGACTTGATAATGTGCTTGTTGGACTTGACAATTGGCCATGAGATATTGAATTTGTGCTATGAGTTGTTGCATTTGAGGTGATTGGTTTGTTTGAAGATGTTGGATAATGTTATGGGCACTGTGAATGATTTGTTGGGTTAAAGGTGTTTGATTTGTTTTAGCATCGTGAAGCATACGAACAAGCTCTTGTGCTATGTCTTCCAATGTTTTCATGGTGTAAAATGATGTTGATTAGATGAAAGAGATTATGATGTGGAATGACGAGATTGTATGATTTGGATGATGTGGCAAGTGTTTATTGGAAGTTTGACTTGGGCAATATCAAACACAAGATTTTACATGTAAATGCATAAACACCCACACCAAACACAATGATAAATTTTTCTTTCAAGATTAAATGCTATGATTAATCAAACACTTGAATACACAACAACAAGCCTTATGACTAGTCAAGTGGGGTATGGCCAATTAGGTCTCAAGCTAGATTGCACAAAGTTGACTAAGGAAGAATTTTGAAAGAAAAATCTTGCCAATAAGCCAGGAGAAAGGGGTAACCCACCCTTCACCTTCACTTCCCAAAGGTATAAAGTTCTTTGGGGCTTAGCTTAGAGTGATAAGATTTCAACTCCCAAATGAGCGTGTCTTTAGATTCACACTCAATTGAGGTCATCCCTTGGAGGGGTGTGTGCTCCAAGCAGGCCTCCTAAAAAGGGTATGATAAAAGCAAACCAAGTGAGGTGTTATGGAGGACACACACACTTGATTCACACTCGCAGTGATTAATATCCCTTTAGAAAATTGAAATGTTTGTAAAACAGTTTAAACACTTGTTCTTTTTAACCCCAAGTCAAGATGTGTGATTGAAGACAATGGTTCTTTTTAGCCTAATTTCAATGATGTGACAATCAAACAAGATTTATTTTAGACCCCAAAATCCAAATGTGTGACAAACAAGATGTTCTTTTTAAGCCCAAATTGAAGTGTTTTGACAAGAATGATTAAGAGATGAAAGATGGAATGTGTGCACCTAGAATTTATTTAGCTCCAAATCTTTGTCCACTTGATCCAATGTGTCCTTTCAAGTGTTTATTTTCTGTACATGCACAAAACCAACAACAAAGCCAAAACCCTAACAAGATAGTTGATCACTACTATTAGAGGGTTAGCTAGTCAAGGTAAATCAGATTTTTGGAAATGTTTTTGATAGTAAAATAAAAAATACAGAGAATAAAACATGTCTAAAATCTCAAAAGGTTTCCAAAAATGTAAATAAATCAGAAAAAGTTGTTGTTTTACACCTGAAATTATTTTTTTATGAAAAATCATAAAAAATACACACCAGCTCCTAAAATTCTAATTTTTTAACTGAAGTCGTATAATGTCATTCCAAATCTGTAAAAAAAAATTTGTGATCAGATCTACAACCGTTTGTGAGATATAGGTAAATATGTGTTAAACCCTAATTTTAAAAGATCTGTTGTTTGACTAATAATTGTGCGTCCAAATTTGAAAGATAAAGAAGAGACCCATATTAAAATTTAGAGAGATTTCCAGAAATGTAAACCTATCTAAAAATTCGATAATTTTCTCTCAAAATTAATTTTTCATGAAAAACAGAAAAAAAAAAATTATAAAAAAATAAAACCAGCTCCGAAAAATCTGATTTTTGGAATGGAAGCTCTAGACATTGTCTCCAACCTGTAAAAAAAAAAATTGTGAAAAAATACGTAGCCGTTTGAAAGTTATGGTCAAATCTTTATAAACTAGGGCTTTATCCACAATGACGTCAAACCTGCAACAAGAAGCAAACAAAACCTGCAACAAAATAATCCAACTCCAAGATTTTTCACAATGTGTTAAAATATGTCAGGTTTACCAATGTAAATAGGAAAAAATTTAGATTTAAATGTTGAAAACAAAAAATTAACTAAACCCTATCAAGCACCATGAAGCACAAACTAGAATGAAAATGCAAATAAACAAAGGAAATGCAAACCAATTTTCAAACTAAATTTGATTGACCTCCATGGTTCTTCTCCACCTGCATAAGAATGCAAGATTTTGAAGGTTGATTGTTGGATGAATGTTGGTTGCTCAATTCAGTAGCATAACATTGACATGGGGATGATAGATGAATGACAATAGATAGAAATGGATGAAAGATTGAAGAATGATTTTGACAGCATAAAGATACTCGAAGAATCAACCCCCAAATGACTTATGAGAGGGTTGATTTATGGGAAATGTCTGATTTGGATTGACGGTTGAGATTGGATGTCAATAAGATGTCTAAATCAATGGCCAAAATTGAATGTTGTAGTATGGACTAGGGTTAGGTCAGAATTAGGGAAATGATAAGAAATGAATGGCTAAGATTGAATTATAAGATAATTCAATCAAGGGTTGAAATTAAATGAGATGTCAAGAGATAAGATTTGATGTGGAAGATAAGATTGGCACGGACAAAGAGGTGATAGGAGAAATTAAATAATAAAAATTATTTAATTTAGGTGATCAATGAATAATTAAATAATAAAGATATTATATAATTATAGAGGAATGTGACAAAATGAATCATTTTGAATTAAATAATGATTTAATTCAAAAGTCAAGAGAGTGGACCAAATTAAATAAATTCAATTTATTTAATTTATGAGAGAAGAGGCTAATGAATAATTAAATAATTAAAATAATTATTTTATTATAGTGGAAAGTGGACAAAAATTAAATAAATAAGAATTTATTTAATTTTAGAAAGAAGAGGACTTAATTAGTGACGTAATTAAATAAGTGAAATTTATTTAATTAATCAAGCAAGAAATAAAAGTAGGAATGAATTAATTAAATAATTAAAATTATTTAATTAATAGAAGACGTGACTTTAGAAAATAATTAAATAATTAAAAATTATTTAATTAGCAAAGACAAAAAGGGACATGATAGAGAATTTAGAAATTGCAAGCCTAAGACAATTTTTAGTGTCTACAGTTAATATATGTGAACAATGGCCACAACACAATTTTGAAAAAAAGAAAGAAGAGAAATCTTAAAAAATGATTACAAACATGTAATAGAATTAACTTTTATTTATTTTTAATATATATTATATTTATTCTATTAAGAAAATTTATTTAATATATACAATTAGTAATATAATATTTATTAAATATATAATGTATTTGAAAGTTAGTGATTAAATTAATATTTTAATATGGAACACAAAATCAAATTAATTATAATAATAAAAAAATAATAATATTTTAGTAATTATAATTTTATAATATTAATACTAATAATAAAATAACTAAAGGGATGATTCTTTGAAAGATCCCCATAATGGGGTGTCTTGGAAGGCATAGGAAGAAGATTGGTAGAAGATTAATTTCGACAAAGCGGTGAAAGGTAACCCAGGTTTGTGTGGGGCAGGAAGTGTGATCAGGTATCACAAAGGAGCCATGTTGATGGAAAAATCAAAATGCCTGGGGCAAGGCACCAAAAATGAAGTGAAATTCAAAGTGGCCCTCATTGGCCTAGAATGTGCCTCACAATTGGGGTTGAGGAAGATTCGTTTAGAAGGCGACTTTCTAATTACAGTCAATTCCATTTGGCAAATTCTAAGTGGTATGGAGGAGTTTAGAATATCGCACGATTATAGAGAGGGAAATTTGGCGGCAGACGAGTTGGCCAAAAGGGCCACAGTGATAGATTGATTTGACTTAATTTATTTGAATGTTGGGGTTCCAGGTGTGTGAAGGGATTGGGGGTGTGCATTCCAAATCATTTAGCAGATTGGAGGTCCAGAATATATGGCAATATGTGGTGTTCATGCCCACAAATGTGTGTTAAGGTTTGTAATAATAATGATTTTGGTTGGTGAGTCGGCTCGTTAAAAGGACAACAATGTTGGTTGGAGATCATCAAATTGTTAAAGCAAAGGAAGGTAAACTACAATGGACACACCCATTCTATTGGAAGCCAAGGGAAGACAGATGGCCGTCTTAGGCAAGGTCACAGAGAAGAGGCTAGGATATGTGTTTAAATCTAAGCATGGGTTGATTCTTCACACAGTTAAGATGGTGTTGGGCCTTGAATTCATGCGAGTGTGCCATAGACATCGTGTGAACACTGATATCACAACAATGTTCCAGGCTACCTTGCTCAGTGTTGGAGAATTGAAGGAGTCAAGGGCACTATGCAGAAAGTTAATCTATAGTAAATTTCTAGTGGGTTTGGATGTTGTACTGGAAAATGTGGTGTTGGGTATTGGTGTCCCTTTCCTAAAAACTATTATCTAAACAGTCGGAGAGGAAGGCTGACTCAAAAATTCCCATTGATATTCACTGAACACCCATCGGGTTTTCCCAAGTTCAAGGGGGTGGCGAATGGTATCCTATTCATAAAGCACATCACGAGACTAGCTCCAGAGGGAAAACTCGGTTGGTTGCAGAACTTTATTTGTGAGGAGGGATTAGAGGATGTCGCGGTCTCAATGAACTAGAGCGGTATCAATGTCAGGGTTGAGTTGTCAATGGAGGATGGCGGTGGAGCAACAGCGTAATCTAGTGGTAGGGGATCAAACGCCATGCGAAATGGCCATTATTGCAACTGGTATGGTATAGGGGTTGGGGGTGGTTGTTGTTTCATCGTCTGATCGTAATTTTGTAATACAAGTAGCTGGTGGGTATTTTGGTTTTTTTCTGTCTTTGACAGGGTAGCGGCTACGCGGGTATTAGGTAGTTGGTTGTTCATCACAGGTTAATAGGTGGTCGGATGGGTCACGTACCCAACTCCATTTTGTTCTTTCAGGAATGGGGGTTGGTCAAATGGGGTATGGTTTTGAACTTTAGCCCCAATTTTGGGTTGTGCAAAACTCAGGTGTGCATTCATGCCACCTCTTTGTAATGTTTATATTTTTTATTAATATAATGTGCATTCAAGCCACCTCTTTGTAATGTTTATATTTTTTATTAATATAATGGGTGCAACCCCTTAGTTGTTTTTGTATTGATAAAAAAATAATAATAACCACAATTTAATATAAAAATATTATTGTAAATATAAAAATAATAAGAATAATATAATAACAATATGATATTAAATAATAAGATTAATAAAAAAATTTATAATATTTTTTATTTTGATAGGTAAGAGATATATTGTATTGATTTCAAAAAAACAAAGTTTACAGAGTTCAGGCTCTCCTGGGCAAGTTTCAGAGACTACCAACAGACCCATACCATACAAAAATGAAGCAACTACAAAGACTCCTTGATACATTATTAGGATTGACTCAACCAACCCACACTTAAACATGGAAACAACCCAAACTGTTTACTAGATTACCAGCCTGTGTCACAAAACTACTGCACTTACAGACAACCATTACCAAAAAACCAACCCCAACCCACCAGCCTTCCCATCTTTTACCAAACATTATGTTGAGCAAACACACTAAACTCCCTCTTCCAAGATGAATCCACTACCGAAGACAAACAAAATTTCTTCTTGAGAAATTTGGCCCCAATAGATGCCAAGCGCCTGTGTTCCAGCAATTCCAAACCAAAGATGTCCAAAATGAATGGATAAAATCTTACCAGAGCCTCTAGGTCGTTGAGGAGAGCTAAATCTTGAGGGTGAGGGATACCTTTTCCCATGGAAGCCACAGTCAATGCCCTTTCCAAACCGACCAACATGTCTTTGCGAAAGAGCCTCTTCATGATAACATGAGAGTTGGCCTTTGAAACACCAACATCCAACAAACCAGCTAGAACACGTGATGAAATGTTTGAATCAAGACGATACCCTTCTGCATTTTCCATAAAAAATTTCCTTGCAACACATTTGATTTCTGTGAAAGTGGGATAATCTAGATGCCTTATTAAATGTTGTAGCTAAAGTGTTGTTACCTGGCCTTCAAAGGCCATCTGGCGTTTAGAGCTTTTCAACTGAACTGGGGCAACCATACCACCCATTTCCAACTCTTGCACTGAGACAAGCAAGGTGAATCTGCTCATACCCATCTGAAATACAGAGCCAATGATGAGAGAATAGCTTGTTAATGGAGCACAAAAGATGTTAATCACTACATGAAATCCTTTAACCCATCCTCACATGCACGACAATGAATGTGAGTTGTTTGGAAAGCATTTGGTGAAGGACGTCACACTACTCCCAACATTGTTGGGTAGTTATGAAAGAAGCTCCCTCCAGATCATTCCTTGAGCCACGTGATTTTTGCCAACTCAAACCAACCTTTGCCACCCGGCCACTTCAAACACTCATGCATGAGCTAAAGTGGCGCCCCACCCTGCCACCCACAAAATATTTCTAATATTAAAAATACAAATATATTAATTAAAATATACTCCAACTTTTTCATATATAAAATAATACTAATATTAATAATAATATAATATTATTATATTATAATAATTTAATATAATATCAAATAAGATTTAATATATATTTTAATTGGTTATATTAAATTGTAATTATATATTATATTACTATATTTTTGTCATCAAATTTTTTGATTTGTTATTATTCAAATTAAAAGTTTAGAAACTAAAATTTATTTTTTATCAAAATGCATAACATTAATTTATATTAAGCTATGAATGTTTCAATATTTATAATAAAATTAATAAAAATAATTATTAGAAGATTTTAATATATATTATATTAGATATTTATACATTTTTATTTTATATTATAGTTTGAGTTAGGGTTAAGATTATGGTTTAGAGTTTATTGTTTGTGTTAGGGTTAGGGTTATGAGAAATTGGGTTAGGATTAGGGTTAGATTAAGGTTTAGGATTTAAGGTTCAATTTAGAGTTACAATTATGGTTCATATTAGAGATGAGACTAGGTGTTGAGCATAGGTTCTCATTGATGTCAAACTGATGTCAGCAAGTCATTGCTAATGTCAGTGGTTATCAAAGGGTGTCAAGGCTGTTAGATGTGAAGGTTGTCAAAGTTGAAGAAAGATTGGAGTACAAATATTGACAACAATCTAAAAGTTCTGGTAGTGTGTTGGTTGGTAGTGTGTAGGTTGTATAATCAATCATATCTTGTATCATGTTTGTCATAGCATGATTGCTCTCTTATAATTCATGTATTTATCATACCATGTTAGGTATGCAATAAGAAATGTTTATGGTGGTCTAGGAGGATATCTTTTGGATAGAGAGATTACTTAATATGGGTGGAATTTCTTTCAAAAATGTGTTGTAGCTCTATAGTTTGGACGGAGAGCATACCTACACTAGTTCTATGAATTTCTCAAGTTTTTGGTGGCATGGCTCAATGTGTGAAGAGTTTTAAATATTAGAATTATCATCAAGCTATTTTGAGTTCAAGGCAAGTGTAGTAATGGCTACAAGTGTGCAGTAATGGTTTCAAGCATGCAAAGTGATGATAGGACCTATTTAAGGTTCCCTTGGTGGAACAAGATGTCAAGTGTTGTTGGTAGCAAGATTGGACCCTTGTATTATACATTTCATGTAATTTGAATTTAGGTCCATCCTATGTTGTCTAGCTTGGTACGGATCCCTGCCCGACATAGAAGAGTGTTAATGTAGTGTCATTTATATATTTCAAATGTTTAGATGCATCTAAAAGAAATTGTAGAAGTGTGTTCAAGTATGTATCTATGAGTGTAATAGAGTGCATCTATTAATTATTACAATAAAAGTACTTAGTAGGATGTATATTTGTGGCGTAGCAGAAGCATGAAGAAAAGAGAGTGTCAGTATCGATATATTTGCTAGCATTATATTTCAAATCCACCATTATTTTTGTTCTATTAGCTTGGTGTCTACTTCATGTTGTATTGTTCCAACAGGGTTTGGTGTCTCTGTTCTAGTTGGTATTGGTGTCCCTACAGATTAGTGCCTATTGAATCATTTAGAAATTGGTGTCTCCAGAAAGTTGGTGCATACTTCATATTGTAAAAGATTCCTTATTATATTTCTACTTGTGAGAGCTTCTAACCATGGTTTTTACGTTTATGGTTTCCACATAAAATTTGGTGTTAAATGTGTTATCTTGTGTGGTGCTTTAATTTTTTTACTTACTAGCTTGTATGGTTCAATTCTCTTCACATGTTGAAAAATTATAAAGTAATTGTGAAGGTTTCTAGAATTGTTGTAATTAGTTGAATCTATTGATTCTTCCCTGACTCTCAATAGATTGCGTTCCTTTCAATTGGTATCATAGCTAAGTTCCTTTCAAATATTTTAACAGCTTAAGGTAGATCTAGGATGGCACAAGATAGTTCTTCTAGAAACAAAGTATCAATTTTTGTTAGATCTAATTTTTCTTTTTGGAAAGTTAAGATGGAGTCATATTTCATGGATTTAAGTATGGAATTTGGTTGTAGAGGGTTTATGCAATTTCTGATAACCCTCCTAGGGATTAGATTGGAAAGAGGGCTTATGAAATCAATGTTAAGGCTAAAAATGCTCTTTTTTGTGGTTTGAATAACACTAATTTTTTAAAGGTGATAGATTGCATAATAGCAAAGGATATATGAGAAAGATTGGAAACTATCTATGAAGGTGGTGACTTAGTCAAAGAAGCAAAGGTGCAGACTTGCAGAGATCAGTTTGAAGGTCTAAGGATGAAAAAAGATGAGAACATTGCTACACTTATGCTCTAGGTTGAAGAAATTGTAAATCATATTCGAGGACTTGGCCAAACTTTGGAGGAGAAGACTTTTGTAAAGAATATACTCAAATCCTTACCTAGAAGGTTTGATCCTAAATTTTTTGCTATTGAAGAAGCTAAAGATGTGAATACTTTGAAGTTGGTTGAGTTGCATGGAACATTAAGTACATTTGAAATGATATTTAAAAGTGAAGATTCTATAAGAAAAGAAGTTGCTTTTAGAGTATCTCTGAAATAGGGTGGTTAAGATTCTAATTATGGGTCAGATCTGAAAGAAGCAAATTTTGTTAGAAAGCTACAAAAAGGTTCTAATAAGTACAAAGGTAAATTACCTTTCAAATGTTTTTGTAAGAGAGGGGGACCAACCATGCTCAAGGCCCGAGGTCATGAAGAGCCAAGAGCAGAAGGTTTCCTTAACTTACCTCACTCTAAAAGGGGGGTTTGAAATGAGGGATAAGAATGATGAGGACTATAAGGTCCTTCAATCACTCTACAAACCCAAAATCAATTTTGGGGCTAGGCAAGCCAGTTTTTGGGTTCAACACTATGCCTCAAGTAAGTCTCTGCCCGAGGACGAAAGCACAGTTTTGGGATGACAGCACAATGCATTGGCGTCTCTCAGGGGCGCTGGCGTTCGTACGAACAGATGACCGAAAGGATAGTGGGAACTGCTAGAAAATGAGCTAATAATCTAGCTAATGATTTTTTAAAGGAACAAAATAAAACTATAAAGAGATATACAAACGAATGTGATAAAGCAAGTTTATTAAGGCTAGGGTGACAAAAATGATCTCACAAAAGAGCATGTTCGCTAGCTAGCTCAAAATACACGTCCACCTACACACAAGGAGGAAAATTATTGGGGGGCTATATAGGGTCCTGCCTCAATCAGACCCCCATTTTGGTGTTTCCACCTCCACGGACAACCAAGATAGAAACTATAGAGAAACATATGATAAAGGAAGAATGAAATTAAAGAACACAATAAACACTACAAAATAGTAATGTGTTACTCAACCAAATCGTAGAGGAGAGGAGTGAAAATGCTTACCACCTCCACCAATAACTCACTAGCTAATGGAGGAGAAAAAGAGAGGACTCAAGCCCCTGCTGCAATGGTGTTGTTCCACACTTACTCTACAGATTTGATGGAGTGTTATTGTTGTTGCTATGGAGTGCCAAACTGCTGCTTGAAGGTTGAGAATGCAAGAAGTGAATGCTAGAATGCTTAGGGAGTGCAAAAAGAAGATGGATTGAATGAAGGAAGAGTGTTTTTGAAGGTGGGATGAGAAAACGACCATATTCAGGTCGGTTGGTCGAAGAGGTGAGTTACAAATCGACCCCAATGGGAAGTGTAATGCCTCTACTAGCTTCAGACATAGGAATCTATCAAGGACATAAGCTCACTATACGAACATCTATGTGCTACATGGGCATCCCTGACAGTTATTCTTCTATCGACGCACAAAATAGATGCCAAGTGGAACGAAGGCAACGGGCTAATGTGGATTTTTTGCCTTCAAATTTGGTTTTCTAAGGTGAGGAAGTCTAAAAGGGGAATTTTCATAAGGGGTGCAAATTTGTGCCTATACATTTTTCCCCACTTCATTAAGCACGAATACTGACGAGTGCTTTAGTAATGTAGATTGAAGAAAATAGTAGGGTTAGAAATGTATACTTGAACTGTTGAGGAAGCAAACTGTGATATAGCGAACTCAAGAGTGCAAGACAAGTAAGGGATTCCATAGCCCCACAAAACTATGAAGCTATAGAATGAAAGTGTCTTACAAGCCTAGAGACCTGCAAGGAGGTGACCCACAAGATCGCTCACATGAAGGAATCCCCAAGAATAAAGTGCCTCATAGGCCCACAAACCTACAAGGAAGGTGTCCTCCAAGATCTCTAAAATGAAGGATACCCAAAAAGGTGCCTTATAGACCCACAAAGCTGCAAGGAAGCATCCCCCAAGATCTCTCACATGGAGGAAGCTAGGAAAGAACAATACATACCTGTAAACCTATAGGGAAGGTGTTCTTCAGGATCTCTCACATGAAGGAAACCTAGGAAAGCACCCTACAGACATGCAGACTTGTAGGGAGGTATTCCCCAAGATCTATCACATGGAGAAAACCCAAAGAAAGCACCCTACAGACCTGCAGACCTGTAGTGGAGCCACCCCCAAGATCTCTCACATAGAGGAAGCTCAAAAGAAGTTCCCTATAAACCTGCAGACCTATAGGGAGGTATCCCACAAGATCTCTCACATGGAGGAAACCCAAGGAAAGGGGACTTTTCAGAGTCATAAAGCAGCTTCATAGGAACACCTGTAAAGCGACATGTTTACTCACAGATAGAACATGTTAGAAAGCGGCCACACAGGCAAGTAAGCGGACAGTCTCGTAGGCTGCCAACAAGTTGGAAGACTTTCAAAGGGGTCCCTCAGGAACCCGACATGAAGAAGGGGTCCACTCAAGGGGCGTGCTATTCGAAAGTACAGAGGAGATTTTTCTTTCTCGAATCGATTCATCATCAAGGAATTCTTTTGAAAGATGTTCACTTCATCAAGGAATTTGAAAGGAAGAAGATGCCCCCACACAAGGGGAAGGTCAAAACTACTCCCACCTCGAAAGAAGGTTCTCAAGTTCTTTCTTTATGAACCCGTGATGAAGGAAACATGTTTTGTTAGGGTTTCAAGTTGAAAACATGATTCTTGAAAAGAAATTTTTGAAGATTCTCGAGAAAAGATTCGCTAGTGAAGAATGCATTTTTTGAAAATCAAAATGTTATATAAATGGCATTATCACACATGAGAGGAACAACTCAATCAAAGAAGAGAGAAATATAAAGGAAAAGTAATAAAAGAACATAAGCACAGGGAACAGGGGTAGCCTGATATTTCAGGGTCAGAACTACTCATAAGTATATATATGTATAGTAATAGTATATAAAATGAACTGTCATCAACCCCCTACTATATCAGACCATGTGAAGAATGCACGAGAAGACAAAGTAAAAATAAAAAATTGGGTCAACATGGAAGGGAAGCCTAAATTCCCCCAACGCTTTGCACCATCCAAAATTTGTTGTAAATCAAGTCACAAACATGGAAGAATGATGAAATAGATAGAAGAAGATTTACGACACAAAAAACATGTCTGTATCCAAGCACCAACAGAGGTGACAAGGTTCATCGAGGCACAATCATGGGGGAACATATCACAACACACACACATCTAATCTAAAGATAAATAAGGGGCCTCCCCCTAACACGAATTGACCAAGAGGTCATCTGCTTCCCACTCTAGATCATTGTAGGGGGAAGGAGGATGAGCCTGCAGTGGTGGAATGTTAAGAGGAGGAGTGTTTGACCCTCTCGCAACAAGGGCTAAGGAAGAGGGCCTCGCAAGGTCCTCTCCATTAAGCTCTTGTGGAGCTAAGGTCAACGATTTTGTGAAGATCGTTGACAAGGCCAGAACCTCATCTAGAGAGTTAAACATGCACTTTACAAGAGTGACATGTTTCACTTCAATGGACAAAGAAGGATATGACTAAGATTCATTGCTAGGTTCACCAAGTGATTCGGGAGCAGTGATGAACTCAAGGGAAGTTGGGATCAATTTTGTCACTAGGACAAAACAAGTCAGCACAGAACCACATTTCGAAGAAGGTGGGATCCTCTTATGTCCTTTGTTGCTAGAAGGACCACTCTCCACCTTTTGCTTCATCGAGGGATGTGAAGGGCTAATGCAAGAAGTTGTGTACACAAAAAGCTCAAAAAGTGGATATGTTTTTGCTGTTTTTCAGAATTTGTCACACTTGGACTAAAAAATTGAGGCACTTCCACAATGAATCTTAAAAAAATTCAGTAATATGAAATTTATCATTTTGAATCTAGTTTCCAAATATGTAAATTATTAAAATACCCAATTTATAGAAATTACATTTTGATAAGGATCTATAAAAACCACTTTTTAAAAGTCCCTTTTTTTACCATACCAAGCAAGTGTACGGACAACACTTTTTGACCCAAATAAAATTATTTTGCTAATTCCTTTTAGGAAAAGAGAGCTAACAACATGAAGTTTGGTTTGGATTTTTTTTGTAATTTTTGGTTGAATATTTTTTTTTTTATTAAATTTTTATTGGCCTTAATTGATGTTTTTTCAAATCAATGTGTACGGACAACATAATTCGACCTAAACAAAAAAAAAAATTGACTCTTTTTTTCTTTCATTGTGTAGAGAATTGTCTGAAGTTTGGTCCCATATAATTTTTTTTACAAGAAAATCAACCAATAAAAAGTTATTAAAAAACCAAAAAAACCTGATATTTCAAGTTTAAGGACTAGTTTGCTTAGAAATTAATTGAAAAATAGCAAACATAATCCAATTTTAACAAAAATTTATATATTTAGAAAGTAGACATTGTGTTCTCTAATGGGTTTTAATTTTATAGACTCATTTAGAAAAAAAGTCCATCATCTATGTTGTCAAAGTTAGACATTCTTCTTCAATCTACCTTATTTTTTAGTTGCAGGTCAAAGGCTAAGGCTCGGATTGCCAAGCCTTTTCTGAGCCTAAAACCGAGGCAGCATGTGGGTTGGGAATTTTGAATTTAAAAAATGCATACACATTTTTACAAAACGTGTATGTGTTACAAAACGCATATGCGTTCCTTACTTTCTTGATTATTTTAAAAAAAATACTTTTCTAAAATGCGTACACGTTCTAAAACGCGTACACGTTTTGAGTTCAAAATGCATACGCGTTCTAAAACGCGTACGCATTTCTAAAAAGTATTTATTTTTTTAAATAATTAATTTTATGTGTTATAAAATATGTATGCACTATAAAACGCGTACGCATTTTTTTAGGATCGAGTACCTGATCCTAAATGCATACGCGTTTTTTTAATAACATGTATGCATTTTCTGCGAGATTTTTTTTTGGCCGAAACTTCCCCTCTTCGTGTACCCAACTTCTTGCTTTTACCCTGAACTCCTCATAGATGAGGCAAGAGGTGTGAAGGAAGAGAAGGAAGAGAAAATAACAGTAGACACCACCGAAGTGTTTGTCATATCTACGGGTTTCGGGAAGGTGAGACATCCAAAAGGGACAACAACAAGGTTGGCTCCACCAAAGGAGTGATGAACACCTACACCTTTTTAGGGTTAGGCACATTCATACTCACAGTAGAAGCCGAAAGCAATACAAAACTAGATTAACTTGAAGTAGAGGGGAGGAGAGAGGAGGATGTGACAGGAGGCCTTGATACAGGGGTGGTCGTCTCCTCTTCCTTCCTCTGTAAGGTAGTTTTCTTAGCCATGAGAGCCTTTCATTGACGCTTGCACTTGCATGCAAGATGGTTTTTGTGAATCTCTAAACTAGAGGCTAGAGGTTGTGAAGGAACAAAAGGCTCCTACTCAACCATGGGAGTGTCCGCTAGAGATGTTTCTAGCGGAGGAACAAACTCCTGGACAAGAGCAAGAAGAGTAGGTTGAAAAGCAACGGGGGGAGTTGGCTCGAGTGCCTTAGCAACGAGCCTCTTCCCATTTACTACTTTGGGAGCAGGAGCGGTAGGAGGTCGAGTCGTAGAGGATTCTCCATGGGTACCTTTTCCTCTACCACACAAATAGTACTAAGGTCCAAGTAGTTTAGTAGGGAGGTCTGATATCTTGATCTTGGGTATATGCCAAGGAGGAATCAGCAGGCTTAACGGGTAGAAGCCAGGCTTGCTCATCTAATATTCCTCCCAAGAGAGGGGAGTAGATGAGTCAGCTTGAGAGGAGGAAAGCTTCTCCTTCCCTTTTTGGGAAGAGGAGGCAATTGGCTGCTATGCTACAGGAAGAGCCAATTTTGGCTCTCTTGTCCCCGGTCTTATACTTCATAGTTTTTATAAAGTAGGTTTGTTCTTAGAGGAAGCAGACCAACTGGGGTGGGCCAAAATGGTCTAATGATTATCCTCCATGGGACACCAAAGGCTAGTATCCAGTGTCATGCAAGACACCTTCATGGGAGAATTTTAGACATTTATGAATAACGAAGGTGATTCCATTCATGGAAGTTAGCCAAGGTATGCTTAGCTTCATCTTGAACAGATTTGACTTGGGGATGACATTGACAACCATGTCAACAACCCTAGGTCCAACTAGGACATACAAAGTTATCAAGCCATATGTCTTCAAACAAAGACCATCATGTGTATGGATGGTAGATCTTGTTTCTTCATACTCCTTTCTATGTAGTGAGTTAAGCCACAATGTCTCTTATGTAATAACATTCACTCAACTTGCGAGGTCTACTAATACTCCTATCACAATGTTTCCATTGAGGCGAGCAGGAATATATAGGGGAGAGGGCTTATTATTCAAGGGAAATTCATGTAAAGTGAATGTCACATTCCAAAAACCAGTTGTAGGTTGTGCAGTAGGGGTAACTGTGACCATGGTAATATAGGCCTCAAGATAAGTGATAGAATTGGTGGAATCAACAATCACATTAGCATAATGTGACAGAAATGGGTCTGTGTATATCTATAATTCACTATTCACTTTTTCCATCGATTTATATGTATTTTTCTTGCTTCCATCAAGATGAATAGTATTGTCCTTGATGTGGTCCTGTATCTCATGATGGAAGCACATACAACATTCGGTATCATGTTTGTTAACTCAATGGTACTAACAATAGGTACTTGCATCATACCAACTAGGGTAAGGCTCCTTGAGAGGTTTAGGGTTCGGCAAGGTTACAATCTTATCCTTCACTAAATTTTGCAAGATGGAAGAATAAGATTCTGCTAACTTTGTGAATTTTTGATTGTGCTTGAGGTCATTGTCATCTGCAGTGGCTACTACATTCATGACAGCTTTACCTTTCCCAAAGATCGATATGATGGGATTTCCTTTAGAATGGGAGCGCGAGGAGGATCCCTTGAACTAAACCATCTGTTGGTACTCTCGTAGGGCTGCACACAAATGTGTGAAAGAAGGATATTTCATAAGGGAAAACTTCTCCTGCCAAGGCCTTTGCAAGATCTCTATGAATACCTTCTGCACGTCAGAATTGGGCAGCAGATACAAGATTTGTGAGAAGAGGGATTGATACTGCAC
The DNA here is from genome assembly GCA_007258455.2 of Sequoia sempervirens. Lineage (NCBI taxonomy): Eukaryota > Viridiplantae > Streptophyta > Pinopsida > Cupressales > Cupressaceae > Sequoia > Sequoia sempervirens. The sequence goes on along the minus strand of VDFB02058242.1, from coordinate 649,277,727 downwards.
TATGAAATTGGTAATTTTTTCATTATCACCTTGTTTGCATCGAATGAGATCCAAAAAGGTCATCTTCAACCTGATGTTATCTTGGAATTGTCATAAGAATTGGTTTAGAAGTTGGTCAAATGAGAAAATGGAATTATTGGGCAAGGAACAGTACCATTCGAGTGTTGTATCCTTGAAAGATCGAGGGAATAATTTTTCCATCAATGCATCATGATGGAAGAAATTTGTGCACAGGGCATTAAAGGCGAACACATGTGTTCGTGGGTCTCCTTTGTCGCCATATTTTTTGAATTTAGGGATCTCAATTCCTTGAGCGAAGGGAGTGTTCACAATTGTGACCGACAACAGGCTATGCCAGAAGAAGGGTTGGAAGATAGGCTAGGAAGAGGCTTGGGAGAGACTCGCCAACTAGCTCCGCATCTTACCCATATTCTAAAGAAGAGTGTTCAGAATAGGGCCAAAGGAACCTCCTCCAAAACCACCACCGGAGCCACCACCAGAGCTACCAGTGAGACCTTCACTGAAACCACTACCAGAGCCACTGCCACTAGTAGGGCCTTTGCCAAAGCTACCTCCACTCCCAAAGCCACCAACCACTTCCACCAGCACCACCCCCACTGTCGAAGTCACTGCCACTACCAAATCTCCCACCACTCATCCCACCAAAACCTCCACCACTAGAGGTAACAAGGGCGGTGAAGCTAAAACCCAAGGGGATTTTATTCACTTTGATAGTTTTGGATCCCTCAGAGGCAGAGGGGATATTGATCGAGGGTATGAAATCAGCCATGTATATAGACATAGGAGGCATTGAAAATCCTAGTTGTCTCTCATGGTCTTCAAAAGTGGCTCCTCATACAATGTTAGGAATGTTTGGAGGAGCACATGCATCTATCAGACTGGAGAGACTAGCCAAGACTTTTATGCCTATTCGGTCTTTTCCCACCATATACTTTAGTTCACTGATAACCCGAGCAACGCTAGCCAACTTCAGGTCTCTTTCCAAGTCACCCAACCCTTTGCTAAGGGCGGAGACATATTCTAAAGGAATGTGATGAACCTCATGCTCGTCGATTGATGACGGTGTGGGCAACGCAAGAGGAGTGGGGACATGGTCAGTTTTTTCAGGAGGAATGTGATGAGACCAATGGCGAATCCAACAAAAAGGCCTATAGAGAAACCAGTAGTGACCTTCATCCTCTCCATCGGAAGGTGTCATATACTTCTCCTAATAATATACCTGGAGGTTGTGGACTAGGTTGTGATGCTCATAAACCTTAACAACACTCAGGGGCATAGTGATCATAAAGTATAAGAAAAAAGTCTCAACACCAATGGATGAGAAAATGTTGGTTCACGTTAGGTTCACCAAAAATGCAAGAGAGGGGGACCAACCACGTTCAAGGCCCCCCAGGTCACGGAGAGTGGAAGGCTACCCTAACTTAGCTCACTCTAAAAAAGAGGTTTGAGATGAGGGTTGAGAATGATGAGGACTATAAGGTCCTTCAATCACTCTGCAGACTCAAAATCAGTTTTGGGGTCAGGCAAGCCAATTTTTAGTACGATAGCGCAACACGTTGGCATCTCTCAAGTGCACTGGCGTCCGTATGACTAGAGGACCAAAAGTGCATTGGGAACTACTAGAGAATGAGCTGACAGCTGAGCTAATGATTTTTAAGGGAACAAAATAAAACTATAAAGAGATATACAAGGAATGCGATAAAGCAAGTATATTAAGGCTAGGGTGATAAAAATGATCTCACAAAAGAGCCTGTTCGCTAGCTAGCTCCAAATACACGTCCACCTACACACACGAAGGAGGAAAATTATTGGGAGGTTGTATAGGGGCCTTCCTTAGTCATACCCCCATTTTGGTGTTTCCACCTCCACGGACAGCCAAGATAGCAACTGTAGAGAAAAATATGATAAAGGAAGAATGAAAGTAAAGAACACAATAAACACTACAAAATAGTAATGTGCTATTCAACAAAATCATCGAGGAGAAGAGTGAAAATGCTTACCACCTCCACCAAGAGCTCACTAGCTAATGGAAGATAAAAAGAGAGGACTCAAGCCCCTATTGCAATGGTGTTGTTCTACACTTGCTCTACAAAGTTGATGGAGTGTTGTCGTTGCTACTATGGAGTGCCAAAGTGTTGCTTGAAGGATGAGAATGCAAGAAGTGAATGCTAGAATGCCGAGGAAGTGCAAAAAGAAGATGGATTGAATGAAGGAAGAGTGTTTTTGAAGGTGGGATCAGAAAATGGCCATGTTCAAGTCAGTTGGACGAAGAGGAGCATTACAAATCAACCCCAATGGGAAGTGTAATACCTTTGTTGGCTTTAGACATAGGAATCTGTTAGGGACATAAACATGCCATGAAAACATCTGTGTGCCTCGCAGACATTTGTGCACCGCACAGGCATCCCTAATATGTATTCTTCTACCAACACACAAAATAGATGACAAGTGGAATGAAGGTAGTGTGTTGATGTGGATTTTCACCTTCAGATTTTGTTTTCTAAAGTGAGGAAGTGTAAAAAGGGAATTTGCGTAAGGGGTGCAAATTCATGCCTATATAGTTTTATTGTGGAGATGTTTGACATTTTATGGCTAAGTTTCTTCATAAGAAACAATGTTGATCAAAAGAATGGAAAGAAGTCTTTTCAGAGAAGATTCAAGGGATAGAGAAAGCATTGAAATTTTTATACAAACAAGGAAGAAGAAGGATATTCTACATAAGAAGACGATGAAGATGCATCCAGTGATGAGAATGGAAAAGCTATATTTATGGATTTTGAAACTATTGATGGTGATGTTCAAATGAGTTCCAAATAAATGATGAAGAAGATACATATCTTATGGAGACTCTATTATGGGACAAAAGAGAAATTAAGGTGAATATCAGAATTGTAGAAGAAGAGCCGATAAATTAGCAAAAGATCTGAAGGTTGCGGAAAAGGTGATTATTGATCTAAAGATTTAGGCAAAAGAAGAAAAAAGAGATGAAGAAGTATTGGCAAACAAGTTATCAACAAAAGATGAAGATTGTGAAAAGCTTGAGGTAGAGATTGTTGTAGCCAAAAAAGAACTTGAGAAGGAAAACTAGCAATTGCAGTTGAATTTTAGTAAAATTACTAAAACCCTAGATCAAATATTGGAAGGTTAGAGAGTTTTGCATTACAAACAGGTGTCATTTTTTATGATCAGAAGAAAAAGGTGACAGAATAGTCACATAAATATCTACTAAGACATGTTCGGAAGTGACTAGTTTTGAAAGTTCAAAATTAGAGAGGACATTGACAAGTAATGGAAGCATGACTCAAAATGATGGATTTGTTTAAGTTTAGAACAAAAGGAGAAGCTCCAGAGGACAAGGATTCAATACCAGGTCAAGTTTTCTTTCTTTTTTTTTGTTTTAATTGTAATGAGTATGGACATAAGGTTGTAGATTATAGACGAGTTCTGATAAGAGGGAATAATTTTGTCAGCAATAATGCATTTTCACCTTTTTTCAATTTTAATATCATATGTTTCAAGTGCAACAATTTTGGACATATTGCAAGGAACTTTAGAATCAATTTTATGAGTTCCCTGTTATCAGGGAAAGGAAAGAATGATATTCCAGAGAAGGTCTGGAAGAAGGTTCCAGAAGAAAAGAAGTCTGAGAATTATTTGATTGCAGTAACAACATTACATGCTCAGAAGGAGAGCAAGAACCTGTGGATTATTGAAAGTGGTTGCTCTAGTCACATGATTAGAGATAAAAGTAAGGTAATGAATTTCAAAGAATTTGAAGGTGGTTTAGTTACCCTTGAAATAAATTCTATTGCTAAAATATCTTATAAGGGTACATTAATTATTGATGGTGGTAAAATAAAGACACATGATTTTTTGTATGTTGACAGTTTAAAACACAATTTGCAGAGTGTCAATCAGATGTGTGATAAGCGATATCAGTTATCCTTTAGTGCTGATGGTTGTGAAATTAGAAAATCAAGTATTGGTGAGCTGATTGCGAAAGGAAGTAGGATAGACAGTGACATTTATCATCTTAGTGAGTTGAATGGAAAAAGGTGTCTCACTACTCTGAAAGATGAGAGTTGGCTTTGACATAGAAGGTTAGGGCATATGAATTTTGATGATATTTTCAAAGTTAGTTCAAAAGGTTTGGTCTAGGATATATTGTGAATCAAGATTTACCCCAGTCAATCAATTGCAAGCCATGCCATGAAGGAAATCATAAAGAAGCAAGTATCTAGCTAAGGAGTATTCTACATCAAATCTATTCGATTTTATACAACATATTTTTGTGGACCAATGAGGACTAAAGTCCACAAGGAGATAGGTATTTCATGATGTTGATTGATGATTAGTCTAGAATGACTTGGACTACATATCAAAAAGAAAAATTAGAATCGTTTGAGAAGTTTGGTCATTTAAGGTGATAGTAGAGAATGAAACTAAAAGAAGAATCAAAGTACTAAGATCAGACAGAGGTGGAGAATTTACAACAGAGAAGTATGAGAGTCCAGAGGTAGTTTTCTACCCCTAGAATGTACCGCAACAAAATAGTGTTGCTAAAAGAAAAAATTGGACTATACAAAAGATGGCTAGGACTATACTATGTTAGAAAAAGCTATCAAATATGTATTAGAGAGGCTATAGACAGTTGTGTACATTCTAGACAGAGTTCAGATCAAGTGCAAGATAGAGAAGACTCCATATGATTTATGGAAAGGAAGACCGACATCAGTACTACAGAAGAATCCAAGTAAGTTTGATTCAAGATCAGATGAAGTTATTTTTCTTGGTTATTCCTTAAGAAGCAAAGCTTACAAATGTTATAACAAAAGGTTGAAGAGGATAGTTGAGAGTGAAAATGTAAAGTTTGATGAAACTATTTAGAAAACTACTGTTCTAGAAGTTGAAGAGGAAGACTATTGTTCTGGAAGCTGAAGAGGTAGAGGAATCAGTTCATATCAATAGTGAAGAACCAAAAGAGGATTTTTTTTTTAAAACTCCAACTAAGTATGTTAAGAAGAATCACCCTGAAGATCAAATTATTGGTGACAAGGATAGTGGGGTTCTAACCTAAATGAGGTTGGAAAGATCAAAAGAACATGTACATTTTTCTTTACTATCAAAGATAGAACCTAAGACATATAAAGAAGTGAGCAATCAACAAGGATGGATAGATTCTATGGAAAATAATCGAATTAGATCATGAAGAATGAAACTTGGGAACTTGTCCCAAGGCCTAAGGACAAAAATGTGATTGGAACCAAGTGGATGTTCAAAAATAAGTTGAATGAAGAAGGTGAAGTGATCAGAAATAAAGCAAATACTTGTGTTTAAATGTTATGCTCAATTGAAGGTATAAACTTTGAAGAGACATTTTCTTTGGTAGAAAGACTAAAGGCAATCAAGGTGTTTTTAGCTCTATCAGCTTACAAGAACTTTGATGTGTATCAAATGGATGCAAAGTTAGAATTTTTGAATGGATAGCTTGAATAATATGTATACGTGGAGCAACCGAAAGGATTTCAATGCATTAAAAATTTGGATTATGTTTGCAGATTGAAGAAGGCTTTGCATAGTCTCAAGCAAGCTCCTAGAGCTTGGAAAGAAAGGTTGGATGGATACTTGCAATGACAAGGATTTTTGAGAGGTTATGTGGAAAACAAATTGTACATCAAAATAGAAGGAGAACAAATGTTGATTGTTGTGGTCTATGTTGATGACATCATTTTTGGAGGAAGCAGTGATGAAATGTGGAAAAAGATTTAGAAGGCTATGCAAAATGAGTTTGAGATGTCTATATTAGGAGAATTATCTTTCTTCTTGGGGTTGTAGATTGTTCAATCAAACAAAGGGATTTTTATCTCTCAACACAAGTATGTAAAGGAGATGTTAAGCAAGTTTGGGACATAAGGTTGCAAAACTATTGCAACACCTATGGTTATTAGGTATAAGTTGAGCAAAGATGATGAGTCTACTCCAATAGATCAAAAATTGTATCGATCTATGATTGGTAGTTTGTTATATATGACAACATCCAGACTAGATATCATGTAAGCAATTGGAATGGTTCCCAAAATAAAGGTGGCACATAAAGAGACTCATGTGAAGGTGGTAATTAAAGAGAATATTCAAGTATTTGAAGGCTACTAAAGAATTTGGTCTTTGGTATCCAAAGAGTGAAATTTTCACACACAACATACACATATGCAAATTGGGTAGGTTTTATAGATGACCAAAAGAGCACAAGTGTCAATGCATTCTTCCTTCAAGATAGTTTGGTATCATGGTTGAGTAAGAAACATAAATCATTTTTTTTATCTACAACAGAAACATATTACATTATGTTAGCATCATGTTGCACTCAGGTGTTTAGGATGAAACAAAACTTGAAGGAGATGAAGGATGAGTTTGTTGATCCTATCAGTATTCTTTGTGATAATACAAGTGCAATAAACATTTCAAAGAATCTGGTGATGCAATCAAGAATAAAGCATATTGCAATCATCATTTCTTGAGGGATAAGGTTGTAGAGAAAGAGGTCAGGTTGGACTCTATGGATACAAAGGAACAAATATTTGTGAAGCCACTTCCTAAGGAGACATCTAATTTTCTCCGAAAAAAGTTGGGAGTTCTTACTCCTCTTGACTCAAGAGGAAAACACAAGGTGAGGGGGGGCTTGGTCTCCTTACCATAGAAGGGTTGGTGCTCCTATGATGTGTTGTTCATAAATTGTTGTTGCAGTATAACAGTTAAAGGGAGAAAGTGAGCATATTGTCAATCATTTTCCATTGATGTCAATGGGGGAGAAAGTGAGCTCAAAATGTTGAATTGCTCATAAAGAATGGCTAAGCTTCAGAGAAAGTGAGTTCAAGATGTTGAATTTCTAAGAAAGAATTCATCCATCATATGGGGAGAAAGAGTTGAATTGAGGAAATATTAAATCTAGAAAAGGTGAACGTTGAATTGCTCAAAAAGAATAACTATTTTTTCTTTCTTTTTCTTTGATGAAATATCTTTCATAGGGGGAGTGAATGGGACAACACATGAATCATTCATACTTATTCTTTTTGTTGTTCTGGTGTGTGTTTTGGTGGTCCCAACACTTTGTTGTTTTTTATCAATAACAAAGAGGGAGGTTGTTGAGTATAGGTTGTCATTGATGCCAAACTAATGTTAGCAAGTTATTGTTGTTATCAGTGGTTATCAAAGGGTGTCAAGGCTGTCAAATGTGAAGGTTGTCAAAGTTGAAGAAAGATTGTAGGAGTACAAGTATTGACAACAATCTAAAGGTTTCGATAGTGTGTTGGTTGACAATGTGTAGGTTGTCTAATCAATCATATCTTGTATCATACTTTTCATGGCATGACTACTCTCTGATAGTTCATGTATTTATCATACTATTTCGGGTATGCAGTTAGAAATGAGAGGATATATTTTGGATAGAGAGATTACTTAATATGGGTGGAATTTCTTTCATAAATGTGTTGTAGCTCTACGGTTCAAAAGGAGAGTAAGCCTACACTAGTTTTATCAGTTTCTTGAGTTTCTGGTGGCACAACTCAGTGTGTGAGGAGTTTGAAATATCAAAATTCTCATCAAGCTATTTCGAGTTCAAGGCAAGTGTGGTAACAACTACAAGCATGTGGTAATAGTTTCAAGCATGTGAAGTGAGGATATGACCAATTTAAGGTTCCCTTGGTGGCATAAGATGTCAAGTGTTGCTGGCGGAAAGATTAGACCCTTGTATTACACGTTTAATGTAATTTGAATTTAGGTCCATCCTATGTTGTCTAGATTGGTGTAGATCCCTAACCAACATAGAAGAGTATTAATATAGTGTCATGTATATATTTCAAATGTTCAGATGCATCTAAGAGTGATTGTATAAGTGTGTTCAAGCATGTATCCATGAAAGTAATAGAGTGCATCCATTAATGATTACAGTGAAAGTACTTAGTGGGAAGTATAGTTGTGTCATAGAAAAAGCGTGAAGAAAAGAGTGTGTGTTAGTGTGTTGGTGCAATATTTCAAATCTGCCATTATTTTTGTTACGGTAGGTTGGTGCCTACTTCATGTTGTATTGTTCTGGTAGGGATTGGTGTCTCTGTTCTAGTGGGGATTGGTGTCTCCTGTAGGTTGGTGCCTACTAAATCATTTGGGGGTTGGTGTCTCTGGTAGGTTGGTGCCTACATCATATTATAAAAAAATTCATGTTTATACTTTTGCTTGTGAGAGCTTCTCACCATGGTTTTTCCCTTTTTGAGTTTCCACATAAAATCAGGTGTTATATGTTATCTAGTGTGGTGCTTTAATTGCTTTACTTACTAGCTTATATGGTTTAGTGCTCTTCATGTTGAAAAACTATAAAGTAATTGTGAAGGTTTCTAGAATTGTTGTAATTAGTTGAATCTACTGATTCACCCACGCCCCCCTCGCCTTCCCCCGCCCTCTCATTAAATTGTGTGCCCTTCGCTAAGGTTAGAGTTTCCAACTACAATTAGGGATGTGGTTAAGGTTAGAGTTAGGATTACACTTTATGGTTTGAGTTAGGGCAAGATTAAGGTTACAATTATGGTTAGCAATTTAGAGTTTAACGTTAGATTTATACTTATGGTTAGTGTTACAACTATGGCTAGGGTTAGAGATGGGTTTAGGATTAAGATAATTGTAGAGGATTTATTGTTAGGGGTAGGGTTAGGATAAGGGTTAGGGATACGGTTAGGGTGTGAATTAGGGTTAGAGTTAAGTCATGCAAAAAACTAATTAACAAAACTAAAATGTTGTAATTAACAAAACTTACATTTATTTTTATTACAAAACTATAATTACAATACTATAAAGATAAATACTACCAATAAATGACACTTATTGACTTTAAAATTATTTTGTCTCCTTGAATATCATTTTGTAACATCACTCATTTAATTTTTGTTGTATCCACCACAACATCACATGAACCGATCACAATAAATCTCAATAAATCTCTTATTTATTGATTTAGGATCTACATTATTCGCCCTTAAGCAACCTCCATTAAAACTAACCTTCATAGCTACCCCTTTTCATTTTTGTATTGTCAATTTCACATGGGTTTCTGTTCAAGGTGGCAGAAAGATGACGTGCAAAAGACAGGAAGCATTGCACAAATAAGATTTCGTGTCGTCAGTTTGGATACGATTAAAACAGAAAGAGACTGTTAGACAGAAGCATACTAGGGGATATTTGACTGTGGGGTAGAGGAGAGTACAGTACTTTGAAAGCTTAAATACATTGCCTGAAATGGACGGTGTATATGCAATCCAAACTCTCGGGAATGCCAGGGAAAGGAACACTGTGATCTGTGCTTTTTTTATTTCCCAAAAACGATTAGGTGCATATTTAACATATGGGGAGTGTGGTAGGTGGCGCTTATGCCCATCTACTTTTGGGGACTTGAGTTGTATAAAAGGTGAACAAAATTTGGAGAGATGATTATGTGTCTAAATCTGAAAACCTGTGAACTTTTTCAGGACAAATAGAGAATTGTATGGCTGTCGGTTTGCTGATGCAAGGAAGATCCCTGGTCAAGGCTTGTAGGGTGATCAGGCATTTCATTCCTGCTTCAAGGTAGAATATTGTTTATCTTTTGTTGCCATTGAAGACTGTATTTGTAATAAGGATGTTTCTATAGAAACAGATTTTTAGTAAGAGAGTGTTTTGTATTTGGATCATTGGTTTTGATGGCTCACTGGATCACAATATTGATTCAAATAATTTCAGTCACTTGTTTAAAGATTCAATTGTGGAAGTTCGAAATCTTTGAATTAGTTATCTATTACAATATTTCTGTTGTTAAAGATCATATATAGGGGAGAAGACCCAAGAGTTGAGCACCCTAACTTCGCATCTCTCAAAATCATTTGGCAATTTCGAATCATTTTCAATTATTTACAATAGCCCCTTATAATTAAGGGTTTAGGATCACATCGCCAAAAGCAAGGCTTATGCATTCCCTAGAATGCACATTTGACCATATTTATTAATTAATTGAAAATAACAAATCCATTGTATTCTGATTTTTAGTTAATTATAAATACAGTTAAATGTGCATTCTAGGGGCTGGATAGACAATAGTCATGGGGAAATATGATACCACATCAGCATGCTTTTTGTTGAGGTTTCAAAAAAACCCAAATAAAAGGGTAGAGTGATATTTATGCATTAAGTTATAATAGTTGTACATTAAACTATGTTTTATTTGTGTGCTGTTGTGATATCACATGATTTATTGATTTTTAGATCTAAAGAATATATTTCATTCAATTATGAATACTCATGATCAACACAAACAACTTTAAAGTCACAATTACTAATACTATACTATTAAAAATATTAGATATTAAATTAATAAATATTATCACAACTATTCAAACATTTTGAACTATTGAGATTTCTCCCTTACTATTTTAAAATTAGTAATACCATTTTATGAGAAAAATGCTCACAAATCTTAATCTTTTGAAAAAGTAGTCTTCCTTAGCAGTGAAGCGAAAGTTGTAAATTGAATTTAATCGAGGATTTCAGTAGAGATTTATAACTGGTGAATTTGACAACTGGTCTTTTGGTTACAAATTCTCTGTCACAACCCAACTAGATTACCTCTTCAAAAAGAAACAACAGAAGTCTACTTCAGTCAGACTGGGATTCATTTCAAAATTCAAACAGAATTATCAATGGTAACAATGAATCATGAGCTGTAAGCTACTCAAAATTCTTCAAGTACTGATAGGATTGTCAAATGAGACATATGGAAGATTGCTATTTGGTGCAAATATAAATTATTGCTGTCAATGGAACTTGGTCTTGTATAAAGTTTGCTTTTGCTTTCCTGGATTCCACATTGGTGCAAACTGCGAAGTGAATGAAAGGAATTTGCTTAAGCCTATCCACCGGATAAAATGTTGCCCATCTTTCTCCAGCTGTTTTGAGTGACATTGTAGTTTAGGTCTGTGAGTGTGGGAAACATTTGTAGGATAGATAGCTTTGTCTATTAAATGGAATCTGGCAATTTTCTTAGGTCACTTCATATGGGTTCCTATGATGGGAAGTTCACAGGATATGGGATCTGGCTAATTCATTTAACCTATGCTTACCAGTTAGCAAACTCATCCCCATCAATTCACTATCCGAAAATTCATCACCACAAGAAAATTCACCGTCATATAAATTCACCTCAAGGAAAATTCACCACCAGCAATTCATTGCCGTCATGTACATTTTTAATATATGTTTTCACGACTTTGAATTTTTTTTTGCAATTTTTTGATATTGTTGTATACTTGATTTATTATTAGAATAAAATAAAATATATTGAAAAATATTTTCATTTTTATTATCATAAATTAAATTTTCTAATTGTATATGCGGTGAATTGCTTGCAGACGGTGAATTGCTGACAGTGAATTTTCCTAAAGCCCCAGTTACCATTCCTTAATGGAAAGAATGAAATTTTCAAAAATTCATGTTTATGTGAGAATATGGCAGACAAAATGTTAAATTGCTATTGATTTAGCATCACCGAATGGACCATTTTAGTTCTGTTCAATGCCAAAAATTGAGACTTGTGTGTTTGTTTGTGCTCTAGTTTAACTTCCACTAATGTTGGAAATGCCAAATTGTGATAGCATGTGTTTCTTTTCAAAAAAAAAAAGCACAATACAATTGATTGGAAAGCTTTCATGAGCATATTGCTTAAAAAATAGATTATTTGTAGCATCCACTTTATTCCGAATAAACAGGGTCATAAGCAGTCAAGAGCTTTGGTCGATGTAATCCTGCAAATATCTTCTAAAGTCATAGATGCCATGCATTCTCGTAATATTGTAGGTATAGATAAATTTACAGAATCAACTGCACTACAGCAAGGCTAATTAAGTGTATTCATGTTAAAGGCATGCAATCTATTCACAAACAAGGTGGTGCCTTTTGCAGGTTTTCTATACATTCATCTGTATATGAGAAAAATGAAGATGGTGGTGTTGATCTGACAAGGACTCCAGAGCATGTAACAGCAACTACGACTCAGAAGTGGTGGGCACCACATCCTAAGACAGGTGTATTTGGTCCTGCAGATGAACAAGATTGGGCAGGTGGAGACCCTTGCCATTCTCAAGGAAAGAATGCTGAATCTAGTCTTGAGCAACAAGTCTGGTTTTGGCCCCTTGAAGATGTTCAAAGACAACCCTCCAATTAACCAATCACTGTAGGCTTCAAAAGTAGATGAGTAAAGTGCTTTATAAAAGTCCCCAGTTTGGTATTTGTGTTGAACCCATATCTACAGCTAATAAGTTATTGAGTTTTATTATGTACTATAATAAGCTGCCTTGAGGTGGTTTGGTATTTTTGTACAGGACCCATATCCAGAGTCCAAAGTTATGAGTTTTATTTCGTACCATACCAAGCCACCTTGCAGTGGTTTAGTATTTTGGTTGAGACCCCATATCCGTGTCATTATATGTTGTAAAGCAGCAGTTGGGTACTTTGTTTTAAGGACCCAAATTTGGAAGTATTAAGTTATGAGTTCTACTATGTATATCATAAGGTGCCTTGCAGTGGCTTGGTATTTTTCGTTTTGTTCTGTATCATTACAAGTTGCCTAGCAGCAGTTTGGTTTTCAGGGTGAGAACCCATATCCACAAGGACAATTACAAGGTGGAAAGATTCCAGTAGAATTGTATTTACTTTATCATGACCTCTATCATTTCTACACAAAGTGAAAAAACTCTTCTTCTCCCCACCTCTCTCACTTGGGATTATTTGGAAATTCTAAAAATTGAACCATACCTTATCCTAGGACATGTGAGAGTAAATCCAACCTCTGGATGTGGGTCATTGATGCAGTCAAGGCAAGGGAACTCAATGAAGGGCAGCCAAAACCTGTAGTCTACACACTCACAATGCTCATATGTGCAGCCACTAATAGCAAAACTACAATTTTATTAACTTCTTGAACCTATTTACAACTTGCATACAAAATAATCATTATGTTGCAGAAGCATTTTACTTGCCTTTGCTTGCCTGTTATCTCTCTCTCACACACAACAAAGCTTCACTCAGCCCTTCCCTTCTCATTACAATCTCCCCTCTTTCACTCAGGGTTACATTCTTCCATCCATAACTTATAGTACTCTTCTATAGAGGTTTCTCATACCTCTCTGTTGTTCCTCTTTTCCCTTCTCATTCCGGAGAACAGCAGAGTACTCCCTTCTGTTCGGATGTGTGGATTTCAATCATCAACCTTTCATCTCCCCTGTTTTTGGACTCTTCTTCTTCAGCCATATTCATCTCCTTTTCGATGCAAACAGTCGCTAGGATGCTTCTTTTTGCCCTTTTAGGAGTCCTATAAAATGTGTGATAGACATTTTAATCTATATATAAAATATTAGTATCAATTAGAGATACTAAGTCGTGTTGTACAATGTTTATGTATTGTTTCAATTAATAAAACAGTGAAACTCTGTTTTATCCGTGGATATAGTCAAATTGGTGAACCACGTATTTTGTTGTGTCTATGTTCTTATACCTATGTTCTTTTATTTGTTGTTTTGGTGATATATATTTTTATTTGCCCTATTTTTCTTAACAATTGGTATTAGAGCATTGAAAAGAAATTGAAAAACCCACTATTAAACAAGCGAAGATGGAGAAGGTAGATAAGTGGAGGATTAAAAAATTCTCAAGCCAAAACTTTGGGATGTGGAAGCTGGAATTAGAAGCTTTGTTAATTTAGGAGGATCTTTCAATTGCGCTAGAAGGAAAGTAAAAAAATCTTGCTATAATGTTTGATGAAGACTAAAAAAAAATGGATAGGAAGGCAACGACAACTATTTGGTGTCCCTTCCACCAAATCCTGCTATAATCTGATTTCTCTCTTATTTCTATCCCTGATTATATTCATCCCAAGAATTCTCTTTGATGCCCCTAAATCTTTCATGGCAAAGCGTTGAGCTAAATGTTTTAATTCATGAACAATCTTCACACTAGTGCCAACAACCAACATATCATCAACATTAAGTAAAAGAATAACAAACTCACCATTTGCAAGCTTCTTATAATAAACACAGGGGTTTGATTCACAACGAATAAAATGTTGTTGAGTCATGAAGCTATCAAATTTAAGGTACCATTGCCTCAAGGCTTGCTTGAGCCCATACAAACTCCACTTCAATCTGCAATATAAATGTTCTTGACCCTATTTAATAAAATCTTCAGGTTGTTCCATGTATAATTCCTCTTCAATATCTTCATGAAGAAATATTTTTTTGACATCAAGTTGCTCAAGCTCAAGATCCCACATAGTTGCCAAGCGTAACACTACTAAAATGGTGTGCACTTTTCACAATTGGTGAAAATATCTCATTGAAATCAATTCTTTTTTGTTGAACAAAACCCTTCACAACCAATCTGGCCTCGTATCGTTGATGACCACCATTTTCTTCCTTCAAATGATAAACCCATTTATTCTTCAGAGGTTTTCGATTTGGTTGAAGGGGAACCAAATCCCATGTGTCATTTGCATGCAAAGACTCCATTTCTTCATTCATCGCCTCCATCCATTTCACTAAATTTACATCGTTGCAAGCTTGTTTAAAATTCAAAGATTCTACCTCATCAAAGAGCAATAATTCATAGTCATCGAATTTCGTTGGAGCATAACTTCAAGCCCTTTCTTGCTTATATGCCCGAGCGTCTCATGCCAAATTTTTGAACTTCTGTCCTCAACTGTCATTGCAGCTCCCACTTCACTATGGCATTCTAAAATATAAAGATTACCCAACTTATTTCCCTTTGCGAACACCAAAACTCCTTTGGTTACTTTCCAAGTATCTAAAGAAAATTTAATATTACACCCACAAGCAATAAGTTGGTTCACTGATATTAAATTTCATTTCAACAATGGAACATATCTCACATCCTTCAAAATCCATTTATTTTCATTTTTCAAATGCAATATTATATCATCCTCACCTACGATTTCACATTCTTTATTATCACCAAGAAAAAACTTACCAGATGTACCTTCTTTGAAATTTGTAAAAGCCTCCCAGCATGAAGTAGCATGGAAAGAAGCACTAGAATTGAGCACCCACGAATCTGCAGTTGTGTCACCAATAGCCAAAACCAAAACACCATCTTCTTTATCAACTATAGTGTTTACTTCATTATTGTTGACTTTGTCTTGTGCCTTTTTATAATTCCAACATTTTTTTTTGTGTGACCTAGTTTGCCACAAAACCAACATACACCATTTCTACCTCTGGACTTCAATCTATTGGCAGATTTTGACCTTCTTCTATTATTATTTTTTCCTCTTTTGTGACTCCTACCTCTATTGCTAGTACTTACAACAGTTAATGTATCAACAGATGAGGGTTCTTGATTTTTTCTCCTCATGTCTTTGTTGAGAAGAGTGGCTACAACATCATCAAATTTTAATTTACTTTTGGCAGCTACCAAAGTGTTAACTGTCATCACCACACCTTTCCAGTTATTTGGTAAAGAACATAACAATAGTATTGTTTTAATCTCATCATCTAAATTAATACCCACTGGAATCAATTGGGTGACCAACGTATTAAATTCATTTAGATGATTTGACATAATCCCACCTTCTCACATTTTCAAATTATGTAAGTAGTTAATGCATCACCGGATGAAGGTTCATGATTTTTTCTCCTCATGTCTTTGTTGAGAAGAGTGGCTACAACATCATCAAATTTTTAATTTACTTTTGGTAGCTACCGAAGTGCTAACTGTCATCACCACACCTTCCTAGTTATTTGGTAAAGAACATAACAATAGTATTGCTTTAATCTCATCATCTAAATTAATGCCCATTGAAATCAATTGGGTGACCAATGTATTAAATTCATTTAGATGATTCGACATAATCCCACCTTCTCGCATTTTCAAATTATATAACTTTTTCATAATGAATACCTTGTTCGAAGCCGATGCCATTTCATAAATTGAAGAAAGTTTATCCCACAACTCTTGCGTTGTCTTCTCAGCTGAAACATTATATAAAACATTGTTGGACAGTGAAAGAAAAATGGTTGCTCTTGCTTTCTTGTCCAGTTTCACCCAATCTTCATCTGATAAAGAACCTTGCCCTTTTGATTTGCCTACAAGTGCATTGGAGAGATCCTGTTTGATGAGTAATTATTCCATCTGCACCTTCCACATACCGAATTTCTGACCTACAAACTTTTCAACCTTCCATTTTTTGCATCGTCCATGGCTCTGGAAATTCTTCACCAATTTCTAGAAACTGATTTAGCATCGAGATTATCCACTAGGCTCTGATACCAATTGTTGATAAAATTGCAGAAGCAAAATGAAAAAAGAAATTGCAGAAAATAAGAACATAATATAAAAGATCTAAAAAACACAAAAGAAGAACACAAGATTTATAGTGGTTCGCCCAATAATGGCTACATCCACTTTCAACAAAGATTCTCTTTTTATTAATTCTCAATACAATCTACATTCAAGCAACAACTTTTAAAACTCAGTCTCATCTCCAAAATAGAAAAGTATACCAAAACGGTTGACTTCTAAATTAGCAAATACATGCTAAAAAGGAGTCAATTACAAAAGGATTTTGTTTTGAGTGTGAGAGATATTGTTGTTAAAAACCAAGATCTGAAATGCAAACCAAAAAATAACCTTTCACAAAAGAGAAAAACAGAAAAAGCAAGAGCTTTGCAAAAAGATGTGCAAAATAATATTATTCAGTAATTCATAATTACATGAGATGATTTACTTTATAAAAGCAAAGTATGCATAACCCTAATCTTATCTTGAGCAACAAGATAGCTCAACAAGATAAGTATGAGAATAATTAACCTAGAAATTAAAATATTACCTAAGTAAAGTTATGCAAGTGTAATTAAATATTAATTATACTAACACCCCCCATAAGTGCAACTTAGGGAGACTAAAAAAACATGCACCTAAAACTAAGATGAATGCAAGAAAGCATGAATGGGTCCCGACAACAAGGCCAGATCAGGTACCCATGTACAAATGCAATAATGAGGTAGAGAAGGAAAACCTAGTGGGACAAAACCCCCCTACAATGAGATGACTGTTGCAAAGAAGCACTGGAAGAACACTATGGAGTAACACTAGAACTGCAATCTGACAAGCAAGGAAAGATACTTCTATCTACAAGAAACCAAAGCAGAATCATAATAATGTGACAACAAACCTGATGCCACAGAACACTGGAAAATTCACAAACTGGAACAACCCTAGAATTTGTGAAGCAATAGTAGATGATATGATGACAAAATTTGGAAACTGTGTATCTTGATGCCGATGTCAAATTGTGACTAAAACTCTTCCATGGGAACAAGTACCATAAAGACTCTGGAACATTAACCATAAAAACATGGCCCTCAAATTGAGAAGGATTTGAACCAATGCAGATCAAGAACCATAAACTCTCAATCTAAAGTGTGAACCAATGTGAATCTGATGTGTCAAGCAAGAGACAAGATGTGGCCAAAAGAAACTAAGAAACTAGATATAACCCATGCGAGTTGTCAACAAATCAAGATGAGGATGGAGATCAAAGTGCATGCACACTCTAATCAGATTATTATGCAAGAAACCCCCTTGATGGAACTTTATCTCAGTTCATTTATTACAATAAGCCAACGATTGTAAATGGAGAGAATGCAAACATGCATAAATAGGAAATAAAAATAGCCCTCGGATTTGTGTAGAGGACTGAACAAGCTTTCCAACGCCGCAAGAATGGCGAAAAAATGATAAGCAAGTCAAAAGATATGTCTTCAAGAGTGAAAAAAACATGCGACTTCCGAGGCTGAAAAAGACATCAAAAAAGAAAAACCAAAAAATCACACCTGCACCATTGCGAAGTTCGTCAAACCAGCTTTCTAGCAATATCTCGTTTGTGAAAAAATGACTCTGTTTACCCAAGTTATGCCAAAAAGAAGAAAAAAAGCTCTGAAAAGAGGCCCTTTTAGCACTAACAAGAGGCAAAAATAAAGCACCCGGAGGCTGGCTCTCGGTTGCACATATGACCTTCGTTGAGCAAAAAGAACCTAGCAGAGCCCCTGGTCCACAATGGAACCACAACAAGGGCTTAAAAGGCCAGTAGGAGCTACGTGGAGGGTGTTGGTCGCCAATGGAACCAAGGGGAGAGCGGAGGAGCCGGTGGGGGCTAGAACTGAGAGGAGCAGTGGAGGAGATAGACCGGTGGCAGACCAGTGGCAGTGGTTGTTAGGTGGCGGGAGGGCGGCGCTCACCATTTGAATGGGTGGCACCAAAAACATCTTTGATTTTTTATTTTTTTAATATATTTTTTTTTAAATTCATACTCTGTGCCTCAGAAAACGTGTCTGGGGAGGTCGTACGACCTCCCTGGGAAAATTGTTTTGCCTCCCCGGTCGACAATGTCCAAATTGGACAAATTTGATATGAAAATAGGGGTTTTTGGGTGTTTTGAATCCAACGGCAAGGTTCATTTTGCCCCAAAGTGCCCAGAAAATTAGGCGACCCCCAAATCTCTCAGAAAAATCATCAAGCTTGAAACCCTCATGGATTTCTTCAACGATGACCAAAATGAATGAAATAAAAGTCATTTATGACTTTTTCTAGTGCTCTGAATCCAATGGAAAACCCTGATTTGATCCAAGACGCTACATGAATATGCTCAAGGAATGAAATCCTCGAGGAACCTCGAACGTGTTTTGCATTGAAATTCTCCAAAATATTGAGAAGGGGCTATGAATCAAGGCTCTAATACCATGTTAGAAACCAAGATTTGAAATGCAAACCAGAAAATAACCTTCCACATAAGAGAAAAACAAAAAAAACAAGAGCTTTGCAAAAATATGTGCAAAATAATATTATTCAGGAATTCATAATTACATGAGATGATTTGCTTTATAAATGCAAAGTATGCATAACCCTAATCTTATCTTGAGCAACAAGATAGCTCAACAGGATAAGGATGAGAATAATTAACCTAGGAATTAAAATATTACCTAAGTAAAGCTATTCAAGTGTAATTAAATATTAATTACACTAACAATTGTTGTTATAATTAGAAGGAATATTTGGGCTTTAGCAAACCCAACATTATCCTCTCCCCATCCAACAATTTTTTAGTTAATGTATCACTAGAAAAGATAGCAAAAGGATTATAGGATTGTCTATCAAATATGCATGAGATAGCCTCTACATCAAACAAGGTATTCTTTATGAAGAAATTGTATGATTTGAAAAATGAAAGAAGGTGACAATGTCTCAAATTATTTGAAAAAATTTAACACTTCGAGTAGTCAGTTAATTTCTATGAGCATCAATTTGGATGATCAAATTAAAGAATTTTTACTGATGTGCTCTTTACCTGATAGTTGGGAAGAAGTTGTTATGGTTGTTAGCAACTCAATATCTAGTAAGAAAGGAAGCGTGCTAAAATTCAATGATGTTGTTGGGATTCTTGTTAGTGAGGACATGAGAAAGAAACACCAAAGTACATCATAGGGAGATGCTTTGGTATTTGGAAATAGAGGGATATCACAAGAACGAGGGAAGATTAATTATAGGGAAAGATCAAAGTCCAACTGAAGATCAAAGTCCAAAGGTAGAAAAGTTAGTTGTTGGTATTGTGGTAAAGAAGGCCACATGAAGAAAAATTCCTGGTCAAGGAAAAACAAGATTGAAGAAGATGTAGTCACTCTTCTTTTATCTATAGGAGAAGTTACAACAGATGTTTGGGTGCTTGACTCAGGAGCATCATTTCACATTGCATCATGTAGGGACTATTTTAAATATTATCAAGCTAGTAACTTTAGTAAAGTTTACCTCAATGATGATGAGCCTTGTGATATCATTGGCAAGGGAGATGTTTTATTAAAATTTTAAAATGGTAATAGTTAGTTGCTAAAGGATGTTAGACATGTTCCTCAACTAAAAAAAATATAATTTCAGCTGGATAGTTAGATGCTCAAGGATGTAGTATTATTTTTGAGTCAAGCGCAAGGAAGGTGACAAAAGGAGTTTTTATGATTGCTAGAGGAATCAAATCTAGTACTTTGTATGTTTTAAAGGTTCAAATAGAAGTGTGAGCTACAATAGCAGTTGCAGACAATGGAACAGAGTTTTGGCATAAAAAGCTTGGTCACATGAGCAAGAAAGGCCTTGATATCTTGCAAAAGAGGAATCAACTTCTAGGTCTAAAAATGGTAGATTTGGACTTATGAGCATTGCATTTATGACGAGTAGAAGAGGACAAAATTCTCTACCAAAAAAATGTGAAGAATTCACGGCCATTGGAATTAGTGCATTCAGATGCCTTTGGCCTCTTTGAGGTACCACCTATTGGTGGCTCAAATTATTTTGTTACTTTTTTAGATGGTTTCCTTTAGGAAGGTTTGGGTTTATATGTTAAAAAATAAGTCTTTTTTTTTTGGTATGTAAAATTTTCAAGGCACTTGTAGAATATCAAATCGGCTATACAAAATTAAGTGTTGAAAAAATGACAATGAGGGTGAGCATTGTTCAAAAGAATTTGATGAATATTGTATAGAGAATGTGATTCAAAAATTAATATAGTTCTTACACCACAAAAAGTGGGGCAACAAAAAGGATAAATAGAACTAGTTTGGAAAGAGCATACAATATGCTCTTGAAAATTGGTTTAGGAAAATAGTTTCGGGTTGAGACTATAAATACAACAGTATACTTGATTAATAGAGGGTCATCCTCTCATTTATATTTTGGATTTCTAGAAGAGAATTGGTTGGGTAAGAAGATTTCTTATGATCATATATGAGTGTTTGGGTGTGAAGCTTTTGTTCATGTCCCACAAGAAAAAAGAACAAAGCTTGTTGTGAAGTCTAAAAGGTGTATCTTCATTTGATATGGAGATGAAAAATATGGTTACATGTGGAACCCAATTACCAAGCAAGTCACATGAAGAGTTGTGCTCTTCAATAAAAAGGTAATGACAAATTTACAAGAACAAGAGATCACAACTAAGGAGTATGTTCCATTAGATAACATCAAAAGTAGAAGTGATGTGTTAAAAAAAAGGGGATTGCAAATCATCCACTAGTACAACCACAAGTCTAGCGCCCAAATTTTCATGATAATAAAGTGCAATATCATCCCACTTGTACTCATGAGGAGAGTACTCCATAGGAATTTATTCCTCGAGTTTGAAGGTCCACCGGGGAACATAAGCCTACAATAAAATATAATGATTTCATTCGACATTTTCTACTATCCAATGAAGTTGAACCTACTATGTTTCAAGAAGTGTGTGAAGATAAAGATAGAAAATAGTGGATATAGGTGATGAAAGATGAGATGGGATCTTTGATGGAAGTCACAAATGGGATTTAGTGTATCTTCCACCTAATAAAAAAATTATTGAAAAAGATGGGTATATAGATTGAAGGAAGGAGGTGGGAAAAAGAGATACATGGCCATATCGGTGGTTAAAGGTTATGATCATCAAAAGGGCATTGATTTCATAGAATTTTGTTCACCAATTGTGAAAATGACCTTTATTATAATAGTGTTGGTTTAGTAGTTTTTATGATTTTGAATTGGAGCATATTGATGTCAAAACAACTTATCAACATGGTGACCTAGAAGAAGAATTATACATGACGCAACATGAAGGCTTTGAGGAAGAAGACAAAGATGATTTGGTTTGCAGACTAAATCAAAGTTTGTATGGGTTGAAACAAGCTCTGAGAGAATGGTATTTAAAATTTGATTCTTTTATGGATAAGATTTTTTTTACTAGATGTGAATCTAACCATTGTGTGTAATATGCGACCTTGGAGAATGGTGAATTTGCGTTGTTATAATATGTTGGTGACATGAAAATGATAAAAAATATCATGGTTATAGTTATCCAACTAAAAAAACAATTGTCTAAGAAATTTTTGATGAAGGATTTGGACGCTATAAAGCAAATCCTTGGAATGAAATTATCAGAGATAGGAAGAAGGAAATAAAATTGTCAAAGGAAAAATATATTGAAAAGGTGTTGAATAGGTTTAGTATGAAGAATGCAAAGGTTGTGAGTACCCCTCTCACTAATCATTTCAAATTATCTTCAAAGTTGTGTCCTAAGACATAGGAAGAAAACAATGCATAGAAAGAGTTTCTTACTCCTCTACTATTGGGAGCTCCTTATGTATGCAATGGTTTGCACAAGACCTAACATTGTTCATGCAATGGAGTGGTCAGTAGGTATATGAGTAATCTAAGAAAAATTCATTGGCAGGATATAAAATGGATTCTGAGATATTTGAAGGGAACATCATTAAGGTTTAGAGGAAATTATTCACAATTGCAAGGATATGTTGACTCTGACATGGTTGGTGACTTGGATAAAAGGAAATCTACCATTAGATATGTGTTTACTTTTGTAGGGGAAATGATCAACTGAATCTCTAGATTACAAAAGGTGGTAGCTCTCTCCACTCGAGAAGTAGAATATATTGCAATCACTGAAGGAGCTAAGGAGATGTTGTGGTTGTAGCGATTATTAGTTGAGTTGGGTTGTAGACAAATAGATTTTATTTTGTATAGTGACAAAAAAAGTTCTATTCACTTGGGAAAAAAAATTAGCTTTTCATTCACAAATGAAACATCTAGAGTTTTGATATCATTTTATTCGAAGTGTTATTGAACAGGGTAAGTTGAAAATTTGGAGAAGATACACACTATCTTGAATCTTGTAGATGCTTGTACTAATATTGTTTCAAAAGAGAAGTTAGAGCTCTGTAGAGCTTCTCTTAGTTTGGTAAACATGTGATAATAAGCCTAGAAAAGCGAGTGGCATCTTTGTGCATGCCTATTTGTAGCATGGATTAGACTTCAAGTGGGAGATTGTTCAAATGTGTGAAGTCCAACCGTCAACCTTTCACCTCCCTTGTTTTTGGACTCTGCTTCTTCAACCTTTTTCATCTCCTTTTGGATGTGAAGATTTTTTAGGATGCTTGTTTTTCCCTTTTACAAGTCCCATAAAATGTATGATGTGAATTTTAATTTGTATATAAAATATTAGTATCAATTAGAGATATAAGGTTGTGTTGTACAATGTTTATTTATTGTTACAATTAATAAGACAAAGAAAACTTTATTTTCCTATGGATGTAGCCAAATTCATGAACAACATAATTTATTTTTTCTATGTTTTGATATCTCTATTCTTTTATTTGCTATTTTGGTGATATATATTTTTATTTGCCTTAGTTTTCTTAACACCTTCCATAGAAAAATTAAATAATAACAAACAAAAGTGGTTGTTAAGAGACTCTTAATTTCATGGTGCCATTCAAGAAGACCAATCACCACACAACATAAAGGAAAACAACCACCAAGATTGATCATGCCCAAAATAATTAGTCAGCAAATAATAACAAAGAAAAACATACAAATAAAAATCCATGTGGCCAAAGGTGAAGCTATCTATTTCATAATCAAAGAAATTATCCATGAGAAAGAAAGTAGATGCCATGTGATGAAGAAATGCATTAGTAATTGATGTTGGAGAAATGTGAAATGGCCAAGGAACAAGATGTGATTCCTAGAAAACTACCACCAATAAAACTCATGTGACCAAAAGAAAGATAACCACCCAACTAGAAGTGCACCAAAGAGTATGATCTTACTGAAGTACACCAATTTTTCCTGATGCCCTTGAACAAAAGTGTCAAAAAATGATGAATTGATAGTTGTTTACTAGGTTCTCTAGCCTTCTAGATGCAATGGAGGGGTCTATTTTGGCCTAAAGTGCTAAAAAAAATCAGCTACCTCCAAGATTTAGCAACTAAAACCCTCCTTGAAACCCTTGTAGAAAATACAATGAAAATTGATGAAAAAGCTTCGCAAACCTGACTTTCTTTGACACCCCAAATTCAATGGTGAGCTCCTTGAAAACTCTACTCACACCCAACAAAATTTTGATGCCAAGATTGGTCCCTTAGCTTTTTGAATAAGTATGCAACATTGAAGCTTTGATACCATGTAGGCGTTTATGGTGAACTCCTCAACACCCCAAGATCACCTGTAAGACAATAATAACTTCCACAAGAGAGAAATGAAAAAATATCATGCCATGATTATGGATGGAAGATTGCCATATTGAATTTGATAATGTACATATGATGCCTTGCTTATAAAGGCAAGTTGTGAGATAAGATTATACAAAATTTTGACATGTGTCTTAATCTTGTACAATGAGACAACTACCTCAACAAATATTAAATGACTTCAAACACAAGCATTAAATGCCAAAAGATAAGATAAGATCAAGTGACAATTAAAACTATCTAGAAAGATTCCCTCCAAGAACTTAAGTGGACTTAACATGTAAATAGAACCTAGATATAGGTAAAACACCTATTTACACCAACATTGATTAATATTGTAGACACTTGTTACCTATGTATTAAGTTGATAAAATTACTTACTATTTTTTTCTGAATTATATTTAAGCTCCAATAAAAATAATAATTTTAACAAATAGCATTTTCATAAATAGATTCTTTAAAAAAATTAACTGAAAAATATACATGTTAGCACTTGAAAAATAAATATTATTAGTTTTCTCAATAGTATAAGTAAATGCAAGATTTCAAAAGGGATCAACCCCTTTTAACAACGAGACCCGAAATGATGCAGGAGCATCCCTAGTTGTAATGTAATCGTATAACAACCAAAA
This sequence comes from Sequoia sempervirens, assembly GCA_007258455.2. NCBI lineage: Eukaryota > Viridiplantae > Streptophyta > Pinopsida > Cupressales > Cupressaceae > Sequoia > Sequoia sempervirens. The sequence continues at coordinate 649,252,940 of VDFB02058242.1, read as the reverse complement.
ATAGTTCTTTTCTTACATTGCATTTAGTAGCAGTTTCACTAGTTCATTCTAGATTTTACCGTATCTTTGTTTCTTAGCTTGTAGAGTAAGATATAGCATCTACACACCGACATTTATCACATGTCCAAATTTTAGATCATTTGTATTTTCCTACCGAAGGTTATCGCTCTCAAAATTTCACTGTGTTACCAGTAGAGCATTTGGAGCCGACTTGGTCTAGAATTCTTATTGCAGACCTATCCCAAACTGTGCTAAGCCTAATAAGACATCATACAAGAATATTGGGTTCCATTCAACTAAAACACTATTAATCACACATAGATCTAGGACAAAATCCTACTTAATTCGACAGATTAAACTCATATCTCATCAATTTAACAATTTTAATTAAATAGATGCAAGGACAGATTGCCTTGAATCGCCATAATTCTTCGCTCATGTGATGTGAGCTAGGTCTTCTTTTCGTGGGAATTATTAATGGATTTTGGAGTCAATGACTTGTTTGTGTGTGGTTTGAAGAGTTTATTTGGTGTTTTAGTTGGCAGTTTCTTGGCAGATGAAGGTCGGCTTCTTGTGGCTTCGAAGATGGAAAAGCCGAGCTACTCCAAGTTTATAATTTTTGTGTTTGTGGAGGGGTTGGAATCGTTTGGCGCAGACACCTCCATTTCTCTACTGGTGATAGAGAGGCAAGCCACCTTCAAGGAAATCATTGACCAACGGCTTAAGTGTATTCTGCTTGATAGTGATCCTCTGGTCTTGGTTGCTGTAAAAATGGTGTTAGGGAAAGGTCATCTGGATAGAAAGGAGTATACATAGAACAATGCATACATTTCCTCACATTTTTTGGCTGTGTCGCTGGACGTTGAAGTGTCTAAGATGGAGGCCAAAGAATTGCTCGTGTGCCTGTTCCGTGGGGATTTGTTGGGTGGTTTAAAGGAGACTCTTTAAGCGAAATTTATTTCCAAAGGGATTTCACATCCTTCAGATTTGGAGCTACTCTGGAAAATGGACAAGGCAGTGAAAGTCTTCCCTTTCCTTCTATATTTAAAAGGGGCCGAGCTTATACATCACTGGATGGTCTCGGTTGTGGCAATGGAATTCCTGAAAAGGAAACTAGGGTTGGTGGTGGAGGAAGGTTTGGACTGGGTGGTTGATTTTGACACATTTGCAAAATTGAATGGGCTTCTTTGAGGCTTGACCTCTTTTTGTTTGAAATTTTTCTCATTGGATAGTAGTTTAGCCTCTGGGTTTTTCGATGTTGGCTTGGTCGAAGCCAATTTTGGCTGAATTCTGTGAATTTATTGGGTAGATAGGGGAATCAGTCAAGTTTATGGCTTCTAGTTTGGTGATGAACTCCTACATAGCAGACACATTGTATGGCAGCTTTTATTATTAATAAAATAGCTAATCCTTATGTATAAAAAAAAAACAATTGTAATTAAATAGAATGATCATACCATCACCATGGTGTTGGATCAAAATGCATGCAACACTAGTATAATCCTTAGATAAATGAATCAAAACTTTGCAACAAATTTAGTAGGAAAAACTCCACATTGAGATCGTATTTGTTTGTAGTTGCCAAAAATTACATAAGAATCTAGACCCTTTGAATGATCTAGAATTAAACATATATAGAAAACCAAATTCCCATGATTGTGGTTCTGAAATAAAAGATGACTATAATTAACTCTAACACCTAAGTCTTAAACTGAAAATAGAACTAAAATTAAAACATACACATAAAATAAGATTGAATTGCAGTCGAATCTTTTTGCTAATTTTAAGGAAATCATAAAATAAATGAAAATTTCATAAACCCAAAGCTGGGTGCCACCCAGTATAGTTCAATTATCATTTAAAAACTAAAGAACTTAAAAGAAAACTATGATCAGGAGCCAATTCAGACTGAAGCTAACTGAGAATCTTTAGACATCCAACACACATTCTCAAAATATTGGAGATCTACAAAAGCATGCCATCTTCAGTATCATCAACATGTTTGCAAAACATTGGTCCACCTACAACTATGACACTTATCCTGTCTCCAGCTTATTTAGAGAATTTATTGGACCATGTTGGTACTATCTCATTCATTCTTTCTATGGATGGTCCCTTATGAAATTGTATTTTAATTTTTTGATCAAAAGTGGCCCTTTCAATTTGTTGTTGTTTTCCCGAAAAAGCTTCTAACTCCTCCTAAAGAGATTGGAATTTTACTTTCTTGTTGACCATGTTATCTATGCCTTCCTAGGCAACATGTCCTTGCATTGAATTTTGTAACTCTTCAATCATTTCTCAGATTCTCTTACCAGTGAAGGGATTTCCCAAAACATGCATCCTAGATCTTCTATGGCTTTTCGGATGTCACTCATTTCCTTCTCAACTCAAATTTTGTCATTGTTCAACTTATCTTTACATCCATTCAAGATCTACACCCTGAATTCAATTGCTCTTACCCAAATAGGAATCAACATTTTCTCTCCTTCCTCAATTATTGTGGCCTTGAGAAATTCTTCCTCTTTAGTTTCATTAATTTGGTGGAGGATTGGAATGTATTCCTCATATTAACAAATCTTCATCAATACTTAAAATGAGCTACTGAACATCACTATTCTCATCATTAATAGCATGGTACGATTTGACAAGTCATTTTAAAATGTTTTTTGTCAACTCCAAGAAGTTTTCCTTCCATTGTTGCACAACTGGGATCCATCTATCAGCATTAGAGGGCCTAATTTCCCCTTTCAAAGCAGCTTGAAGCATAAACTTAGGGTCTCTATCACCTATGGGCCCAATGAGATTATTGATGCAAGCAGTTAACTTTTTAACTTGAGCTTTAAGCTCATCTTTTGTATTCTCATCCTTTTGCATCCTTCTCAAAATAGCAAATATTGACATCTGCAAACCCTCCCTAGTTTACACCCCCAAATCCACTTGACGAATTTGGTAATCAAAAGGTGTCATCTCAGATTCTAGCTTGTCTACTAGAGGGACTACTATCTCATCTATTTTGTTTCCTTTCTCATCCATTGAGATGGTAGAAATCCTTTGAGCCTTCTTCTTTCTTCTTCCAGGAGACTAGAAGGTCTCTGATAGTACTGTTAAGCTTGGCTTGGGAGTTTCTATATACATCCTTTGTCTTTTCTTGATAGTCTAGTTTAACTAGATTGGTATTACAACAGAGGTTTCATTGGGAGGAGTAGAAACCGTTCTTGCATCTTGATAAGCACCAATGTTGACTTTTGACTCTTCTTGAGTTTTATTTTCTTCTTCTTGAGCCCTTTCTTAGTGCACTTCCTCACTTTAAGATCTCTCTTTGGAATCTTTCTCTTCTTGGTTGGCTTCCTTTTCAACCTCTTCTTGTATTAATACCTCCTCTTGAGAAATGTGTTCATCTATGTGAGGTATTTCTTTATTCACTTCCTCACGTAACACTTCCTCTACATTAATATCAAGTTGTACATTCCTAAAAACATCATCAACATCCTTAAGCACTTCCTCTTCTTTGAGAGACTCCTTTTCAACCTCTTCTTCCTCAACAATGGTTTCAGTAGGGATTCCTTCTCCAGTGGGTAATCCACTTGTAGGAAGGGGAGGAATTGGAAATGGAGGCTGAGATGGTGGCACAAGTATTCTTTTCTCTAGTGATGGAGGTGGACTAGGCAATGGAGTCTCAAGAAGAGGGGTAGAGGAGTAAGCCTCTTTAGTTTCCTATTTGGCTACTCTTTCTCTAGTTTCTACCCTTTTTCTCCTTCTTTTGTAAAGCTTTTCTCCTTCTAGTTCATCCTCTTCCTCATAAGCAATATTAATATGCCCCTTTTCTTTCTTTCTCTTTCTTTCTTCTCTAGCGGATTTCCCTTGTCTTTCTTCTTGGCTACAGGGGTGTTGGAGGAAGGTTTATTATGCGCTTTCGTCATAGTTACCTTGTTTGAAGTTTTCCCTTCCTTTTTCTCAACTACTTTTGGCTTCTCTGGAGGTTTGGCCATGGATAAAGGTGTAGTTAACTAGCATTGAAAGCATGCCACCACCTATTGATACCTATCCTTTATGTTATCATTTTTCTTGACCAAACAATCTACATTGAAAATAGGAACATCATAGTTCCTCTAGGCAGCATAGGCTAGATCCAAAATCTTTCCATCATCTACTTGTTCTTTAGGGATCCTATCCTTTAAGAAATTTCTCATCAAATATTGTCAACCAATAACAATATTTCAAACTCACTTCAAACTCTTCCTCACAATTTGGCCAATGATTTGTTGGAGTACGAAAGACACTGAGAGGTGGGGTGAATCAATGTCTTAACAACCACATTTAATTTTCTGATATTTCAAGATCATTTAAACTATTTGAAAACAATATAAATTCTATTTCAAAAGTATAATCAAATGCAATAAGTAATTTACATATTCTTAGCAACATATAAATGTGAGTGTTGTAATATAAAATAAAAGACAACAAGATCAAAAAGGCATCCACAAAAATTCATGACACAATATTTTTCATGAGTGGAAAATCCTCATAGGGATGAAAAATCACTCGGTAAAAATGCCTCACTGGCTTACCAAAATGACTCACTATAAAAGCCTCACTAGCTACAAAATGCCTCACTGGCAAGGCCTCACTAGTTACAAGATGCCTCACTGGAAAAGGTCAATCTATGTCTCATTGACATGACCTTAAAACACAATTTTCAATCATGAAGGAAAATACATTACAAAGGGTTGCTTTGTTTCACTGCATAACATTTCTACTTCTCAAACTAACACATTCTATATCCTAAAGATTCATTGGCTTGGGATCTTTAAAATATAAAATATATCAGTTTATACAATCCACTATTTTGCACATTGCATGCAAAAAATATTTACAAAATTTTGTTTATACATTCATCATAATAACTCTGTGAAAGCACTAAAAACAAAAAATGATAAATCATTTTTTAATTAAACATTCAATGGTGTTCATGATATTGTCATCTGTCATACATTACAATCATCAAAGAAACCTCTGAAATTGATCTCATAACTGCCTACTCATGTCGAGTCATTCTGGTATCTTTTAACATCTTTTAAACTGCCTCTTAATCTGCCTTTTGCTCATAAATGGATGACACAACAAAAACACACAACCGCCTCATATAGTCGACACATCATACAAAATAACTCACAATGAAAACTTGAGTTCAATGTCGACACACCAAACACAAAAACATGGCTTGTGTAAAGACATTTAATCAATCTACTAAATGGTTTAGACCTCATGCCCTAGCAGTGGGTAACTTGCAAACCAAAACAATAAACCCTTTTGAATTACATTATGCAAATTGCAAAAAAAATTGTAACATCACGTGTCCTCGGAAATGACATAAGATAACACACTATATGCTCATGGCGCGCCCTAGCAATAGGGTCTTTGAAGACTCAAGATAATAAACCCATGAGATAAATAATAGACATACCCTTGCTACAAATAGACCAAGGTCAACACAATAAAATACATTGAACAAAAATGATACCCTAAGTTGACATAATAAACCTTTGTGCATAAGATAGAAAATCATGAATATAACAGAGGGAATCCAAGCACAAACAAATTTTGAAAAACAACGTGACCATGACCAATACCATTTCTAGATTAACTAAATACCACAAAGAGTAAGGATTTGAGTTACCAAAATGAGCAACATTAAAAACTTTAACTGCCTTTGAAACCTTGAAACCATTTTTTGAACTATTGGCCGCCAAACCACCAATTCCACCAAGCTTCACCAAACTTCTTCCAAGCTCTAAGTCAACTGTGAACAAATGATACCTTGTTTTTGCAAAAATGATGACATTTAGGGCACAACTGATTGTGTTGGTGTTTAATGCCAAATAATGTGTGTCGATATTTTCATAACTATAATAAGCCTCATAATACCCAAATGAATATGTCGGTCCACCTAATTAAACACCATAATGCTTTGTTGGTTTGATTATCATTTAAATGTCCACCTTGTAAATAATAAAATAATCATCAAATGATATATATCATGACTTGTATAATAAGTGCCACAATTATGCCTTGTATCTATGTAATGATACAAATCAATGTGTTGAATAAAACTAATGCTAATGTGCCAAGACCAATATAAATCATTGATCAATAAATTGATTAATGATAAATATATATAATCCAAGAATGTAAGATGTCAAAACATCTACTGTATGTATACCAAATATGTTGTCCCCATATGTTGAATATGTATGCCAAAGCTAACCATAGCTTTCATTCAACATAGAATGGTTGAGTATATGCCAAGATAACCCTTGACATCAATGTCAAAGTCAATGTCAAAGGGGTCAACAAACTCCCCATTTGGCATTGATTTCAAACCTACCACAAAATGCAACCTGTATGATCACCAATGCATTGTCATTTCATCATCATATGATTACCAAATGAACTTAGCAATAACCCAATATACAGTGTGGAGCAAAAACGGATTTGCAATGTAAATTTGAACCTGTACCAATATAATGAAAATAAAAATCTGAACTTGTATCTATGTGTCTCAACTATTCTCCCCCTTTTGAAAACAATGCCAAATGTTAAAGGGGTGGTAAACCAACAAATACCTTCCCAATAACTTCAAATTGTTGTCACAGTGACACAAAACATTTTCAGATCTAAATATTGAAATATGAAAATAAACCACTGCATAATGAAATATAGGACTTCCACATAATGAAAACTGGACATAGACAACACCACTAAAAATCTGCATGTACTAGAGCCCAGGGATGTGTAATATGCATTGTAACTCCTCTAAAACCGTGATCATAAAGATCATTTGCTTTCCCTTAGAACAACAATGATGAAGGAATAAAAAATAAAGTTGCATTCAACCAACTCAAATGAAGTCATAAATGAGCTTAATAATGCATCCTTGTCAAGACCACTGTACTCTTGACCTCATACCTTTACAGGTTGAGAAGATGAATAGGAGAATCATGAGAATTAGAATCATTTGCATCTAACTTTGTAAACACTTTCATTAAATCTCTTAAATGATAAAGTCACATCATCATGCATTCACTGGTAAGAAAATATAAAGAAGTACAGTTCATTGTCCACAAAGCTATTATCATGCATCAATGATATTTTTCTTTCATTCACTACCATGTATTATACATGATATAAACTTCTCTTCATTTCTTACAAAGATTTAACTGTAGAAGATTATATCTTACTGTCTTAATGCAACAATGATTGACATCATGCTCTACTTGAACTTGTCGCTATCTCTAGCATGTAGCACTACACTAGGAACAAGAATGATGGTCACTAGACAAGAACCAAAGCATTGACAACATCTTCAAGATATAATTATCATCAAACCTTCATTGGGATTGAGAATCACACATTGGAATACTACTTGAGGAACTATCATCATGAACTCCCCCTAACTGAAACTCGCCTGTAAACTACCAGTTTGTAACAAAAAGCTTAATACATACTAGATTTGCACATTGAAATATGAATAAATCTCTTTGATAACCATGATCTTTGTAATCATTCTCCTTTCAAAATACACTGCTCTTCTATGTATCAAGGCTTTCAAAAATACATCACGGTCTGTCAGAGAAAACAAACTGCAAATACCATATTCAGAGTGCAATTGCATTACAATTGAAACACTTTGTAAAACAAAACACTATTATTATAGTAGCATCATCTGAAATATGACATAACATGAAACAAGAACATGGAAGGTATGAACTAGTTTGATGAAGAGCTCTATAAACTTGGCATTCTCTTTGATGCAAAACAACTTAACCTAATCAATATGAGGAAACTCATGTTCCAAGAATGATCTGGCAATCCTTTGAACCTTCATAATGTAAAATTTTCTATCAATCCTCTCATAGTAACTAATATCACTGTCGTGATACAATTTCTTGAAGAAGACCAAAACAACAATTTTCAAGATATAATCAAACCTTGATATACTTCATTCAACATTGCACCTATTTCTTTGTCAAGAGACTACTCCATTCTATATGTCATAATTGAAGATCATTTCCTTTCATTTCCACTACATTTATAAAAAAACAAGATTATTGTCCTACAAGACATCAATATGTTAAGCAACACTATCCTTAAAGAGCACTGTCAAAAGAGTAGATTGAAAGGAAAACATAGATTGAAACACATTGATTCCACTACATCCATTATTGGTATCACACAAATTCACTACCTCCATTATCTTTGTTAGGTATTCATCTTCATGCAAACACAAACTGTTATAGAGAAAAATGCCAATGTCACTAAGATACCAATGTACTTATCCATTGTGCAAAATAATTTAATAGACCACCACCAATTTTGTGCTATCTATTTCTCTGAGGTACAATAGTCATTAACACATTGTTCCAAAAACAAACAACCTCAATGCAATACCATATGACATCTCACTATTTGAACAAAACAAAGAGCAGAAGAAGAATATTATAATACTATCAATGTGTCAAGAATGTCATTATATCAATCTCTTGCAACTAAGCAACATGAGAAGATCATAAGACTTTGGAAATACCACAAAGGGCTGAAAGTTTTATCATCATAAGACCAATCAACTGAAATAAGGGCAATAAACTCATTCACTATCTCAAGAAGAAACATCAAACTAGAGCATAGAGTCACTTCACTGTGTATGAAAGATCATAAACATAAACCATCAACACTATTTTTAACACTGTGAATGTTGTCCAACATCTATTGAAACAGATGATCCTGAATGAAGCATGTTCACAACTTGAAGTATAGATACCAAACCAACTAGACTCCCTATCTGACCATGCAACCTGCCAAACCTCCTAGGATTTCTTGGGGGTAAGAGATAAAACATTGATAACTCCCCCTGAATTCATGTTACTTCTCAAGAAACTGGTGATGTGGCTTGTGCAACATGCACAAGTTTAGGATCCTTCTTGTCCTAAATTTTTTTTCTCTTCCAAGTTTGCATAGGCTCCTTCTTTTTCTTGCTTAACATATTTTCCTTCTTAATGTGGTCAGGTGGCTTCACAGGATTTCTTCTGCAATCATGTGTTGTGTGGCCTATAGCATATGATATTTCTATCTAGACCAAAGGGATGGTAATTTCTTGATATTCGACCAAGAGTACTTCCATAACTTGCTATATGACCAACTTTATTACAGTTATAACAAACATTGTTATAGTTTTGATTTAACAAACTATCAAAACTCTTTTCCTTATTCCATCCAAGACTATTTCTTCAATGAGTTCTCCAATCTCTAGCTCTATGACCATAAACATGACAAGAATAGCAATAACCATGAAACTGAGAGTATTTGTACCTTATTGAATGGTATTGCCTGAAAAGTGGATATCTTGAGAATCGACTTGTCCTTCTATCTTCATCAACACATTTATTTTTTGTCTTATTTTCAGGTACAATAGCATGATGACCCAAATCTATCTTATTCCTCGGTGCATTTCTGATTTTAGAAGCCTTTCCTTCTTCATATCCTAGGCCAGATCTGTTAGATATTTCCTTTTGACATATAACCATTTTCTCAAATAACTCAATATTTTGTTCACTTTGAAGACATCTATTCAAATCATGATTGATCTTTTCTAACTGTTGTTTCAAGGTATCCATTTCAATTTCTAGTTTTAGGCATTCATTAGTTTTGATTTCAAGATCATATTTTGTAAAATCAACTACCCTTTTTGCTTCTTCAACTTTAGTTTTTAGAAAAATAATCAGTTTATTAGATTCATCAACTTGACTCTTTAAGTCCATAATTAGATTTCTTGCCTCTTCAAGTTCTAAAGAAACTTTTGCAAAATATGAACATACCCTGTCTTTGGAATCTTTTTCTTATTGAAGTTGGTCTTCAAATTTTTGATTCTCTTTTCTAAGTTGCTTGATCACATCTAGAGCACATAAGAATTCTCCTTCTATATCAACCTCACACTCCTGTTCATCATACTCTTATTCATAGTCATATTCACCCACAAAGAAGTCTCCTTCTTCATCATCAATCTCAACAACAAAATCACCTTCTCTTTCATCAAGTTCTTTTCCGCTTACACTCACAATGAAGTCTTCCTTTTTATCAAGACTCTCAACTGCAAGACCATTCTATTTATCACACTTCATGTCAGATTTCAAGGGTGACGTATGCAACAAATCATTACTTGTCTAGACTGGGGCTTGTTGTACAACTTTTTGATCAGTACTCTTCCTTCCTCTATTTCTTCTACACTTTCCCATGGTACTCCACTATCAGGACCTACCCAAGCCTATTAGACCTCTATAGGGAACGTATGCTTTGATTCCACTTGTTGGAGAATGAAATACATTGAGAGGGGGGGTGAATCAGTGTCTTATCAACCACATTTAATTTTCTGATATTTCAAGATCATTTAAACTCTTTGAAAACAATATAAGTTATGTTTCAAAATTATAATCAAATGCAGTAACTGATTTGTAGATTCTTAACAACATATAAATGTGAGTTTTGTAATATAAAATAAAAGACAACAAGATCAAAAAGGCATCCACAAAAATTCATGACACAATATTTTTCATGAGTGGAAAACCCTCATAGGGATGAAAAACCACTCGGTAAAATGCCTCACTGGAAAAGACTCACTGGCTACATAATGCCTCACTAGCAAGGTCTCATTGGCCACAAAACCTCACTGGTTACAAGATGCCTCACTAGCAAAGGTCAATCTATGTCTCACTGACATGACCTTACAACACAATTTTCAATCAGGAAGGAAAATACATTACAGAGGGTTGCTCTGTTTTACTACATAACATTTCTACTTCTCAAACTAACACATTCTATATCCTAAATATTCATTGGCTTTGAATCTTTAAAATATAAAAAATATCAGTTTATACAATCCACTATTTTGCATATTGCAAGCAAAAATTCTTTACAGAATTTTGTTTATACATTCATCATAATAACTCTATGAAAGCACCAAAACCAAACAATGATAAATATTTTTTTAAATAAACATGCAATGGTGTTCATGATATTGTCATCCGTCATACATTACAATCATCAAAGAAACCTCTGAAACTGATTTTATAACTGCCTACCCCTGTCGAGTCATCGTGGTATCTTTTAACATCTTTTAAACTTCCTTTTAATCTTCCTTTTTCTCATAAATGGATGACACAAAAAAAACACACAACCACCTCATATAGTCGACACATCATACAAACTAACTCACAATGAAAACTTGAGTTCAATGTTAACATACCAAACACAAAAACATGGCCTATGTAAATACTTTTAATCAATCCGCTAAATGGTTTAGATCCCATACCCTAGCAATGGGTAACTTGCAAAACAAAACAATAAACCCTTTTGAATTACATTATGCAAATTGCAAAAATGTTTGTAACATCTTGTGTCCTCAGAATAATAAAAGATAACACACTGTATGCTCATGGCATGCCCTAGCAGTAGTGTCTTTGAAGACTTAAGATAATAAACCCGTGAGATAAAGAATAGACATACCCTTGCTACAAATAGACCAAGGTCGACACAATAAAAGACATTGAACAAAAATGATACCCTAAGTCAACATAATAAACCTTTCTGCATAAGATAGAAAATCACGAATATAATAGAGGGAACTCAAGCACAAACAAATTTTGAAAACAATGTGACCATGACCAATACCATTTCCAGATTAACCAAATACCACAAAGAGTTAGGATTTGAGTTACCAAAATGAGCAACATTGAAAACTTTAATTGCCTTTGAAACCTTGAAACCATTTTCTAAATTGTTAGCCGCCAAACCACCAATTCCACCAAGCTTATCCAAAATTCTTCCAAGCTCTAAGTCATTTGTGAACAAATGATGCCTTATTTTTGCAGAAATGATGACATTTAGGGCACAACTGATTGTGTTGATGTTTAATGCCAAATAATGTGTGTCGATATTTTCATAACTATAATAAGCCTCATAATACCCAAATGAATATGTTGGTCCACCTAATTAAACACCATAATGCTTTGTTGGTCTGATTATCATTTAAATGTCCACCTTATAAATAATAAAATAATCATCAAATGATAAATATCATGACTTGTATAATAAGCACCACAATTATGCCTTGTATCTATGTAATGATATAAATCAATGTGTTGAATAAAACCAATGCCAATGGGCCAAGACCAATATAAATCATTGATCAATAAATTGATCAATGATAAATATATATAATCCAAGAATGTAAGATGTCAAAACATCAACTGTATGTATACCAAATATGTTGTCCTCGTATGCTAAATATGTATCCCAAAGCTAACCATAGCTTTCATTCAACATAGAATGGTTGAGTATATGTCAAGATAACCCTTGACATCAATGCCAAAATCAATGTCAAAGGGGTCAACATGATCCTCCAATTTGGACTCATGGATGAAATATGCTCCCATCACCTTGATGATATTCCCAATGGGGTCAAATCTTCCCCAAGCATCTTGGTACAAATCAAAGTTATAT
>VDFB02058242.1:649201319-649240288 GCA_007258455.2 Sequoia sempervirens | reverse complement strand
TGTTGCACAGAGAAATCCCTAGGCTCCAAGACAAGGTATGCCACCAGATCCACTATCCTACGTTGGACCATATTTTAATTCTTATTCATTTGGCAACCAATGGTAACCCCCATATCCACCTAGTTATGGAGGATATCCACCATAGCCTTGGAGTAACCCCCCAAATTCATAGCCTAGCCACTAGAGTCCTCCACCTCAGTGGCAACAACCTCAGGGGAATTGACAACAATTTCAAGGGAACTGGTAACCACCTCTAGGAAATTGGTAGCAAACAAACCAATGGAGAGGAGGGAAGTAATGGACTACCTAGAATACCACCTACATGCAACCACCTTCTCAACCCCAACAACCTGCTATAATTCCTCCACCTGCTAACCCAAATACTAATGCACCTAAACCAACCCATCTACCAGCTCAACTCACACCCAATCCTAATAATAAACCACAACAACAAGCTATATATTACGTTGATTCAAACCAATTTCCTACATATGTTGTGAGTGTAAGTGATGTCCATTTGCATTCAAAAACCAAGTTACCAGCCCCTTCCAATCCCATCATTACTAAGCTTCTAGGGGAGGAGGAGGAGGAGTCTTTGAATGATCCTATCCAGCCAAATGCACCTAAAATTCCTGAACCAATCCAAGCCAAATGAACTGATCAAGAACCACCATTTCCCCAGAGACTAGAAGTCACTAAGAAGAAGAGAAGGAGGATACTACTTTTGACATCTTGGATAACCTAAAGCATATATGCATTCAAATACCCCTATTTCAGGCTATAAAAGATGTTCCAATCTATGGCAAAGCCATTAAGGAAGCTTGTCTTAAGAAGCCAGGAAGGAAGAAGAAAGACCCAACTACAGTTCATGTGGTGGGCCAACTAGCTGATATCATGTTGTGAAAAGTGACTATTCCCAAGTATAATGACCCAGACAATCCTGTGGTAGTAGTTTCCATAAATGGGATTCAAGTGAAGAATGCTCTAATTGATTTAGGGGCAACAATCAATGTAATGACCAAAGACATCCTACAAAAACTAAACATTGCAAGCATGAGATCTACTCCTACTATCTTGCATCTTGCAGACAACTCTACTGTTAAGCTCGATGGTGTATTGGAGGATCTTGTGGTAGTGTTAAACTCTTAGGAATATCCAGCATATTTTATGATTCTTTCTCCTAAAGCCACATTAGGCGGGTATCACATTATCCTTGGAAGACCTTGGTTGGCAACCGTAGATGCCTTCATTGGATGTCAGTTAGGTGACATGATCATTTCAGATGGAAGGAGTACTAAAAATTTTGTTCTTTATCCACTTGCTCAACCATCTCATGATGAAGAAGATTATGTATGGCCACAAGTTGGTGAAGAGGCCGAAGAAGTTAATTCTATGGCGCAACTCATGATGCTAGGTAGAAGATCTTTCATGCAGCTCCAAGAAGAGGATGAGGTATTGGTTAGCATCATTCAGAATCATTACGGAGTGGAGGACACATCATCTTCTACTTCAGTGAGTATACTTTTTTTTGTTCTTCCTCTAGCCACTGTTCCTACAGATGTTCTTCCTACAGATGCTTTTCCAATAGATAGACTTCCTGCAACAATAGGTTTGTTCCGTACACTACTTCCATGTGAACTAAAAGTATCATGTGTTAATGAAGTAGCCATGATAGAATTAACTACATAAATATAGGTGTCAGAAGGAAGATATCTAAATATCAATAATAAATTGAGTGAAACGCAACAACTGTTGAAAAATCTACTAATATCCCATCAACATGCATTTGCATGGGATTATCATGACATGAAGGGATTGGATCCTAAAATTTGTACCCATAAGATTTATATTAGAAATGATTGCACTCTATAAGACAACCACAAAGGAGGATTAACCCTGCACTAAGAGAAATTGTGAAAGGAGAATTGCATAAATTATTGGATGTGGGATTTATCTATCCCATTTCAGATAGTTAGTGGGTGTCTCTATTGGTGATTGTGCCTAAGAAAGGAGGAAAGTGGTGAGTTTGTATTGATTATAAAGAACTTAATGCTGCCACTAAGAAAGATCACTTTCCTTTACCATTCATTGATCAAGTATTAGATACACTTGCAAGAAAGCAATACTTCTCTTTTCTAGATGGATTTAGCAGCTTCAACCAGATCCAAATTGCACTAGAGGACCAAGAAAAGGCCACATTCACCTATCCATGGGGGACCTATTCCTACTCGGTACTCCCATTCGGCTTGTGCAATGCTCCTGCAACCTTCTAGAGGGCAGACATTGGTATATTTTCAGACATTTCTCATGATTACATGGAGATTTATATGGACAACTTTACCACTTATGGTGTTGACTTTGATCAAGCATTGGAGAATCTCAAAAGGGTCCTACAAAGATGTGAGGATCAAAACTTGTCCTTAAATAGTGAAGAATGCTTTATGATGATGCAAGAGGCTATAGTTCTTGGCCACTACATCTCCCACAAGGGAATTCAAGTAGATCCTATGAAAAATAGAGGTAATCACAAATCTTCCTACACTTGCAAAACAAAAAGATGTTAGAAGTTTCTTGGGTCATGCAGGATATTATAGGTGATTCATCAAAGACTTCAGGAGAGTAGCAGCACCGTTGTATACCCTTCTCACTAAGGATGTTGAATTTTAGTGGACTGAAGCTTGTGACAAGGCATTTTTTGCTTTGAAGACAACTTTGACAAACGCTCAGGGACCCAATTGGGAGCTTCCTTTCCACATTCACACTGATGCATCAGATTATTCCATAGGATCAGTCTTAGGAAAAAGAGAGGGAGTTTTTGAGAATTCTATATACTTTGTCAGCAAAAACTTGTAGTGAGTTGAATTCAATTATACTGTGATAGAGAAGGAAATGTTGGTCGCAGTTTATGCATTGAATAAATTCAGACATTACATAGCGGGCTATCAAATCTTTGTACACACTGATCATGCAACCATTAGATATCTCATGTATAAACCTTTGATCATAGGGAGGTTGGCGAGATGGTTATTATTGATGCAAGAGTTTGATATAACTATTGTAGATAAGCCAAGAAGAGCTAATGTTGTTGCAGATTTTCTTTCAAGGTTGACTACATTAGAAGACAACCAACCCATAGATGACTATTTTCCTGATGAGTATCTATTCTCCCTCAATGTGCAAATACCCTGGTATGCTAACATAGCCAACTAATTGGTCACAGGTAGAGTTCCTTCTCATTTCTCCCCAACAGAGAAAAGGGCACTCATTGAAAAATATTTTCATTTCTCTTGGATTGCTAGATGTTTGTTTTACATAGGGCCTAACCATGTTATGATAAGATGGGTAAGAGAAGATGAGACTTATAACATTTTGCATGCATGTCATAATGAGCCATGTGGAGAACACTTTGCGGCCAAAAGGAAAACAATGAAGATCTTGAACACAAGGTAGTACTGGCCAACACTCCATAGAGATGCAAGAAGGTATACCAGAAAATGTGATAGATGTCAGAGGATGGGTAGACCAACCAGATCTGATGAGATGCCATTGTGACCTCAAATAGTGATCACTCCTTTTGACAAATGGGGATTAGATTTTGTGGGACCAATTGAACCTCCATCAAATGGTAAGTCTTATATATTGGTGTGCACTGATTATGTAACAAAATGGGTAGAAGTCAAGGCCAAGCATGCAAAGGATAACAAAGTTGCAGAATTTCACAAGATATGGAGTTCTAAGAGAAATAGTGACTGATCAAGGGCGACAATTCACATCAACCCTTGTTACAACACTGGTGAATTAATATAACATCAGACATAGAGAGTCTACTACTTATCACCCCTAGGATAATGGCCAAGTTGAGGTGAAAAATCAAGAAATTGAAGCTATTCTGACAAAAACGGTGGCTATTCATAGGAAAGATTGGGCGAATAGATTGCTCGAAGCTATTTGGGCCTATAAGACAACATGGAAAACAACTATAGGTTTCACCCCATTTGAGTTATTGTATGGAAAGATTGCCATGATGCCAATCGAATTTGAACACAAAAATCTGTAGACTACTGTGGATTTAGGGATGGACATTTTTGAAGCATAGAGAGAAAGAATCATGCAGCTAAATGCTTTGGATGAGATAAGTAGAGAAGCCCTGCAACATACTGAAGTAGTGCAGAACCAGAGAATCAAGTGGCATGATAGATTTATCAAAGAAAATAAGTTCAAACCAGGAGATTCAACCTTTCTCTATGACTCTAGATATCAAGACAATGCAGAAAAAATGCAAATGAGATGGCTAGGACCCTCTGAGATTGTTGAGGTATTTCCTGATGGAGCTATCTAGCTTACCACCATTGACCCTTTCAAGTTTAAATTACTTGTCAATGGTCATCACCTCAGGTTATATCATAAGCCAACTTCTAAAGAAGAATTCTTGTAACAGTTCACCCAGCACTTAGAGCTTCCTGCAGTCGAAGGTAGTGGACCTAGTGTCCCTCCTTTGGCCTAATTGAGGTATGTACTTTTCATAATAAAGAATTTCACTTATGTGGAAGTCCTTTTCTCCATTATCCACCCATCCACCCATCTGTACCACCTTTCTCTCTCTTCCATCACTTTATTCCATTCATTCCATTCCACCCCATCTTCATTTGTCGCTTGATCCATTTTCCAGCAAGGTGAGCGTTACTTATCCACGATCTCTGCAGTAAATATTCCACAAATTTAGGTATGTGTGCATTAATTACTATATTTAATCATATTTTAAGTACATTCATTTAATTGTTGTACGTTAGCATAGGTATTCACATAAATGTCATTATTGTTTGTCAATCACCACTCCCCATCTCACATGTGTGGACACATGTCCAAATTTAGTTTGGGGGAGGGAAACAAAAAAGATGCAAATATTTTATTGCCCATGTGTCAAAACATATTAGGTTGCATTAGAATTTTAAAATGAGTTGATTGCATGAGTGAGATGAAAATTACTGCAAGCGCCCATTCTTCCTATCATAACTTCCCTCTATCACCTCTTTCTTGCTATTATTGCCTTGTCCTAACTATGAGTTGCAAGCAAGAAGATAAAACAAAAGAAAGGAAATATAGTTGATGCAAATACTATTTGAAAGGAGTTGTAGAGCATTTGTTTGATTGCAGACAATGGGAGGTGGGTTAGTTTGAAATGAACCCAAAGTGCATGATATTTTACTACATGATACATAATGCCTGGCTGAATTTCAAAATTGTGGATGGATAGACTACTTTTTGAAACTAGATGGTTTTGATGAAGGCATTGCCCTTGAATTTTCCCAGACATTTTTAGAAGGAAAATCCACAGTAAAAGGGTTAAGAGTTGTGGAAATAGAGGAAAGAATTGCAGAAGTCACAGGGTTACCTACTGATGGTGAAAATTACCCTGTTTCCAGAGACACCAGGATAGTTAGGGCTGAATTCACAGAGCCAAATGATCCCCCATTGACCATAGACAAGCAGGGCACAAAAATAATGTCTCTACCCGAGCCATGGAATCAAATAGTTGTGTATGCCATCAAATACATTACTTGCAAGGGCAGCCAACCAAACTTGCATTCTGTCCACTTCAAGCTTTTGAACCACATGAGGCATGGGAGGAAGATGAATGTACCCAATGTGTTGTACAATCTTCTCTCAATCATGGTGGTCAAGACCCAGAAAGGTAGAGATAGTTTTGTTTCCCACCATTTCCTAATCAAATTGCTAGTTGAAAAATCTATGTGTGATGTTTCTAGAATGAATTGGGAAGAGTTTATTAAGGTTGATCAAGATTATCACCAGGAGAAGTCTGTCGATGTTGAACATTTTCCAACTAGGGCCATACCTCGATCTCATAGGTCTAGCAGGAGGGTAAGCACGACAAAATCCATTCCTAGTGCTTCAACCCTTGGCGTTGGCTCTGGTGTGAATCCTATTGCAGCTAAGGAACCCATTGAAATTAGTTCTTCTGGAATAGAGCACTTAGAAAAAGAAAGCTCTTCCTCAAACTCTAATGATGATGAAGTTCCATTTGAAACCCTCATGAAAACTAGGGCATAGTAGAGGGAGGTAGAAATAAGAAAAGGAAAGGCTAAAATACAACCTGTGGAAATAAAAGTACCAAGTCCAAAAAAGAGGAAAGTTGATACAATTCCTCTTGTAGCCAAAGGAAGACATGAAGGACCTACCAAGAAATCAAGACCAGCCAAGCCTATCTAGGAAAGCCCTAAACCTAATGAAACCCCACATGAAGACCTTGAAGCTCCAGTGGAGCAAGTGTGTGAAAAAGAAGGAGAAGGAATATTTAAGGGAGCAACAAACATAACACTAGCTGATCTTGCTAGCATTGCAGAGGAATTGGAACAAAATCAAAACTTCTTGCAGCATGAACAAGGGGTCTTGCAACATGAAGTCCTACAGCAACAACCAGAACTACATCAGGATTTTTTGCAGTTACAACAAGGGCAAGAGTCCCTACAATGAGGGGAAGAAGAAACAACACCCTTACAACCAAAGATAAATGGAATGCCTAAGTCTATGCAAATAACGCCATATACCAATAGACTAGTAGGTATTCATAATCGTCCTGATTTTTTAGTACATGCAACAATTTTGAATCTTTGGTCAAAAATACAAAGAAGGGAGGAATAATGGAAAATGGAAAAATGGAAGTTAAAGGAATAAATTCAAAGAAAGGATGAAGAAACTGAGGAGAAAAATGAAAAAATTGTTACCCTAAAGTAGAGGGTAGATGATATGGCAACTTTGGCACCAAAGATTCTAGAATGTAGAGAACCCCTGAGGGTCTATGCTCTACTCCTGAAAGAGAAGTATCTCTCTTTTAAGATGTCAAGACTTGCCTCAAGTTTCAATCCTTCTATTGATACCACTATGGAATTTTTCAATGCTTATAGGATTGCCTCTCCTGAAATGAAGAATTTGTTATGTGAATTTTATTTACATAATTATGCTGTCACGAAAGACCATGAATGAAACCCATTGTTGTATGTTGGAGATGCTCAATTGAGAGAATTCATGTCTTGGGTGCAAAATGAAATTAGTTGGGGACAACAAAACGGTGTTTATAACTAATTGGAGTTTGATATCCCCTTACATGTTAGAGTTGAATCAAGTAACCCAAGGGATATTTATATAGAATGGCATAGAATGCTACTCAGACCAAGCTATGGCAACATGATTATGCCTTGGATAGAGGCAGCTTACACTGAGTATGAGGTAAAAACAATGGCTAAAGAGGAAACCATGAGGAGATGTTTATCCCAGAGATGGAATAGTTTGACTGATGAGCTGAAGCAGGTTGAGCCTCATTCCATCCACAATTATGCTACAACATTAAAAATAATTGAGACATATTCAGATTGGAAGAACTCAAGGATGACATTGGCTTCCCCTGAATTTTCAGCCACCCATGCTCATGTGGCCTGTTCCAAATTTTAGATTTTACCAGAGTGATATTTTTGAAAAAAGGCAGAGATGGGATAGATTTGATAGATTGGGGGGATTCTATTGAGATCTTGATTCACATACTATGGCCATTGATGTTGGGCAACTCTCAGTTGCAAATTTCAGAGATTTGACCAAGCAAAATAATAACTCTTCCCTTGCTAGAGGACCTATTAGAACTGTAAAATTATGAATAATTTCACAAGCTTTTCATATCCATAAGTTTCCAATCAAGTCCTCACCATATGCTCAAGGCCTCTCTTCATAATATTTTGCTCACATTCTACCCATTTTTATCCCATAAAATTCATCTAGGTATGAGTATTTCACATAATCGTCCATATTGGCATGAGATTATCTTGGTCCCCTTGACCCATAATGCTTTTTTGTTAATATACATCTATTGTTGCTTGTCAGAAAAACCTCAGAGATGTCACTGCAATAAAAATTTACCTACAAGCACCTATCGATAGGACACTTTTATTGTTTCGGTGACTAAGGGTTTCCCATCAGCAAGATAGTCTTCTTCAGCATGGGTCTTAGCGAGATCTTATTGTCTCACCGACCGGCGACAGAAGGGGCGTGTCGGTGAGAGACTTTTATTCTGGGTGAAGTCTCGGCTAGCTCTTTATGTTTCACTAACTAGCGCAGAACGAGAAAGCACTTCGGCCAAACATAGGGTATTCAGAATGAGGTCTCGGTGAATACCTCTGGTCTCACCGACATGTGCAGGGGAATCCTATCAAAGGTTATTGGGGTAAGGTTATACAATCTTGCCGACCCATTTGTCACACCGAAGTGTTCTTTCGGTGAGAGAATGATCATGTTTTAGCCACATGAATGTACCACGGGCTATTTCAGTAAGACACGTTCTATGAAACCTCCTCCCGACTCAGAATTGTCTTAGCGACCAGAAAATACACTAAAGAGAACATCTCGGTAAGACGAAGTATCATCTGTGGGATGTCTCCCCAATAACAGAGGTCACAGTGAAACACAAAGGATGCAAGATGACTGTCGGCGAGACATTGGCCTTCGGTGTGACTATGGGATGTCTCGACGAGTTTTTCGCGCATGTTAAATAAAACTCGAATATTGTTGGCTGACATTTGGAATGCGAAGCGATGTGTCTTTTCAAACACAAATGTATAAATATCCATTTTTTATTGTAAAAGAAAGAAGATTAGATTATATTAGATACGATAGATAGATTAGAAATGGATACAATAGAATAAAATTTTCAGATCAGAGATTATGATGCATGATTTCAAAATGGAGATTTCAATGAAAATCAGTTGATGTGGCGGTTCATTTCTGGTGTCAATTGTATGTTGTGCTTATTGAAAGTATTATTAAAGTTGTCTCCAAGGTTGGCTTTTCTGGTTATTTAAATTGGTATAACAAGTTTATATTTAGTTTATCATTGCACATTTGTTGTATCTGTGTGGTTAATTAACTGGTTCTTTCAAGGAGGGATTAAATCCTTTTGATTAATCACAGTAATCAGGGAAATTCATCTGGATCATTAAGAAGAGCTTAGTAATCACAGTCTTGCATGTTTATACAAGTTATAAAAAGAACATATGCAAAAAAAATTGAGTGTTCTCTAGAAATATGTTTCCCATTTCCATTTCATTTGACTCCGCATACCCAATAAGGCACTAGTCTCTGCATTTCACCATTTAGATTCATTCATTTTCTTTACATCTGTTAACTGAACATATTAGGTTTTAGTTTTAATATTGTATACAATTTATACCAAATTTAGTTTTATTTGTCCACTCACATCTGCCATTGTGGGAAAAACATTTCAAGAAAGATAAGCACATTAAGTCTGCTTCATTCGTATAGGTACACCCGCCTAGGTCTAGTAGCATCTAAAGAGTAGAAAGCTTAAACCATATGGGTTTGTCTATTACCCTAAAGCATACCAAGAGATTGGTAGCCTCTTGAGGCATTCTACCTACGTTTTTGAGAGCTAACAAATTGGCAACTTCATTTGGGATTACATCAGAATATCCAGTTGAAGACCATCATATAGAGTCATTGAAGAAAAAATTGTAATTTGAGAAGTTTCAAAAGGAGTGATTCCGCTGGGAAGAAGATCAAAAATAGTTATTTCAAAAGAAACATTTTCCTACTTTCAGAAAAGTAGGTGGCGACTATGGCAAAAAATTGATTAAGAATGGAGTTTGTGTATGGAACAAAAGAATATTTTGAGAAGCAGCAGTTGATAAGAGGAATTAAAGAATTGAAAAAAAAAAAATTGCAATTGGACCAACAACCGTTACAATTAGGAGAATTTTGCAATAAGGATGAATACACAAATATAGGAAGGCATGGGGCCCCTCAAGTGCCTCATGATACAATTGGAAGTTTCTACAATGGAAGCGATGCACTTCATGCACAACAAAACATTTATTCATCACAACCATCAAAGTAAGTAAATGCTTATCCAGTCCCTCCTGAACAAAGATTGGCAAGTCATCAAGACTATCAATGTGATCAATGTCAAATACAACACAATTCCAGCCCACTTGGACATGTCAGTCAGAATCTGCAACAAGGTACATATCAGAACCGACAATCTAATGATGATAAATATTTCAAAAATCTTTTGGATGCCTTTCTTGGTATAAGGAGATATAGAGGAGAATCTGGGTGCTCTTTTCTCTACAGACTGATGAATATTTGTAGGAGAATACCTATTAATTTCCCACCTAGTAAACTTGAGATCATTCAACAGTTCATGAAAGTGTATGAGCCAAACTCAGTTTATTGGCCTGAATCATGCACACCAATTTATTTTGATCAACTAGATGAATGGACATACATTGTAGACAGGAAAAGATATGAAGATAATTGTGACATCATTGATGAAGACAGAGACATTGATCAGAATGTGCAACAATATTTGTGCCATAATCAACAATTTGAAGAAGAAAAGGATGAGAATGTATATACTTGAAGCCAGGACTCCATCACAGAATCAGGATGCAGAATTTCCCCCTTGGATGCATTTCTTGACATAAGGAAATATGAAGGAGAAGATATAATTCCTCTATACAACAAAATGAGAAAAAATTATATGCAAATACCTTCTCATTGTAGGCCTACAAGGGCCATGTTTGTTGAACAGTTTGTAAGAGCATGGGAGCCTGAATCAGTTTATTGGCCAAAAAAGCAGCGTACCTTTGATTTGGTGAATAAATTTGTTGATGACATGCAGAGGAGAAGGTATGATGACAATGGTGATATCACATATGAGTATCATGGCATTGCTTAGATGATGCAGCCAATAGAAGATGAGATAGGTGCAAGTTGAAATGATTCAGGTGATAACTTGCACAAGGAAGATGAATATACAAGAGATCTCTCTTGCATAACAAATTGTGATAGGGAAAGCAGTGTATGTTATGAGGGATCTAATGAATATTCAGATTATGAAGATGAAGCTATGGATTCTAATTTACAGCAAGGTGATTCTTGCAGTTCTTAGGGTAATCAAGAGGAAGAAATAATGGAAAATGTGGATCCATTTGACAGTGAACAAATAAACCTTTTAACTGCAGCTCATAACCATGAGGAGATGATTGATGAACAAGAAGATTGCACATTTGAAAATGGTTTTAATTTTTCTTCAAAACTATTGTATGATCAAATAACAGAGGAATCTCAAGTGACATCTGGCCAAGGTGTGCTACAGGGTGATTTCTTTTTGAATCCACTCCATGATGAGGATGGAATGTACTCAAATGAAGAGGAGAGTACATCAACATGCGAAGAGAACAATTATAATGATCTTGAAAAATGCCATGTTGATGAATTGGAAAATGAAATGGAAGGGGATTGTGTATCATGTCACAATGAGGAAGATTTTGAGGGCAATCATGTGAATCTTGATTTACAACAAGGAGATATTTCCAGCTCTTGTGGAGATAAAGAAGAGGAAGAAATAATAGAAGATATGGAAGAAGAAACATGTTCGCTCAGTAGTGAGCAAATTTCAGATTTGCTAACTCTTGAATACCAGAGATATGCACACAAGGATGATTCTAAAGTTTTGTGTCTAGCTTACATTTGTTTTGACAGTGAAAGTTCTTTGTGCAATGATTCATATGACTCCCAGTGCATTTCCCGAAATGATGGAGAAACCTTTGAAGTTGATCAAGAATCTTTGTCCATTCAAGATGAGGTATGTGATTTTGAAATTTCTAATTCATGTGGAGAAGATATTTATTTGCATACCAAGGATGATAGAAGTCCAGCATTGATTGGTTTATATATGCATAATATTGAAGATATGAGTCATAATCTAGTGTTGTTTCCAAATGGTGATATGGAGGAGGTGCAAAAAGTTTCAGATTTGTTTGTCTCAAATAGTCTTGATATGACATAAATTTTTGTTTCTCATGAGAAGCACTTTGATGGTGAATTTTCAATACAGCTAGGAGAGTGTTTCATAATACATAACAGTGAGAAAGATAGTGAGGAATTTTGTGTTGATTATGCATATACTTTGTATGTTGAAGATAACAGAGATTTACCCCATGATGATGAATATTTTGAATTGTAGAATGGTGAAGGGAATTTGTGCCAAGCTAAGCATGATGATTCTCTAAAAACTTTCAATAATAGTGAAAAGGAAGATTTCATGAATATCTTTAAGAAGAATCTGATGGACTCAAGGAAAAACTAGGTGTTTGACAGAGGAAAGTATGGGCCTTTCTTTTGGATGGCTTTGAACCATCATTTATGGTTTGAGTTTCAAACTGTAATAGTTCAAAACTGATGAAGTTGTAACACAAAGGATTAAGGGTTTCCAGTGCATGGACAACTCTTGATGATCCTCTTTAAAATTATTTTCCATGCACAGTAGTTTAGGGTTTTGTTCATCTCCATTTTGCATTCATTTCCGTGTCCATTTTTCTCACTTATTCATCATCTTGTTTCTGGTCTGCTCACCAAAAAATCTCTGTTAGAACTGTAAAATTATGAATAATTTCACAAGCTTTTCATATCCCTAAGTTTCCAATCGAGTCCTCACCATATGCTCAGGGCCTCTCTTCATAATATTTTGCTCACATTTTGCCCATTTTTATCCCATAAAATCCATCTAGGTCTGAGTATTTCACATAATTGTCCATATAGGCATGAGATTATCTTGGTCCCCCCGACCCATAATGATTTTTTTTTAATATACGTCTGATGTTTCCTGTCAGAAAAACCTATCAGCAAGACACTTTTATTGTTTCGGTGACTAAGGGTTTCCCATCAGCAAAAGAGTCTTCTTCCGCATGGGTCTTGGTGAGATCTTATTGTCTCATCGACTGGCGACAGAAGGGGCATGTCAGTGAGAGAATTTTCTTCTGGGTGAAGTCTCGACGAGCTCTTTATGTTTCACCGACTAGCGCGGAACGAGAAAGCACTTCGACCAAAAATAGGGTATTCGGAATGAGGTCTCGGCGAATACCTCCAATCTCGCCGACATGAGTAGGGGAATCCTATCAAAGGTTATCGAGGTAAGGTTATATAATCTTTCTGACCCGTTTGTCACGCTGAAGTGTTTCGTTGGTGAGAGAATGATCATGTTTCAACGACATGAATGTACCACGGGGTATTTTGGTAAGACACAAGATGTTCTATGAAACCTTCTCCCGACTCGGAATTGTCTTAGCGACCAAAAAATACACTAAAGAGCATATCTCGGTAAGACGAAGTATCATCTATGGGACGTCTCCCCAACAACAGAGGTCACAACAAAACACAAAGGATGCAGGATGATTGTCGGCGAGACATTGGCCTTTGGTGTGACTACGGGATGTCTCGGCGAGTGTTTGGCACATGTTAAATAAAACCCGAATACTATTGGCTGACATTTGGAATGCGAAGCAATGTGTCTTTTTAGACACAAATGTATAAATATCCATTTTCGATTGTAAAAGAAAGAAGATTAGATTAGATTAGATACGATAGATAGATTAGAAATGGATACAATAGAATAAAATTTTCAGATCAGAGACTATGATGCATAATTTCAAAATGGAGATTTCAATGAAAATTAGTTGATGTGGCGGTTCATTTTTGGTGTCAATTTTCTGTTGTGCTTATTGAAAGTATTATTAAAGTTGTCTCTAGGGTTGGCTTTTCTGGTTATTTAAATTGGTATAACAAGTTTATATTCAGTTTATCAGTGCACATTTGTTGTATCTGTGTGGTTAATTAACTGCTTCTTTCAAGGAGGGATTAAATCCTTTTGATTAATCACAGTAATCAGGGAAATTCATCTGGATCATTAAGAAGAGCTTAGTAATAGTCTTGCATGTTTATACAAATTATAAACAAAACATATGCCAAACAATTTGAGTGTTCTCTAGAAATAAGTTTCCCATTTCCATTTCATTTGACTCCGCATACCCAATAAGGCACTAGTCTCTGCATTTCACCATTTAGATTCATTCATTTTCTTTACATCTGTTAACTGAACATATTAGGTTTTAGTTTTAATATTGTATACAATTTATACCAAATTTAGTTTTATTTGTCCACTCACATCTACCATTATGGGCAAAACATTTCAAGAAAGATAAGCACATTAAGTCTGCTTCATTCGCATAGGTACACCCGCCTAGGTCTAGTAGCACCTAAAGAGTAGAAAGCTTAAACCATTTGGCTTTGTCTGTTACCCTAAAGCGTACCAAGAGATTGGCAGTCTCTTGAGGAATTCTGCCCGCATTTTTGAGAGCTAATAGGACCAACCAAATGTTAGGTTGGGGGAGGTGATGAGCCTAGTTTTTGGTCTAGTTTGGGTAAAATATATAGTCTATTTGCTCTTTGATGTCATGGATTTTGATGCTTAAGTGTTGATATTGGCATAATTTTTCCCTCAAACCATTGAAATTTGACATTACCCTATCTCTATAGGCTTTAATGATATTTGGCATAATATGTGGGTCATCTATGTTGATTTTGCATGCGATTAATGAGTGTTTCTTAGAGTGGTTATTGATGTGCAGTTATTGTGCTTACTAACCTTGGACTACAGACTTAATATATCAAGTTATGGAGGACAACGCTAACTAGGCATGCACCATAATGTTCACTTGAGGAGCTACTCCAGGTCAAAGGCAGCTGGCAACAAAGATTATTCATGCAACTAGATGTAACCGACTTGCAGTGGAATTAATGATCGAGTATGCATGGGAATTACTGTTGTGCTGAATATGCACTTGAATCGCATGTTTTCCTAGATTCCATGTGTGCTTAACGACTGCCGCTCCACTTTTCCTTGCTTTCCCTAAATGGCATCCTCCCAGTCGTCGAGTTGACTGCCTTGTTTGCTATAGTATAAATAATAATTTGATGCTACTTGTTCAGGAAGTTGCATGATTCTACGTTGTAGTCTTATTTTAGTGATACAAATACATTACTCTTTGTATGCACAATTTACAGTGAATGAGAATAAAGTTTTTAGTTTGAACATCTGATTTGTTGCTAATAGAGGATACTTATCCAAGGGGGGCCACTTGGTGAGTAATCCACTCTCTTAGTTTAGCAGTAGCTTGGTATTACTTGTCATTTAATGCTTAGTTTGAAATTTGACATTGACTGTTCCTACAACCACTAGAAGTTCATTCTATGTCTGTTCCTGTGGCCAAAACAGACAAAGTAGTCCTTGTTTGTTGCTCAGATCTTTCATTCTCGCTTTGCATTTTAGTTCAGCATAGTTTTTGGTTGATGCTTAGTATTCACTTTACTTCCTTTTCAATAGTTTACTTTCAGTATTGTGTGTCTTAGCTATAGGACACAATGACTACTTGAGCCCCTAATGCACATACAGTGCCGACCCATTTCAAGTTCACATCCCTAGGTTGAAAATTTAAATGCACCTTCATAGTGGTTGAATGACTATTAAGGTTAGATGTCCAATCTTTGAATTGTGGTTGTAGAAGCCCAGTTATGAAATCATTGTAGGAGGAAAACAGTTGTGTTGTTTCCCCTTTTGCATTTCTTTGTATTTTGCATCATTTAGGATAGTAAAAATAACATTACATTACATTTCTAACATGCTCGGTGGGACCCAAAAATGGGTCTATTGCTTTCACATTCTCTGTTGTTTGATATTTTGCAGGTTCAAGTTACATAGAGGTGACTCCGCAATAGACAGGGGAAACCTTTCCCTCAACAGGGGCGACCTTTCTCTCAGTTGGGTGACTGTGCCCTTAACAGGGGTGACCCTACCCTAAGACAGGTGACCCTACCCTAAGACAGGTGACCCTACCCTTAACAGAGGTGATTCTTCCCTAGACAGAGGCATCTTTGAGCTGTCCAAGATTGGAGGTTAAACTTCTAACATATTTGTTGTAGGAAGAACAGGCCAAGTTTCTTAGTTAGCTTGTTGTTTTTTCATTTTTAGACTAGTTAGGCACATAGATCTAATTAGGGGGAGTCACAAAATTTGTGTGTTGTGTTTGTAAAGTGGGCTATTGACATATCCAATCCCCTTATGCCATTTGGTGATCCTGGGTGAAGAGAAATCGTAGCTCAATTAGTCCTTTGTGTTACCTACGGGGCACTAGACTGTTCAAGCTTTTCCCTTGCACTTCGTGTGAGGCTGGGATTAGCTGAAAAAATTTAGTGTCCTCTTTTAGCA
This sequence comes from Sequoia sempervirens, assembly GCA_007258455.2. Lineage (NCBI taxonomy): Eukaryota > Viridiplantae > Streptophyta > Pinopsida > Cupressales > Cupressaceae > Sequoia > Sequoia sempervirens. Next base: position 649,224,162 of record VDFB02058242.1, on the reverse strand, counting down.
GAACTTGCTTGGGGATTTTATCACCCCAAGGGACGATCCCAACCACATCTACCGGTGGGGTATATAAAGGGGGGAGAGCCAAAGTTGTACCCAAATCCAGTCATGTCATGTTTGGTGGAGCGTCGAAGCTAGGGTGATACCTAGATAAGATGTGAAGAGTTGGTCCAAGTTTCCAATACCTCGCTAGGGCTTCTAACTCATGCTTATGACAGATTCGTGTTCATAATTGTGCCTCATGTACCCTGCATATATCAAGGACTCCCTAGTTTTCCTTGTTTAGCCTAGTTAAAGAACCGTGTTGGCCATACCCATCTAACTAATCTTAGGATTTGTGTTGCTTGAACTGTCTTTTTTGTGCAAAATCACTGAATCTTTGTTTAGTCAAGTCATCCTTACCTTCTACTTGTTCTTTGCTATGTTTTTTTTCCTTTTCCATAGTCATTTTACCTAAGTTAATTCTAGGTCTATAGACAGAGGTGACCTTTCCCTAATAGGGGTGATTCTTCCTCTAACAGGGGCAACCTTTCCTTCTGTCTCAGACATCTCCAAGTCTGTTTCTGTCAGAATTTCCCATCTTTCACTGAATAGGGGACCCTGCCCTAAGATAGGTGACCCTTCCCTAAGATAGGTGACCCTTCACTAAGACAAGCGACCTTGCCCTCAATAGGGGTGACCCTGCCCTCAACAGGGGCAATTCTGCTCTCTACCTGAGTCACTTTTAGTCAAACAACCCATCAAATTCACCTATTTCATCAAGAGGGGTGACCTTGCCTCATAATTGGGTAATTTTGCACTTTGAACAGTCAATCCTGCCTTTGATTCAATCAATCTGTTACTCTGTTTCCCCATTCTGATTGTCTGTTTCCTCATTTCAAGCATTCATTTTCCTATTCTAAAAGTCCATTTACCCCTTCTGACCATCTGTTTTTCATTTTGATACCCCGTAGAACCTGTTCCGAAGGTTCGTTCTCCTATTTTGATAGTCCGTTTGACCCTTTTTTGATTTAGACAAGTCAAAAAATTAGTTGGGTGACCTTTCCCTTAGCTTGGGAGACCATGCCTTAAGACAAGCGACCATGCTCTAAGACAGGTGACCCTATCCTTGGCTTGGGCGACCGTGCCCTTGACTTGGGTGACCTTGCCCTTAACTTGGGCAACCTTTCCCTTGAGTTGGGCAACCTTTCCCTTGAGCTAGGCGACCTTACCCTTAACTTAGGTGAAATTTCCCTAGATTTGGATGATCTTGCACTTGAGTTGGGTGACCTTGCACTTTGGTTGGGTGACCTTGCACCCAGATAGGCAAATTTTCCCAAAAGTAGATCTTCATCTGTCTTTCCGTCATTGTTATTTCTGTTCATCAACACTTTATGAAAGTAACAATTTCATTGACCAAATCACATAGGTGCATCTTAGAACATCATTAGAGTCCATATCCTTCATCGGTTCATCCATCCCAATCATCTAGACTTCGTTTCAGGGATTTTGATTTTGATGTAGAAACTTCTGGAGGCCATAACTTTTGACTCGGTTGTCCATTTGGGCTGAAATTTTATAGGTGGTTGCGTTATGAGGTAGCATGTGGATTCCCAAATCATCGTCAATTGGTTAGCCCCCATTTTGGTACATTTTTGGGGCTTGAAACTTTCATCTTAACCCTTAAAATCACAATTTAGTGTCTTTTTCCAGTTTTTGAAAAATCATTTTTGTTAATAACTCAAAATGCATGCCTCAAATTTAGGATGTTAGTTGGAAATCCATCCTATCTTAGTTTTAGGTAGTTTTTGGAAAAAAATTAGACTCTCAAATATATGCTTGTGTAGTTACCTAAAATGGCAAAATTTGGTAATTTTTGAAAACTACAAAATCTAGAAAAATCTAATTGTCAGCACCTTAAATCATCTAGTTAAACCCCTAAACTTGGTTTAGAATCAATCCTATCATATCCTCTAATCCAATCCCAATTTGAGCTTCAATCTAATCCTAATCTGAGCTTTAATATAATCCCAATCTGAGCTTAACCTAAATCCCAATTTGGGCTTTAGTCCATTGCCATCTAGGATCTCATATCAAAACAAATCTTAAGATCCCTTCTTCCATCTTCTTCCAATCCACCTTATTTATCTTTTCATCATCTTTTATTTCCTTCTAATCATCTATCCCCATATTTTCAATCTGTATCCATCTAATCTAACATCATGAATCCTTATCCTTCACCAATGCAACCAAAAATAGTAGTCAAGGGAAAACCCAATTACGTTGACGACAATAACGAGTCTTGTTGATCAAGAGGTATATGACATAGATCCCCTTGATGCTATCATTTCTAGTAAGCTTTCCCCAATATCTTTCCAAACTCCAATCACTCATCCAAACTATCCCATCACATCTTCACCCACACCTACTAGCAATCCTTATGCTACCTTTGACAAGGGATATCCATTATCTTCCCCACCTGTATCTTCATCATATCCTTCTACTACATCTTTCTCTTATCCAACACCCACATCCTCTTATCCCAATCTACCATCCCAATACTCCTATGACAATCCCCCATCCATGTCCCCCTATCCTAATCCTCCTTACCATTCTGCCCATCCTAATCCTACATTCACACCTTCTTATATTAATCCTACATCCCCATCAACCTATCCTAATTTAACATCCACATCTTCCTATCCTAATTAGACATCCCAATCTTTCTATCCTAATCAATTATTCCAATACCTCTACTACAATCCCCCACTTGCATCTTCTTATCCTATTCCACCATCTGCATCCTCTTGTCCCAATCCACCATCCACATCTTCCTATCCTAATCCAGCATCTTGATCTTCCCAACCAAATCCTCCTTCACAATACCCTTACTGCAATCCACCAACCACATCCTCTTGTTCTAATCCACCATCCATGTCTTCCTATTATAATCCACTATCACAATATTCTTATCTTAACCCTCGATCCAATCCTAATCCTCCACCTACTCTTAGTCTTCCATCCAATCCTATTCCTCAATGTAATCCTAATCCATTATTCCATAATCCTTCATCCACTCCTACCACACTATCTAAGCCTAGAATATGCACGATTCTCACTCTAGAGGTCCTCCAAGGACTCATGAAAAAGAATACATACCCAACTCTTGAAGTCATGGAACCATGCACCCCCACTCCCCCACCTATCATTGTTGTTACCACCCCTAGCACCACTCAAACCATTGAAAACATCAAACCCATCGAATCCATTAAACCCCCATCTCCTACTCCAAGAGTCATCAAACCCATTGAAGATAATCAAATCTAATCCACTCCTCCTACTCCAAGATCCACCCAATCCATTGAAGATGTGCAAATCCAATCCACTCCTCCCACTCCCAGTAGCACTGAAATCCATTCCCATGAACCTCATGAATCCTCCATCCTTTCATTCCCCCACTTGAGGATTCCCTCCAGCACTCCATCATCATGCCACCTGCACATGATGATTCATTCCAAGAGCTTGATCTAGAGCATACCAACATATCCCCTCCTCCACATCAAAATCCTACCATCCTGTCTAGTCCACCTCAAGATCATAGTCCCCCATCCATTCCATCCATTGATCCCCTTGACACCCAAGATCCAATCGCTCCATCTCATGATCCCTTATCACCCAATGGCACAAATCTGGATCCTATCATATCACCTAATCCCTCTCCTAATCCCTTACCACTCACTCCTGATCAAGATGTTGCTATCCCATCATCTTCATCTCATGATCACGTAGGGGCTCAGGGGCCAATCCAAGATTATCCTTGCCTACGTGAAAGCACAAAGCCCTTGTAGTTCAAGAAAAGACCATGGATAAAAGCGAAAAGAGGACAAATGGAGATGAGCGATGGAAAATGACATCAAAGAAAAACTAAGAAAGAAAAAAAAATCCCTGGGGGTGGATCAAAAGATCGACCTTGCCTACATGCAAGCACAGGGGCAATGTAGTTCCCTATGCAAGCCCTTATTTACACCCATGTTCATGATGCATTCCATTTCACATTAGGCCATCTCACATCTCTATCCAATCTTAATCCATTTAATCTAACACAAATAATCTAATCACATTCTTGGTCTTGTTCCTAGCCTTGCTACAAGCCTTGATCCAATCATCATCATCGTTATCATAATTAGGATATATCCTTCCCTATCCATTGGTGTTGTTTTGGGATGTATCCTTCCCTCATCAACAACTCTTTCATCATCATAATCAGGATGTATCCTTCCCTCACCAACAACACTTTCATCATCATCATCAGGATGTATCCTTCCCTATCCTCGTGTTGTTTCGAGATATATCATTCCCTCATTGACAACACTCCATCCATTATCAAACCATTTTTTCTTGTAGCTTGACTGGGGAAACATCACTTTTGTCCTTAAATCCATTTATGCTTCCCAATATCCTATCGCTTATCATCCTCTCTTATCCATCGCTTTGCATCATCTTCCTCATATACCCTTTCATCGTCTCACCCATTTGGAGAGCACACCCATGTTCTCTTGAACCCGCATGTCATCTCAAGGGGGCATCCTCAATCCCTAATCTTCATCTTCACTCCCATCATCTTTCTTCCTAGTCACTCCTTTGATGACTGGGGCATCTTTTCCAATCTAATCATCTTCTTCCTGGTGCTATCTTTTAAGCTTTTTTGAAATGATGCTACTTCGTAACACCATCTCAAAGAGGGGAAAAATGTAGACATCCAAATTTGACCACTCCCACATGGTCAAATTCATCTCCTTTATTCGTCTATTTCATATTTCATTGATATTAATTAAATGATTTATTTAATTAATATTTCCCCTTTTCCTAAGGTTTCTAAAGTATTTAATTTAATAATTGAATACTTTACCTTTCATCCTTTCCTCTCTAAATTGAATAAATATATCAATTTATTTAATTTAGTCATTTAGCCTTTTTGAATTTAAATCAATTTTAAATTCCTTCTTTTCTCTCTCCTTGTCACATCCTCCATAATATTCTTCTAATCTAGATTAGTTTAATTAATCCATGATTAGGATGTGCACACCCTTACTCAAGATTAATGTCACATCCTCCATATTTGGCCACTTGTCTCTAATCCTTCATTAATCTTCTTAATCACCTATTTGCACAACCTTAATCTAATAACATGCCATCTTTGGTATTTCCTCCAAGTCAACCTTTCATAAGTGTTTTCCCTTTTAAGCCTTGACCTCTTCCCCATGTGAATTAAAAGTTCACATTTATTCATTCAATGCATTTATCTCCCCCATGTAGGTTGTTGGGAAATTCTAAATTCTCTCAGAAGTCACATTAGTCACATGGGACAAGGACCTCCTTTATGAGGAACTTGTCTTATCCCCAAGGTACTCCCCAATCATATGAATTTAAAATTCATATTTATTTCCCCAACCACTTCTCTCTTCCCCATGATGATTAGTGAGGAATTCTAAAATTCCTCACTTGTCACAATCCTTCCACATGGGGACAAGAACTTCCTTTTTGAGGAAATCTTCCCTTAATCCCAAGGTGCTTGCGAGTACCTCCACCTTACATGTCCTCTCTCCACCTCACTTGTCCTTTTTTCCATCTCATTTCCAAATGGCAAGATGTGAGGGCTTGTGAGTCCTCAACTCACCACAACCTTCCATCTTGTCCATGTTGGCTAAATCCTAGCCATTGAATCCTCTAGAGACTATTCCCTTAAAATGGAAGATTTTGTCTCATTTTCATTCATAACTTGCATTCACAATTTCAATCTTCAAGCTCTAGCACTCAAGCGTTCAACTTCAACCATTTTTTCATTCATAACCTCCATTGTTTCCTTCACCAAGCTTTCACTGCATTCATCCACTCACATACCCATTTGAATCATTTGAACCCTCATTGCATCCTCATCATTTTGCATCCATTTTTAGTCGATTTGTCATCAAGGAGCACACATCCAAGCTACATCAAATGTCCAAACAAGAAGATCAACTTAGACAAGGTATAATCTCTTGTTTTATCTTTTATTTGTTTAAGTTCAACTTAGGCTAATTTTGAGGTATTGTTGTGTTATTTCCCCTTTTTCATTTCTTTGTATTTTTTATCATTTAGGATAGTAAAAATAACGCTGCATTACAATAAAATTTAAGATTTAATGTCAAATATAAAAATAAAATTAATTTTGTGAAAATAATTTTATTTTTTATATTTGACATTAAGTCAGAAAAAATAATTCATTGTACATCCATTAATTATAATTTCTTTAAAAAAAATTAATACAATATCTACATAAAAATAATAATAAAACCACTTCAATTTTATCGCTTTCCATAAAGTGCAGCTAAAAAAACTAACAGTTTAAAACTTAGTGATTGAATTAAAAAAAAAATTATGTATCATGCATGAGGAAGATAGATAGATGCATTCTCGAGGTTGGATAGTCACTATCGCCATCTAATGGTGGGTTTCCTTATTAATTTTGTGTTTAAGGTATGATTTATGATGGATAAAGGTAAGTCTTTCATGCCCAAAGTTTTACATGTGGACATAGATACAAAACCCTTTTTTGTAATACCAAATATCACCTTATATTGTGTTTAATGTGATTTACTAATGTGTGCACGTGTAATGTCATTTAAAACAACACCAATTGAAGGAAAGGGAAGGGAAACATATTTTTGGGTGTGGAAGAACCTATTTTTCCCACCTTATGATGGAGGTAAACTTGATTCAAGTTACTAGGATCAATCCTCTAATGGTTTTCTATGTGGCATGAAGGAGGCCAAGTCTTGAAAATGAGACCTAGGACCGAATGCAATCAAGAAAGAGGAACCTTATCAGGCTACCTAATCTCATAGCCAAACCACTTCAAATTCAAACTCACACAAAATATTGTTACCAAGCAATACAAATCTACACAATTTAAATCAATTGCAATTCAATTACAATTTTATTAATTTTTGAATTCTAATTGCCGGAAAAAAAAATCAATTTTTTAATTTTTTTTTTAATTCCCCTTCTATCTATTTCTATAGCTTCCAACAATTTCAATGCCCCCTTTTCCAACTAGAAATTCTAATTTTTTTATATCCCATACCCTTGTCATAGCCAACAGTAACCTGGAAAGTAGTTTATTTTTAAAAAAAAATTGCTTCCAACAACCTCTACGCCTCCCTCTCCAATGCCTTTTAATTTCCCTAGAATGTCAAAATAATTCCATGAAGAATTTATTTTTCTTTTCCAAATTGATTTTTTTAATTTTCCTTCCTCCTTTTTTTTAAAATGTGATGTCTCCTTGCTAGGAAATTTTGGAAAACAATTATAAAATACAAATATTAAACAATTCAATTGTTGGACACATGAATTTGAATAAAGCACGGGAGCTAATAAAATTTGAATTTCTTCTGTTTTTCCTGGCAACTCACTTGACATTTTGTCAATTTGTGACAATAATGTCATTAAAATTTTATCATGCCTGCAAACACCAAAATTTCACCCAACACCAAAAAATAATAATTAACCAAAATAAAAACTGAGATAAAATATATTTTTGGGTTGATGCAGATTGCTTGTGGACCCAAATGCTCCTACATTAGGCACACCGAGTAAGAAAATTTGTGAGCATTGGCTCAAAAAATGGAGCTGAGTAGTAGAACTAATCTTCCAAGTTGCAAACAACTTAATCCACCATAATTCGTCCTCCTCCACCAAAAACATTCATCCTCTTCAACCTCTCTTCTTACCATACCAATGTAATGACTTCTTCTGGGCTGCACCTCAACCCTTAACACCTTTTTGTTTTTCTTATCCATATTTTTAAATTTAAATTGATGCCCTCCAACTGAGATTTCATAATTATAAAAATCAAACTCTACCTCTGCTACTACAATCTTATCTCTTTCACTTTCAGTTGCAACATCTCCATCTTCGCCATTCATCACTGGACTATCTTCTTTGTGTCCTCCAAAGGACTCACCACTATTGCAACTTGTTTGGCCTCTTCAAGGGATATAATTTCACTTTGATTCTCAATATCTGCTACAAATTTTGTTTTGTTCTCCTTTTCCATGCCTTCAACAAGACATGTCTCAGCTGCAAATTCCTCTCTTACTTTTCCTTTCTTATCCTCTTGCATGAGGATTTCTTATTCAATGTCATAGACTTGACATCCTACTGCAATTTCTTTGTTTCCTATAAACAAAACATTATAAAAGGGCTTATAAAAATTATGAGCCTCCAGAGTCTTCACCATCACCATCTTCTCTTGGTGCAACAAATTTCTTTTCCTCCATCAACTTTTTATTTTCAGCTATCAAAAATTCATTGGTTCTTCTCATTTATTCTTTCAACAAGGTGGCATCCTTGTCTTCATCAATCTACTCATCAAATTTAGGACTCTCCCAGTCCATAATCTTATTTTCTTCATTTCTTCTCTTCTTTTCTTCTTTATTTACATCTGTAGGATCTGCTCTCACATCTTTTGTCTTCCACCTTAGGCTGCAACAATCTTCATACTCCATTACTACATATTCATTTTTTTCCACCATGCCTTCTTCATGACATGCTTCTATTGCACCCTCTTTTTTCTTTTCTACGATCAAAATATTATTAGAAAAATAATATTTTTCCAAGGTATCTATTCTTGCCTCAATCTTTTTCAACTCTTCACAAAGCTTTTGATTCTCCACTTCCTCCCAATATTCTTCCCAAAATGGGATTATCACTAGTCTTCTCATGATCCATCTCATCCTCTTATTTGAAGATATCTTATCACTCTCTCAATCTACAACTTTTTCAATCTGCACACATAGCCAATTTTTAGAGCTAATGTTCTCTGCAATTGCAAGTACTCCCTGCAACAAAGTTTACACTCACACTATCCTCTACCCGACCAAGATTCTAGAAGATGCTCCTCTCAAGACTTCCTCTACCCACTTTCACTTAGTGGAGGAAGTTCATGCACCTTCTACCCAACTTTATCTCCGCTGGAGGATAACCAACACACTTCGCTTATCTACAATTGCAAAAATTACAACAATTTTCTCTCCACACTTCTCTCAACAAGCAACCTACTCTTATACCAAATGATGAAGTCGAGAAAGAGGAACCTTATCAGGCTACCCAATCTCACAGCCAAACCATTTCAAATTCAAACTCACACAAAATATTGTTACCAGGAAATACAATGTTAGTGTAGTATTAAGTTTATCTAAGGGTAAATTATCTAGATGGTTTCTTTCCTGTATTGGGTAGTTTTACACCCGTTGATTTTTTCATTCCTTTAAAAGGTTGTACATTATGTATTTTACAACATATCAATTTTCATTTACTTTTGGTGAAATAGCATATTGCTTCTCTATATTCATGAAGATTTTCTTGTTGTAGTTGGTGATCTTCGGCTCAGTGGTTTCCACCAACATCATATCAGAGCCAGCCATTCTACCCTCCTTCTCTTGATTATTTTCATAAAAAAAAATTGAGATCCAAATTGATATTTTGTTTTTACAAATTTGTGATTGCTAGGGCATTATTATCCTTTGTTGCTAGCGTAATTCCTCTTCAATTGTGCCACATTCACACAACCCATTTTCCTGTTGCAAAGGCGTGATTTCTATGTTGGAGCCGTGATTGAAATTGGAAGCTAGCGTTTGAAGGTTTGCAGTCACTATGTGATTTGGAAGGGTCATTTTTTTGCTTAGTAGAGGCACATATTCACCCATTTGTTGGCTATGAATTTTGGAAGGAATTTGATTTGACTATGTTGGGGTTGCAATTTCCCTATTGTTGTTGCAAGAGGGCACTTTTTTTTTGGAAGAATCATTACAATTTAAATCTCCTTGGCATTCAATCCAACCACAACAACTAGAGGGAGGTATTTTGTTTGTTGTTGGCTTGTGCGGCTAGATCAGGCCATGAAGGAACCCAGGTTGTGTGGATTGTTGTAGCCACATCATTTTTCATCATAGCAAAAGCCCCCATTGCCTGCATTTGAATTTGATCACAATGCTTTCATCAAATCACTTCTTTATAGGATTTGGCATGATCTAAATCTGTATGGAGGCTATACATTTTTCTTGAAACTTTATATTTTATAACATTTTTCCCCTCAATATTTATTTAGGGCTTTTGTGAAACCAAAGTGGAGGTGGGCCCATTTGGAGGATTGTTGGGAACATTTATCCCACATTGGCAGCATGGAGTATTCTTTTTCTATTTAAATAGTGTTGCAGTGTGTTTGATTGGTGTAAGAAATTCTAAAGATTGTGAAGAGGTTGTCATGTTGTGGAGACTTGTGCATTCATTTGGATTTCATATGGTGTGGAAATTTTCTACAACAAATAGTAAGGTGTACAATTTTTTTTGCTCAATTTTTTTAGATTCCTGAGTAATATTTTTGGATGTTGGAAAAATAAATTTTGAGAGGCTGCATTGATTGATACTTTTGGAGATCTTAGTTTGGTGTATTTTTTCCTTTTGTTGTTATGGATACTCTTGATTCAGTTGAATTTTTAACCCCACATAACTACCATACCTATAAGATCAAAATGCGTAGGTTGCTCCAATCCAAGGGTTTGTGGTCCACATTGAGTGCTAACCAACCCACTTTTACCATGGAGTATGAAACATTCTCCTATAGAAACAAGTGTGATGAAGCTATGGTTATGATACAATTGCATGTTTCTGATAGTCTTCCTTTTCATATTGAGGAGTGTAATACACCCAGGGAGATGTGGGACATGAGTTACAAAACTTTTTTGGTCAGGTCAATGAGTTTTGTGCCTTGGAACTAGAGGAAGAATTAACTTCTCTTTCCCCTAATGCATTTCCTTCCATTGATGATTTCCTACTCAAGTTCAAATTTGTGAGGTCACAATTGACAGGTTGTGGGAAGGGTAAAAATGATAAGGAGTCCATTTTCCTGATTTTTTCTAAGCTAAGAGGTCCATTTGCAGTTTTTTATTCTACCTTCTACTCCACCATGGATTCCTTGGGAAATGCATTCCAAATGCCTTCTTTTGAGACTTTTTATGACCAGTTGACAAGGGAGCAAGCCAAAATTTCCTAGTTAGAGGGGGTTTCTTTGAATCATGCATTAGTTGCACAAGGATCTCAAATCAAAGGGAAGAAGAAACCTAAGGCTAAGACTGAGTCTAATGAGTCCTCCACCTCTTCAAAAGAGGACAAGCATAAGAAGGAGAAGTTCAGTTGTGTGTATTGCAAGAAGAAAGGGCATGATGAACACCATTGTTATATGAAGAAGGTTGATGATCTTTCACATCTTCTTTAGAATAACAATATTCTATTGCCCTCATTTGTGACTCCTTCTTCTATAGCCTCTGCATCTTCATTTGTATCATCATCCAAACCTACACAGTCAGGGAATGTAGGATTTGCAAGTGGTAAAGAAGATAAAATCTACATGGGTAAAGGACATGCATTGTTAACTTCTATAGTTCATTCTAGTCGTGATATATGGTTTTTGGATTCAAGAGCATCTCACCACATGGGTTTTACTCCCTATCATTTTTTAGGCCTTCATCCTATTGATACTTCTAAGATTTTGTTGGGAGATAGTAAGCTTTTGGATGTTGTGAGGGTAGGCAATGTTGAGATTGGTGATGGTTGTTTTAGAGATCTACTATGTATTCCTAATTTGCATACAAATCTGTGTGAACCCCAATCCAAATACCTGCAAAACACAACAAACAAACATATTAGAAGATTGAAATGCAAGTTAATACCAAGATTCCCCATAAAATCCATTTAACTATGCTCAAAATATGAATAAAACAAGAACACAATGAAAGAAGATGGAAAACAAACTAAATCCTATTAAGAACATGCAAACTCTTGATCTTATGGGGGAGTTGGTGCCAATTCGATGTGGAAATTAGCCCTTTCCCAACTCCTATGCAAGCTTTGTTGATTGATGATGAAGAGTGATCCACTTTGATGAAGATTGATTAATGCTCCAAGATAAAATCTGCATAACCTAGCTATAAAACTCAATGAGATGGATGAAGATTGTTATGAATTTGAGTATAGTAAGTTTACTCAAGTTGTGGATGATGAAATGAGGAGATTAGCCTCTTATTTATAAAATGATAAGATGGAGAAATGCCCAAAATGAAGCAATGTGGGACTAACAATCAACCAATGGCAAGGTGCCACTTGTCCAAATGTGAATGGAGGAAGCTTGAGCACATTTTGAAGAATGTGCAAAGAAGGGGGAGATTCAAATTCAAAATATGGCTTGAAGGATGAATTGAAAGGTGAAGCAAATGCACATGGCTCAAGAAAAGGACATGTAAGAGATTTTAAATGCTTTGTTGGAAGGGACAAGTCATTTTGGGGGGAGATTTCAAATTTGAGGAATATTCCATCTTTGATTCTTTTTTTAAATGAAAATAGATTATTTATAAATCAATTAAATTGATTTTCATGTGCAAGTTGCAAAATGTCGAGGATTTGAGTGATTAGGATTAGCATTAATCATGATTTAATTAATTTAAATGATGTTAGTTGATTTGACCATTTTGACTTAGATTTTAGAATTTAAATAACTCAAAATGAGAAGAGAATGATTTAGACTTAGTTAAGTAAATATTTTTGATTTATTTAACCAAAGGGGGTGATGTTAGATTAAATATGATAAATGTTTGATTTATTTAATTTAATTAGATGAACTTTAGAGATTTAATCAAATAATATGGATTATTTAATTAAACAAAGATAGGAAGATGAAATGACCTAACTAATTACACAAAGACAATGATTTAATTAAATCAAGGGATCTATTTAATTAAAAGGGGAATTATGATGACTTTAATCAAATAAGGCTATTTTATTAAATGGTTAGATAGAGGGATAATTCAGGATGAGGCAATTGTTGATGGTGTTTTCTGCACAGCAACAACTCAGATAGAATACAATATCCTATCTCTCTTGAAAGGTAATTTTCAACAATAAATTACTGAAAATCACCCCAAGGTCTCTCGGGTGTCAGGTCATGACGATGCATAAACAACTTAGATAAAATGTGAAATGCTGATAATCACAATCGGACCTTACTACAAGTAGACTGTATCTTTCCAATTTATCAGATTGTGCAATATGATGATCTCAAATCCTAAATTTAACCATATAATAAAGAAATAGCAAAAGACAAGGGTGCAAGGATATGATAAGATCTAGATTATTCCTAGGATGAAGAATGCAAATGACAGATATTTGGAATGGACCAATCTCAAATAACCAATTCTTGATCAACCCACAATGCAATCTCACAAGAACGGTGCAATCTTCTAAGGTATATGGATTTTCAAATCATAGACATTCATCTACAATCAAAATCAAATGCATGTAAATATATGGTCTAGGTTGACTTCACCAGCCTACTACAATCAGATAGTTACTGGGAGTATAGACCAGAGATTGCTAGAAACATTCCAAATATGAAATCATAAACATCATCCACCAAACTAAAACTAATTTAATTCTGAACACTAAACCCTAAATCTTTAAGCAATCTGAAAAATAAAACAACAGGAACCATGCTAGATGAAATAACACAATAGATTGCACTAGGAAAACCACAATGTCTTCAATTGTATTAGACCACCAAAATGTTGCAATAATTCCACTGTTTGTTTACAATACTTGCTTTAAGAAATTGTCCACTACTTCTACTATAGAATACTCTAACTCTTTTCTGCTCTTACTTATCTCTATTACTTTCTAGCTAACCCTTTATAATGAGGCAAGAATGCCCTTTATAGCAAATTCTCAAGATATGTCGGCCCAACCAAACATTTACAAAAAAAACAACTTCCCACAACAATTCGGCCTTAGGAATTCAAAATAAGGCACACATTAAATGCCGATACATCATCAAGGTCGGCCTAGACACGGTCCCCAATGTAGCCCAGATCAATACATGCCCTATAATAATAGGGAAGCACAAATCTCAAAATGGCATTAAATACCGCCTCCCTTATCTTTGTTCTGGGCCAACGATCGTTGAAACCTCAAAAATGTCCCATCCAACTCAGCAACAGGTGGCAAAGGTAAGATCTTAAGTCTACATTTAATGGAATCAATCTCCTCCTTTGACTGCTTAACAGTCTTATTCCAATCATCCTTATGTGTTTGATATTTATCCATTACTACCAAGTAGGTTGCTGCATCATCCAGCTGGTGCCCTGTTATGACATTCCCAGAATCTGGAGCATAAACTTCATGCCACCATTCCCTAAGTTGTTCCAAACTTAGGTACTTAGGGGAAATCTTTCTTCTGCCAGTCATAACCTCAAAAAATGCAATGCAACCCTCATAGACATTGGTCAGGTCACCATCCATCAGCTTCTTCAATTTATGGATCTTCCTCATGGCCTTTTGCCAAATCTGCAAAGCCTCAAACCATTCCCAAGGTTCATTTAATCTAGAGGAAGAAAGAATCCCATCTATAGCCAATTGATCTTTACCATATTCTATGATGACCTTGGATTTCTGCAGTAAAAGGTCAATGTCTTCCTTGTCCTGGGATAGCACATGCTCCAATAACTCCTTGGCTCGGACCACATCCTTCCCAACTGAAAGGATATCCTTGATTGTACTATCTCCTCTTGCCTGCACATCCTTCAACCAATCCATTGTAGTTTGAGTAGAGGCCTTCATCTTTTCAATTTTGGAGATGGTTTCCTTGGGCAAGAAACCAGGCGCGGCAGAAGAAGAGGGGTGGAGAGATTGCAGAGGCTTCATTACATCCTCCAAGCACTTCCTAAGCCTTTCATTTTCTTTTCTAAGCTCATGCTTGGTCTGAGCTTCCTTTCTTAACCTCCCAATGATTACCGCACTGGAGCCTTCATATTCATCAATGTCCTGTTCCATAGAGGCTGGCCCAAGGTTAATGGTCTGCACATTGTAATCTTCATCAGTGACATCTTCTCTAGTTTTATCCGCAGCAGGGGTGGCAATGTGAATGACCCTGTTATTTGCTTCATCCCTTTCTATCCTTGAGACTACCCTGGCTACCTTCTTCTTCTTTACTTTTCCAATCTTGGATAGCATTTCATCCCAATCCAAGGGAGTGTCCTCAACAACTACCTGTTTCTTCCTCATGATTTCCTTTTCAAGCCAATCCGGGACAACAGGTTCTACTCGGACCTCCTCTATTTTTTCCTCTTCATGTTGTTCTTCTGGCATTTTCTCCTCTTCCTTTTCAGGGGACTGCTCACCATGATTACCTACTTCAATTTCCACCTCCTGTACCAGTGATGGGTCTCTAACAGGGATATCCTCCTCCTTCTCAGGCGATCCATTTCCTTTGCTATTCTCCAGAGAATCTTCATACTGCACTAATGGAGAAGTATGCTTTTCTTCTTCCTCAACCTCAAGCTCGGCAGCCGCACCAAAAAGTTCTCCTTCCTTGAATGGCTCTGCCTCTCCGCTGGTCTCATGTTCTTGAAGAGTCCCTTGCTCATGCACACTCAGTGGAGGGGAAGCAACCTTAGATGGCTCCACAGCTGGTATCTTTTGGGAAGGGTCCATCTCTTGCATTGGCTCCTTAGGAGAAGGAGTCCTAGACCTCATATAAACCTTGGTCTTCTCTCCAGAACTCTCCACATCAACAATCAGAGGCTCATCTTTTGAGGCACCCTGACCTTTCTTCTTTGAACCCCTGGTTTTTCTTGTCTTCTTTGGTGGTGGAGGAACATCCTCTCCAACTGGCTTTTCTAACTCTTCCTCATCAGAGGACCTACCAATCTTCAAAGCTCTACTTCTTTTCTTTCCTTTTGGCTTTCTCTTGGGTTCGGGCTCGCTTTCTTTAGGGCCTCTGATCTTTATTTTGAATGGTGAGCTCCTTTGAGTTTTCCCTTTGGGGTCATCTTCCCCGGATTCCTCTAAAGTAGACATGGGATTAAGGTTTCCCATCAAATTGAAGGTACAGGGTACCTTTTCACTCTCAAGCTCCCAAACCTTATGCTTCAACCAAGAAGTGGTGAATTTCATAACCGGGGCCATTAGGTCTTCCAACTCTGTGACTTCATCCTCGTTCCAATTTATTTCCCCTATCAACCTGTCCTTAACAGACTCATAAGCATGATCTTGCACCAAGTTTCCATCATCCTCCAGTTGGTCAGGGATCAACTTGACATTGTATTGTCTAATTGCATCAACAGGAAGCCTAGAGTACCTTTTCTTTCTTGCTTCAAAATCATCTTTGATGTTGGCCCAATAGTCCTCTAGGTCATCTTTATGACGGTACTCCTTGGTAGCCTTCTTTTGGGCTTCCCCAGTGATATCAAAGTTTGCTCTTTTGGAATGAAAGGAGAAATCATGAGCTGCCAACTCATCACCTACTGCTTGTGCTGATTGAATGGAAGGGCACACTTCTGCTACACCAATTCCAAGAGGGAAATCCCCACCAAAGCCTATTTTATGCTTCTCTTTCTTGAAAACTGCATCAAACTCACATACTTGCCTCACCAATTCTAATAACACAATATGGTCGGTAGGGTACCTAGGCAACCTGTATGGAGCAGCCGGGCATCCATCAATTCTAAGTAAGAGAAAGTGGGAAACTGAATGAACCAGGCTCCGTATCTCTTAATCAATTCCTTCACTCCATCTGAAAACCTGACATGTTCAGCATTTTGAAGCATCCGGGTGATATGCATAGTGAATGCATCATTAGCCCTTCTGTAATCTCGGTGTCCTAGGTGCAACTCTAGATAAATCTCATAGACTATATCCTATCCAAATGTTCCTTGTGGATTCAAACCCCTGTATGGGTAGAATCTTGCCAACACATACATGACATAGGAAGACATGGTGAACCTCTTGGTTTCTAGGACATCCCTTAGCTGTTTATCAATTATGGTGCTAATAGGACCTGCCTAGTGATAGTTGGTTCCTTGTTCTATTTTGGTGATCACATGGACCATCCAACTCTCCAATACCCCAGCGGTCTTCAAACCTGCAACTCTACTCAGAAATGTAATTGCATCATAAATGTCCGATCTGAACCTAATCCTGTGTAATTGCTTGGGCAGTTTAGAGTAATGTGACTTTGGCTTCTCCAACCAAGCATTGATTATCTGTTGAGCTTTAGCTGGCTCGTTCTCATAATATGTCCTGGCCATGTTCATGTTTAGAGCACATACTGAAGGAAAATCCGGCATGTCAAAGGCTTGGGCAATAGAAACTGGGCTAAAATTAGCCAAGACCCTTCCTTCAGCACTAACAACCCTTTGAGTATCAAAGTCGTACTGTCGGGCACACTCCAAGATTAATTCATAGCATTGAATTGCCGGAGGGAACCCTGCCACATGAACAAGCCTAGATTTCATCATTCCCTATCTTAGGATTGACAGATCCTTTTGAGCTGTCCTCTATTTAAACACCTCGTATCTCCAGGCTCCAACATTGGTGTTAGACACCTCGGACCACACAAAAGATATTTTGCTTTCTAGCAACTAACTCTTGGTGTCCAATCTTAACCTTTCTGCCTCTGAGATAGAGGATCCTTCCGTGTCACCCTTAGTCTTTCCAGCAGCAACCTTGCTTGATTCTGCCTACATTCATGAAAGGTTGTCATAAATATCCAATTATCATGCATATTCCAGTCCAAAAGTTAGCACAGAATCATATAAAGCAGTTAAGAACTTTCACAAATCACTAATCCTCGAAAATCTGGGAAAATAAAGCAGTCCGGGAAAACAAGGTAAACCGAGAAAATCTAGTCGGGGCAGAATTTCAGAGAAATCTGACCCAGACGGATTCCTGCTGCCAAACATCATTAGCCAAATAAATCGTTAGTTACGGACAAAAGATCATAAGATAATCATGAAATTCATTCATTGGCAACAAGAAATCAACATTTAACCTCTATTCCATGAATCCTATCTTCGAAAATCGAAAGAAATAAAATCAGACAAGAAAACCGGAAAAGTCTGGACAGGGAGGATTTTCGCGGATAGTTCAAATATTCCGGAATTCGCTATACTCCGCGGAATTGGCCAAAACCGGGAAAATTCGAGTGCGTCAAAATTCCACGGACACCTCGGAAACCCTACGAAGGACAACATGCGAACCATCGATTGAATGAACATGCAAACCCTTCCACTTAGATTCTAATGGTCCCAAAAATCGACACCAACAGACAAGACCTCAAATGCAAATGAATTCAAATTTCCAAAACCCCTAGATGACTAATCCTCATGGTGAAATAGTGATGCCCTAATTCGGATGAATAAACCCTTCGCCATAAAAACCAGGGTAAGCTTGAGGTTTAAAATACCATCTATGAAGATCAGTCTAGAGCGCTTTGAATCCTCACAAGGTAGGGGTCAGTTTAATATAAGTGCTCGATTAACAAATCATGACGAATTCATTATTCTGGGCCGAGCACCGAGAAAACCCTAACCTTGCACAATATGGAACATTACACACTAAGAGGGCAAACAATCTAACCTAGAACACCTTCCAAACAGATGCAACCGTCATCTAATGGATAACTACAAGCTTACATGGCATGGGTGATGAGGTTTCACGAAGAGATGGGTCAAACCCTAACTCGATAAAAGAAATCATGGCTAAACATGGGCCGACCCGAAATGACCACCAA
This sequence comes from Sequoia sempervirens, assembly GCA_007258455.2. Taxonomy (NCBI): domain Eukaryota; kingdom Viridiplantae; phylum Streptophyta; class Pinopsida; order Cupressales; family Cupressaceae; genus Sequoia; species Sequoia sempervirens. The sequence continues at coordinate 649,205,534 of VDFB02058242.1, read as the reverse complement.
TCAACTCAAAAAACTCAATCATTGCGTAAACAAATAGAAGGGCCATCGACAACCTACCATGGAATAACCCAGACAACACTCGAGCTCGAAGAAGCGACCACGAAGCAAACATGCCCAAGCAATGAAAACCTTGATTAGCGCTCCAGACAATCCACACACACGCGGCCCGAAATCGATGATCAAGACTCAAACAAGGGATGCACTCAAATGCCAAGGCAGAAAACAAGTGAATAATGAAGTCAAAATGATGCCTAACAGATTTTAAATCCACCAATATACGTGTCTGAGCAAGGGTACCTTGAACATTCATGAGCGACAAGACGTGTCAGAAAAAACTAGAAACCTGAGCCCAAGACAGAATTTCGGGAAATCCCTAGATACGCAGAAAATTCGGATGAACACGAATTCTATGGAAATAGCAAAAACTAGGAGTTTAATGAAGTTCAGGATTTTGACGCAGTTCGGGAAAATCCGCCAGAGCTGGAAAATCCTGAATTCAGGTCAAAACCTGGATTTTCACCAAAGGCCAATTTTAACCAATTCAATCCTCAAGGCGAGACCAAGACCAGTAAGACCAATATCTCAAGACCTTCAAAAGACAAATCCAATGAAACCAAAGGCCAAAAGATGTCATCAAAAGAGGGTCCCCACCCCAAGTGGGGCGTGTGTGCAAAAACTGCACAACAGCGATGTTAGTAGATCAGGATCAAGTGTGCGATATCAATCTGTATATTTTCTATGTCTAGAATATCTACCATCCATCTATCAGATTACTCATGGTGAGGTACCTAAGATTGTAGAGTTCACTACAGATTTTTTTTTCATCAAAGAGGTTGATACTAGTAAAGTCATTGTTGTTGGTAAAGTTGATCATGACTCTTGTCTCTATGCCTTTTCTCATTTTGTTGATGATGATGATTATGAGCCTCACACCCCTCTTGCTAGTGTTGATAGAAATTCCTCAGGAGAAATTGGTCATTTGAACTTTGGAGTTCTTCATACCTATGTTGATTCATCTCCTGTTGCTTCAGAGGTTGGTTCTTTAGCACAACAAGATATTTTTTATCCTTCAAATCATTCTTTATGGGATAGTCACTTGACAGGTCTTGTAGAGTTGTTTTGTGAATCTCACGTTTATGATTTGAATGATGCTTTTGAGGCTATATCCATTATTTTTTATGACAATATCTGCACTACTATCACACCATCTATGTCTTAGGAGATTGTTGATTCAAAGTTTCTACATGGTCTTCTTGATTCACCTTCTTCAGTTGAGGTTGCACTTTATAATGATGTGACATTTGGTTATGTAGAGGCACCTAGACAGTTTTCAGAGGCATATTTCATGTTGATTCATCCTCTCCTTTCTCTTGTTTTAGAGTTGGAGTTTCTCTTGTATCAATGGTTGTTTCTCCCTAAAGGGAGGCATGTTGTTTGTAGACGTGGGATATTCTTCAGACTTCTAGGATCATCACCGGAATTTCTTCATCATTGGGGGGATCTTTAGCATTTTCTATGGGGAGGCTACATAGTCTCTCTCTTGTATCTTTCTAAGATCAATGATAGGATTTTTCCTTGGGGGTCTTGTGAAGTCCTCCTCCTTTGACTTTTTTTAGCTTTCACTTTTTTAGCTTTTTTTCTCTTTTGGAGAGGGGTTTTTTCCCACAGGGTTTTTCTCCTTTTCTCTGGTTGTGAGAGATTTCTTTTTGCATTGTAAATGGGTACCTAACATGGTTGTGTAGTTGGGACCCATCTTGCATTTCATTTTGCATAATAATTCTTCTTAAGTTTACACTTAAGGGAGGTGCTAGTGTAGTATTAAGTTTATCTTAGGGTAAATTATCTGGGTGGTTTCTTTCTCGTATTGGGTAGTTTAACACTTGTTTCTTTTTTCATGCCTTTAAAAGGTTGTACATTATGTATTTTACAACATCTCAATTTTCATTTACTTTTTGTGAAATAGCATATTGCTTCTCTCTATTCGTGAAGGTTTTTTGTAGTTGGTGATCTTGGGCTTGGTGGTTTCCACCAACATACAAATCTGCACAATTTAAATCAATTACAATTCGATTATAATTTTATTAATTTTTGACTTCTAATTGCAGGAAAAATGAATTACAAATTTAAATCCTTTGCGTGTATTTCCAACTAGACTAGAATCCTAACATCCCTGCATCCTCTCTATTATTCCAATATCAAGATTCAAGTGACAATTTTTTTTGCACTTTGGAATGAATCACCACAGGCACAAATTTAGAATTTTGTTATTTTTTAATTCCCATTCTATCTTTCTCTATAGCTTCCAACAATTTCAACGTCTCCTTTTCCAGCTAGCAAGTTTGAATTTTCTTATATCCCACACCCAACTTGTCACAGCCAACAATAACCTAGAAAGTAGTTTGATTTTTTTTTAATCTACTTCTAGCAACCTCTATGCCTCCCTCTTCAATGCCTTTTAATTTCCCCAGAATGTCAAAATAATTCCATGAAGAATTTATTTCTTTTCTTTTCCAAATTGATTTTTTTAATTTTCCTTCCTCCTTTTTTTAAAATTTGATGTCTCCTTTCCAAGAAATTTTTGAAAAGAACTATAAAATAAAAATATTAAACAATTCAATTGTTGGAAACATGAATTTGAATAAAGCACGGGTGATAATCAAATTTGAATTTCCTCAGTTTTTCTTGGCAACTCACTTGACATTTTTTCGATTTGTGACAACGATGTCATTAAAATTTTATCATGCCTACAAACACCAAAATATCACCGAACACCAAAATAAAATAATTAACCAAAATCAAAACTGAGATAAAATATATTTTTGGGTTGATGCAGATTGCCTATGGATCCGGATACTCTTGCATCAAGACCTAAAGAAAACTAAATTATTTAGTTTAGTTTTTTAATACAAATATTATTTTAAAATTAATTTGTCCCCTTGAAAAATGGTTCTAACCTTAATTTAACAAATTATTAAAAAAATGACTTAAAATCAATTCCCTTCTCCTTATTGTTTCAATATTTTAGATGTTTAAGGACATGCCAATTTTCATCCTTTCAATAATAATTGAATTAATGTTTAATACTACCCCTTAAATCGTTTGAGGATCAATGAGATTAATTTAAAACCCTTCAAATTAATTTCAAAGTATACACAAAATTATTTTAATTCCATTCCCTCTCTTCTAACATTCAATTTTATTGCTAGGCAAAACTCTTAAATCTTAATTCAAACACTATAAAATCAATTTTAAAAGGGGTTCAAATTCTGACATAAGCGAAATTATTGACTATTCTCAAATTAATTAAACTCATAAATAAACTCAAAAATATACTCATAGAATAATTCCATAATATATAATTAAGTACTTGACATCTAGGTTGACTAGTTTAACATTCTCCTAAGACATCTACTCCTCCAAGCGTGACTTAAGTTTTCAAAGAAAGTTCCTTATATGAGATTATGCAAGTTGATTAATTGAATTATTCCTTCCATGATGATGACTATAAGAATTCTTAAAGGCATACACAACGAATGTACATTGATTACATATTATTATATACTTCTAGATACTAAGGTAGAGCCCACCACAATTTGTTGATTATTTTTTTTAAGGTTTTTCTTTACAAAAATAGTAAATTACTTTTCACTCCATGGTATTTTTTAATATCTAACTTAATTATATCATTCCTTTTAAATGACAGCTAAGAAGAACTCAAGAAAAGTATTGTTACTTTTTTATTGATCAAAGTTAAAAAACTTACAATATGAAAAATTAATTGTTACTTATAATAGTTAAGCTTTATATCATGGAGTATGTTGGGCCAATCCCATTCGGTATAAATTTGTCAATTTTAATTTTAAATGCTTTCCCCTAGCATAGAATCCCATTTTGGGCACCCTCCCCAATGAAACCCTAACTTTCTCGTTATAAGTAACAATTGATTCTTCATATTGTAATTTTCAATATGGAAGAAGATGAGACCCATATGAACCATATCCATGTGTAACCTTGGCCAAAGGCCTTAACAATGAAAAAAATATTTAAGATTATTTTCCCCTATTTTTAATTAACTAGGGTTTTATCATCCACTCTCCATTATGGTCACACAATTTTTTGTATTCATTAAAAAATCAAGGAATGCATAAATATGTGTGCATATATATACCTTCATATTTTTCAATTCAAATGTTCAATGCAACCCAATAGGTATAG
>VDFB02058242.1:649110083-649201219 GCA_007258455.2 Sequoia sempervirens | reverse complement strand
GAGTCATTAGTAGTTTTACTGTAGTATTTTTGGAAGTTTTTCTTAGCATAATCTTGTATAGGAAGTAATGACCCTTCTAATTCTTTACCAATTTTTTTTGTGAGCTGACTGATAGTGGGTGATACCACATGCATAGAGGAAGGAGAAGGGATGCTTATGGGAGATTTTTCCTAACTATCCTCATCCATTCTAGTTAGTTGAGTACCAGAACTTATTAGAATTAGAAGGAGATCCACACCCCTTTGTAGACGCATATCCTAACTCAACTAGTTTTGAAGTCTCCTCAGAAAATCAAAATTACCTTGAGAACCCCTTTGTCCTTGAACCACATCAAGTAGGCATGGGTGATGCAAATGGGAACAGACAAAACCAATCGGATTTTCCTTTTCCCATTTCCCATCAGAATGAAGTTGACAACATTAAGAACATCCCTGCCTTAGCATTCCCCAAGTTCTATGGACTTGTGATAGAAGATCCTAATACCTTCTTATTTGAATTTGACATACTCTGTAGGAGTTATTATTATACTATGGATGCCCATAGGCTCAAGTTATTCCCCACCACTTTGAAAGAAGCTGCATTAAGATGGTTCGTGAGCCTAGGTAGAGATACTATGGAAACTTGGGAAGATATGAAGACAAAATTCCTTGAGAAGTACAAGGAATACTACAGGGGTAGTGATATGCGAGGAGACATTTTCATAATGCAATAGAAGGAGGATGAGAGCTTGGAAGACTACATTGCAAGATTTTTATTTTTCCTACAAAAATATCCACACCATGCACTTAATAAGGACTCACAAAAAAAAAATTCTGAAGAGGAATTAATGAAGGTTGTACTGATGCTTTGGATTTCATGGTAGGAGGAGATATCTCCCAAGTTCCTTGGGAAGATATCAAGAAGATATGCCAAAATTACTCCAGGGTAGCTTCAAAGAAAGGGAGAGCTTATCAATCATTCATGGGTAAGTCAACTACCAGTGGAGTTTCAAGAATGGAGATCACTAATTTTTTGGTAGACTTCAAGCAAGATATTATTAACAATCTAGCTACTCAGCTAGATACACTTTAGGCAGAAAAGAATCAAGAGGAGAAAAAAATGATGTTGACAAAATATTGTCCTCACTGTAGACAAAAGAAGAGGGACTGCAGATGCAAGATGGTCACTAATCTATAAAATAAGAAAATTCCACCAGAGTTCAAGCCAATTCAGATTAAAGAAGACTAGGTCTACTATGTTGCACAGAGAAATCCCTAGGCTCCAAGACAAGGTATGCCACTAGATCCACTATCCTATGTTGGACCATATTTTAATTCTTATTCATTTGGAAACCAATGGTAACCCCCATATCCACCTAGTTATGGAGGATATCCACCACAGCCTTAGAGTAACCCCCCAAATTCATAGCCTAGCCACTAGAGTCCTCCACCTCAGTGGCAGCAACCTTAGGGGAATTGACAACAATTTCAAGGGAACTGGTAACCACCTCTAGGAAATTGGCAGCAAACAAACCAATGGAGAGGAGGGAAGTAATGGACTACCTAGAATACCACCTACATGCAACCACCTTCTCAACCCCAACAACCTGCTATAATTCCTCCACCTGCTAACCCACATACTAATGCACCTAAACCAACCCATCTGCCAGCTCAACTCACACCCAATCCTAATAATAAACCACAACAACAAGCTACATATTACATTGATTCAAACCAATTTCCTACATATGTTGTGAGTGTAAGTGATGTCCATTTGCATTCAAAAACCAAGTTACCAGCCCCTTCCAATCCCATCATTACCGAGCTTCTAGGGGAGGAGGAGGAGTCTTTGAATGATCCTATCCAGCCAAATGCACCTAAAATTCCTAAACCAATCCAAGCCAAATGAACCGATCAAGAACCACCATTTCCCCAGAGACTAGAAGTCACTAAGAAGAAGAGAAGGAGGATACTACTTTTGACATCTTGGATAACCTAAAGCATATATGCATTCAAATACCCCTATTTCAGGCTATAAAAGATGTTCCAATCTATGGAAAAGCCATTAAGGAAGCTTGTCTTAAGAAGCAAGGAAGGAAGAAGAAAGACCCAACTACAGTTCATGTGGTGGGCCAACTAGCTGATATCATGTTGTGAAAAGTGACTATTCCCAAGTATAATGACCCAGACAATCCTGTGGTAGTAGTTTCCATAAATGGGATTCAAGTGAAGAATGATCTAATTGATTTAGGGGCAACAATCAATGTAATGACCAAATACATCCTACAAAAACTAAATATTGCAAGCATGAGATCTACTCCTACTATCTTGCATCTTGCAGACAACTCTACTGTTAAGCTCGATGGTGTATTGGAGGATCTTGTGGTAGTGTTAGACTCTTAGGAATATCCAGCATATTTTATGATTCTTTCTCCTAAAGCCACATTAGGCGGGTATCACATTATCCTTGGAAGACCTTGGTTGGCAACCGTAGATGCCTTCATTGGATGTCAGTTAGGTGACATGATCATTTCAGATGGAAGGAGTACTCAAAATTTTGTTCTTTATCCACTTGCTCAACCATCTCATGATGAAGAAGATTATGTATGGCCACAAGTTGGTGAAGAGGCCGAAGAAGTTAATTCTATGGCGCAACTCATGATGCTAGGTAGAAGCTCTTTCATGCAGCTCCAAGAAGAGGATGAGGTATTGGTTAGCATCATTCAAAATCATTACGGAGTGGAGGACACATCATCTTCTACTTCAGTGAGTATACTTTTTTTTGTTCTTCCTCTAGCCACTGTTCCTACAAACGCTTTTCCTACAGATGTTCTTCCTACAGATGCTTTTCCAATAGATAGACTTCCTGCAACAATAGGTTTGTTCTGTACACTACTTCCATGTGAACTAAAAGTACCATGTGTTAATGAAGTAGCCATGATAGAATTAACTACACAAATATAGGTGTCAGAAGGAAGATATCTAAATATCAATAATAAATTGAGTGAAACACAACAACTATTGAAAAATCTACTAATATCCCATCAACATGCATTTGCATGGGATTATCATGACATGAAGGGATTGGATCCTAAAATTTGTACCCATAAGATTTATATTAGAAATGATTTCACTCTATAAGACAACCACAAAGGAGGATTAACCCTGCACTAAGAGAAATTGTGAAAGGAGAACTGCATAAATTATTGGATGTGGGATTTATCTATCCCATTTCAGATAGTTAGTGGGTGTCTCTATTGGTGATTGTGCCTAAGAAAGGAGGAAAGTGGTGAGTTTGTGTTGATTATAGAGAACTTAGTGCTGCCACTAAGAAAGATCACTTTCCTTTACCATTCATTGATCAAGTATTAGATACACTTGCAAGAAAGCAATACTTCTCTTTTCTAGATGGATTTAGCAGCTACAACCAGATCCAAATTGCACCAGAGGACCAAGAAAAGGCCACATTCACCTATCCATGGGGGACCTATTCCTACTCGGTACTCCCATTCGACTTGTGCAATGCTCCTGCAACCTTCTAGAGGGCAGACATTGGTATATTTTCAGACATTTCTCATGATTACATGGAGATTTATATGGACGACTTTACCACTTATGGTGTTGACTTTGATCAAGCATTGGAGAATCTAAAAAGGGTCCTACAAAGATGTGAGGATCAAAACTTGTCCTTAAATAGTGAAGAATGCTTTATGATGATGCAAGAGGCTATAGTTCTTGGCCACTACATCTCCCACAAGGGAATTCAAGTAGATCCTATGAAAAATAGAGGTAATCACAAATCTTCCTACACTTGCAAAACAAAAAGATGTTAGAAGTTTCTTGGGTCATGCAGGATATTATAGGTGATTCATCAAAGACTTCAGGAAAGTAGCAGCACCGTTGTATACCCTTCTCACTAAGGATGTTGAATTTTAGTGGACTGAAGCTTGTGACAAGGAATTTTTTTCTTTGAAGACAACTTTGACAAACGCTCAGGGACCCAATTGGGAGCTTCCTTTCCACATTCACACTGATGCATCAGATTATTCCATAGGAGCAGTCTTAGGAAAAAGAGAGGGATTTTTTGAGAATTCTATATACTTTGTCAGCAAAAACTTGTAGTGAGTTGAATTCAATTATACTGTGATAGAGAAGGAAATGTTGGTCGCAGTTTATGCATTGAATAAATTCAGACATTACATAGCGGGCTATCAAATCTTTGTACACACTGATCATGCAACCATTAGATATCTCATGTATAAACCTTTGATCATAGGGAGGTTGGCGAGATGGTTATTATTGATGCAAGAGTTTGATATAACTATTGTAGATAAGCCAAGAAGAGCTAATGTTGTTGCAGATTTTCTTTCAAGGTTGACTACATTAGAAGACAACCAACCCATAGATGACTATTTTCCTGATGAGTATCTATTCTCCCTCAATGTGCAAATACCCTGGTATGCTAACATAGCCAACTAATTGGTCATAGGTAGAGTTCCTTCTCATTTCTCCCCAACAGAGAAAAGGGAACTCATTGAAAAATATTTTCATTTCTCTTGGATTGCTAGATGTTTGTTTTACATAGGGCCTAACCATGTTATGAGAAGATGGGTAAGAGAAGATGAAACTTATAACATTTTGCATGCATGTCATAATGAGCCATGTGGAGGACACTTTGCGGCCAAAAGGAAAAAAATGAAGATCTTGAACACAAGGTAGTACTGGCCAACACTCCATAGAGATGCAAGAAGGTATACCAGAAAATGTGATAGATGTCAGAGGATGGGCAGACCAACCAGATCTGATGAGATGCCATTGTGCCCTCAAATAGTGATCACTCCTTTTGACAAATGGGGATTAGATTTTGTGGGACCAATTGAACCTCCATCAAATGGTAAGTCTTATATATTGGTATGCACTGATTATGTAACAAAATGGGTAGAAGTCAAGGCCAAGCATGCAAAGGATAACAAAGTTGCAGAGTTTCACAAGATATGGAGTTCTAAGAGAAATAGTGACTGATCAAGGGCGACAATTCACATCAACCCTTGTTGCAACACTGGTGAATTAATATAACATCAGACATAGAAAGTCTACTACTTATCACCCCTAGGATAATGGCCAAGTTGAGGTGAAAAATCAAGAAATTGAAGCTATTCTGACAAAAACGGTGGCTATTCATAGGAAAGATTGGGTGAATAGATTGCTCGAAGCTATTTGGGCCTATAAGACAACATGGAAAACAACTATAGGTTTCACCCCATTTGAGTTGTTGTATGGAAATATTGCCATGATGCCAATCGAATTTGAACACAAAAATCTGTAGACTGCTGTGGATTTAGGGATGGACATTTTTGAAGCATAGAGAGAAAGAATCATGCAACTAAATTCTTTGGATGAGATAAGTAGAGAAGCCCTGCAACATACTGAAGTAGTGCAGAACTAGAGAATCAAGTGGCATGATAGATTTATCAAAGAAAATAAGTTCAAACCAGGAGATTCAGCCTTTCTCTATGACTCTAGATATCAAGACAATGCAGAAAAATTGCAAATGAGATGGCTAGGACCCTCTGAGATTGTTGAGGTATTTCCCGATGGAGCTATCTAGCTTACCACCATTGACCCTTTCAAGTTTAAATTACTTGTCAATGGTCATCACCTCAGGTTATATCATAAGCCAACTTCTAAAGAAGAATTCTTGCAACAGTTCACCCAGCACTTAGAGCTTCCTGCAGCCGAAGGTAGTGGACCTAGTGACCCTCCTTTGGCCTAATTGAGGTATGTACTTTTCATAATAAAGACTTTCACTTATGTGGAAGTCCTTTTCTCCATTATCCACCCATCCACCCATCTGTACCACCTTTCTCTCTCTTCCATCACTTTATTCCATTCATTCCATTCCACCCCATCTTCATTTGTCGCTTGATCCATTTTCCAGCAAGGTGAGCGTTACTTATCCACGATCTCTGCAGTAAATATTCCACAAATTTAGGTATGTGTGCATTAATTACTATATTTAATCATCTTTTAAGTACATTCATTTAATTGTTGTACGTTAGCATAGGTATTCACATAAATGTCATTATTGTTTGTCAATCACCACTCCCCATCTCACATGTGTGGACACATGTCCAAATTTAGTTTGGGGGAGGGAAACAAAAAAGATGCAAATATTTTATTGCCCATGTGTCAAACCATATTAGGTTGCGTTAGAATTTTAAAATGAGTTGATTGCATGAGTGAGATGAAAATTACTGCAAGCGCCCATTCTTCCTATCATAACTTCCCTCTATCACCTCTTTCTTGCTATTATTGCCCTGTCCTAACTATGAGTTGCAAGCAAGAAGATAAAACAAAAGAAAGGAAATATAGTTGATGCAGATACTATTTGAAAGGAGTTGCAGAGCATTTGTTTGATTGCAGACAATGGGAGGTGGGTTAGTTTGAAATGAACCCAAAGTGCATGATATTTTACTACATGATACATAATGCCTGGCTGAATTTCAAAATTGTGGATGGATAGACTACTTTTTGAAACTAGATGGTTTTGATGAGGGCAATGCCCTTGAATTTTCCTAGACATTTTTAGAAGGAAAATCCACAGTAAAAGGGTTAAGAGTTGTGGCAATAGAGGAAAGAATTGCAGAAGTCATAGGGTTACCTACTGATGGTGAAAATTACCCTGTTTCCAGAGACACCAGGATAGTTAGGGCTGAATTCACAGAGCCAAATGATCCCCCATTGACCATAGACAAGTAGGGCACAAAAATAATGTCTCTACCCAAGCCATGGAATCAGATAGTTGTGTATGTCATCAAATACATTACTTGCAAGGGCAGCCAACCAAACTTGCATTCTGTCCACTTCAAGCTTTTGAACCACATGAGGCATGGGAGGAAGATGAATGTACCCAATGTGTTGTACAATCTTCTCTGAATCATGGTGGTCGAGACCCAGAAAGGTAGAGATAGTTTTGTTTCCCACCATTTCCTAATCAAATTGCTAGTTGAAAAATCTGTGTGATGTTTCTAGAATGAATTGGGAAGAGTTTATTAAGGTTGATCAAGATTATCACCAGGAGAAGTCTGTCGATGTTGAACATTTTCCAACTAGGTCCGTACCTCGATCTCATAGGTCTAGTAGGAGGGTAAGCACGACAAAATCCATTCCTAGTGCTTCAACCCTTGGCGTTGGCTCTGGTGTGAATCCTCTTGCAGCTAAGGAACCCATTGAAATTAGTTCTTCTGGAATAGAGCACTTAGAAAATGAAAGCTCTTCCTCAGACTAATGATGATGAAGTTCCATTTGAAACCCTCATGAAAACTAGGGCATAGTAGAGGGAGGTAGAAATAAGAAAAGGAAAGGCTAAAATACAACCTATGGAAATAAAAGTACCAAGTCCAAAAAAGAGGAAAGTTGATACTATTCCTCTTGTAGCCAAAGGAAGACATGAAGGACCTACCAAGAAATCAAGACCAGCTAGGCCTGTCTAGGAAAGCCCTAAACCTAATGAAACCCCACATGAAGACCTTGAAGCTCCAGTGGAGCAAGTGTGTGAAAAAGAAGGAGAAGGAATATTTAAGGGAGCAACAAACATAACACTAGCTGATCTTGCTAGCATTGCAGAGGAATTGGAACAAAATCAAAACTTCCTGCAGCATGAACAAGGGGTCTTGCAACATGAAGTCCTATAGCAACAACCAGAACTACATCAGGATTTTTTGTAGTTACAACAAGGGCAAGAGTCCCTACAATGAGGGGAAGAAGAAACAACACCCTTACAACCAAAGATAAATGGAATGCCTAAGTCTATGCAAATAACGCCATATACCAATAGACTAGTAGGTATTCATAATCGTCCTGATTTTTTAGTACATGCAACAATTTTGAATCTTTGGTCAAAAATACAAAGAAGGGAGGAATAATGGAAAATGGAAAAATGGAAGTTAAAGGAATAAATTCAAAGAAAGGATGAAGAAACTGAGGAGAAAAATGAAAAAATTGTTACCCTAAAGTAGAGGGTAGATGATATGGCAACTTTGGCACCAAAGATTCTAGAATGTAGAGAACCCCCGAGGGTCTATGCTCTGCTCCTAAAAGAGAAGTATCTCTCTTTTAAGATGTCAAGACTTGCCTCAAGTTTCAATCCTTCTATTGATACCACTATGGAATTTTTCAATGCTTATAGGATTGCCTCTCCTGAAATGAAGAATTTGTTATGTGAATTTTATTTACATAATTATGCTGTCACGAAAGACCATGAATGAAACCCATTGTTGTATGTTGGAGATGCTCAATTGAGAGAATTCATGTCTTGGGTGCAAAATGAAATTAGTTGGGGACAACAAAACGGTGTTTATAACTAATTGGAGTTTGATATCCCCTTGCATGTTAGAGTTGAATCAAGTAACCCAAGGGATATTTATATAGAATGGAATAGAATGCTACTCAGACTAAGCTATGGCAACATGATTATACCTTGGATAGAGGCAGCTTACACTGAGTATGAGGTAAAAATAATGGCTAAAGAGGAAACCATGAGGAGATGTTTATCCCAGAGATGGAATAGTTTGACTGATGAGCTGAAGCAGGTTGAGCCTCATTCCATCCACAATTATGCTACAACATTAAAAATAATTGAGACATATTCAAATTGGAAGAACTCAAGGATGACATTGGCTTCCCCTAAATTTTCAGCCACCCATGCTCATGTGGCCTATTCCAAAATTTAGATTTTACCAGAGTGATATTTTTGAAAAAAGGCAGAGATGGGATAGATTTGATAGATTGGGGGGATTCTATTGAGATCTTGACTCACATACTATGGCCATTGATGTTGGGCAACTCTTAGTTGCAAATTTCAGAGATTTGACCAAGCAAAAGAATAACTCTTCCCTTGCTAGAGGACCTATTAGAACTGTAAAATTATGAATAATTTCACAAGCTTTTCATATCCATAAGTTTCCAATCAAGTCCTCACCATATGCTCAAGGCCTCTCTTCATAATATTTTGCTCACATTCTACCCATTTTTATCCCATAAAATTCATCTAGGTCTGAGTATTTCACATAATCGTCCATATCGGCATGAGATTATCTTGGTCCCCCTGACCCATAATGCTTTTTTGTTAATATACATCTATTGTTGCTTGTCAGAAAAACCTCAGAGATGTCACTGCGATCAAAATTTACCTACAAGCACCTATCGATAGGACACTTTTATTGTTTCGGTGACTAAGGGTTTCCCATCAGCAAGATAGTCTTCTTCAGCATGGGTCTTAGCGAGATCTTATTGTCTCACTGACCGGCGACAGAAGGGGCATGTCGGTGAGAGACTTTTCTTCTAGGTGAAGTCTCGGCCAGCTCTTTATGTTTCACTAACTAGCGCAGAATGAGAAAGCACTTCGGCCAAACATAGGGTATTCAGAATGAGGTCTCGGTGAATACCTCTGGTCTCACCGACATGTGCAGGGGAATCCTATCAAAGGTTATTGGGGTAAGGTTATACAGTCTTGCTGACCCATTTGTCACACCGAAGTGTTTCGTCGGTGAGAGAATGATCATGTTTCAGCCACATGAATGTACCACGGGCTATTTCAGTAAGACACAAGGTGTTCTATGAAACCTCCTCCCGACTCAGAATTGTCTTAGCGACCAGAAAATACACTAAAGAGAACATCTCGGTAAGACGAAGTATCATCTGTGGGATGTCTCCGCGATAATAGAGGTCACAGTGAAACACAAAGGATGCAAGATGACTGTCGGCGAGACATTGGCCTTCGGTGTGACTATGGGATGTCTCGGCGAGTTTTTTGCGCATGTTAAATAAAACTCGAATATTGTTGGCCGACATTTGGAATGCGAAGCGATATGTCTTTTCAAACACAAATGTATAAATATCCATTTTTTATTGTAAAAGAAAGAAGATTAGATTAGATTAGATACAGTAGATAGATTAGAAATGGATACAATAGAATAAAATTTTCAGATCAGAGATTATGATGCATGATTTCAAAATGGAGATTTCAATGAAAATCAGTTGATGTGGCGGTTCATTTCTGGTGTCAATTGTATGTTGTGCTTATTGAAAGTATTATTAAAGTTGTCTCCAAGGTTGGCTTTTCTGGTTATTTAAATTGGTATAACAAGTTTATATTTAGTTTATCATTGCACATTTGTTGTATCTGTGTGGTTAATTAACTGGTTCTTTCAAGGAGGGATTAAATCCTTTTGATTAATCACAGTAATCAGGGAAATTCATCTGGATCATTAAGAAGAGCTTAGTAATCACAGTCTTGCATGTTTATACAAGTTATAAAAAGAACATATGCAAAAAAAATTGAGTGTTCTCTAGAAATATGTTTCCCATTTCCATTTCATTTGACTCCGCATACCCAATAAGGCACTAGTCTCTGCATTTCACCATTTAGATTCATTCATTTTCTTTACATCTGTTAACTGAACATATTAGGTTTTAGTTTTAATATTGTATACAATTTATACCAAATTTAGTTTTATTTGTCCACTCACATCTGCCATTGTGGGAAAAACATTTCAAGAAAGATAAGCACATTAAGTCTGCTTCATTCGTATAGGTACACCCGCCTAGGTCTAGTAGCACCTAAAGAGTAGAAAGCTTAAACCATATGGGTTTGTCTATTACCCTAAAGCATACCAAGAGATTGGTAGCCTCTTGAGGCATTCTACCTACGTTTTTGAGAGCTAACAAATTGGCAACTTCATTTGGGATTACATCAGAATATCCAGTTGAAGACCATCATATAGAGTCATTGAAGAAAAAATTGTAATTTGAGAAGTTTCAAAAGGAGTGATTCTGCTGGGAAGAAGATCAAAAATAGTTATTTCAAAAGAAACATTTTCCTACTTTCAGAAAAGTAGGTGGTGACTATGGCAAAAAATTGATTAAGAATGGAGTTTGTGTATGGAACAAAAGAATATTTTGAGAAGCAGCAGTTGATAAGAGGAATTAAAGAATTGAAAAAAAAAAATTGCAATTGGACCAACAACCGTTACAATTAGGAGAATTCTGCAATAAGGATGAATACACAAATATAGGAAGGCATGGGGCCCCTCAAGTGCCTCATGATACAATTGGAAGTTTCTACAATGGAAGCGATGCACTTCATGCACAACAAAACATTTATTCATCACAACCATCAAAGTAAGTAAATGCTTATCCAGTCCCTCCTGAACAAAGATTGGCAAGTCATCAAGACTATCAATGTGATCAATGTCAAATACAACACAATTCCAGCCCACTTGGACATGTCAGTCAGAATCTGCAACAAGGTACGTATCAGAACCGACAATCTAATGATGATAAATATTTCAAAAATCTTTTGGATGCCTTTCTTGGTATAAGGAGATATAGAGGAGAATTTGGGTGCTCTTTTCTCTACAGACTGATGAATATTTGTAGGAGAATACCTATTAATTTCCCACCTAGTAAACTTGAGATCATTCAGCAGTTCATGAAAGTGTATGAGCCAAACTCAGTTTATTGGCCTGAATCATGCACACCAATTTATTTTGATCAACTAGATGAATGGACATACATTGTAGACAGGAAAAGATATGAAGATAATTGTGACATCATTGATGAAGACAGAGACATTGATCAGAATGTGCAACAATATTTGTGCCATAATCAACAATTTGAAGAAGAAAAGGATGAGAATGTATATACTCGAAGCCAGGACTCCATCACAGAATCAGGATGCAGAATTTCCCCCTTGGATGCATTTCTTGACATAAGGAAATATGAAGGAGAAGATATAATTCCTCTATACAACAAAATGAGAAAAAATTATATGCAAATACCTTCTCATTGTAGGCCTACAAGGGCCATGTTTGTTGAACAGTTTGTAAGAGCATGGGAGCCTGAATCAGTTTATTGGCCAAAAAAGCAGCGTACCTTTGATTTGGTGAATAAATTTGTTGATGACATGCAGAGGAGAAGGTATGACAACAATGGTGATATCGCGGATGAGTATCATGACATTGCTTAGATGATGCAGCCAATAGAAGATGAGATAGGTGCAAGTCGAAATGGTTCAGGTGATAACTTGCACGAGGAAGATGAAGATACAAGAGATCTCTCTTGCATAACAGATTGTGATAGGGAAAGCAGTGTATGTTATGAGGGATCTAATGAATATTCAGATTATGAAGATGAAGCTATGGATTCTAATTTACAGCAAGGTGATTCTTGTAGTTCTTAGGGTAATCAAGAGGAAGAAATAATGGAAAATGTGGATCCATTTGATAGTGAACAAATAAACCTTTTAGCTGCAGCTCATAACCATGAGGAGATGATTGATGAACAAGAAGATTGCACATTTGAAAATGGTTTTAATTTTTCTTCAAAACTATTGTATGATCAAATAACAGAGGAATCGCAAGTGACATCTGGCCAAGGTGTGCTACAGGGTGATTTCTTTTTGAATCCACTCCATGATGAGGATGGAATGTACTCAAATGAAGAGGAGAGTACATCAACATGCGAAGAGAACAATTATAATGATCTTGAAAAATGCCATGTTGATGAATTGGAAAATGAAATGGAAGGGGATTGTGTATCATGTCACAATGAGGAAGATTTTGAGGGCAATCATGTGAATCTTGATTTACAACAAGGAGATATTTCCAGCTCTTGTGGAGATAAAGAAGAGGAAGAAATAATAGAAGATATGGAAGAAGAAACATGTTCGCTCAGTAGTGAGCAAATTTCAGATTTGCTAACTCTTGAATACCAGAGATATGCACACAAGGATGATTCTAAAGTTTTGTGTCTAGCTTACATTTGTTTTGACAGTGAAAGTTCTTTGTGCAATGATTCATATGACTCCCAGTGCATTTCCCGAAATGATGGAGAAACCTTTGAAGTTGATCAAGAATCTTTGTCCATTCAAGATGAGGTATGTGATTTTGAAATTTCTAATTCATGTGGAGAAGATATTTATTTGCATACCAAGGATGATAGAAGTCCAGCATTGATTGGTTTATATATGCATAATATTGAAGATATGAGTCATAATCTAGTGTTGTTTCCAAATGGTGATATGGAGGAGGTGCAAAAAGTTTCAGATTTGTTTGTCTCAAATAGTGTTGATATGACATAAATTTTTGTTTCTCATGAGAAGCACTTTGATGGTGAATTTTCAATACAGCTAGGAGAGTGTTTCATAATACATAATAGTGAGAAAGATAGTGAGGAATTTTGTGCTGATTATGCATATACTTTGTATGTTGAAGATAATAGAGATTTACCCCATGATGATGAATATTTTGAACTATAGAATGGTGAAGGGAATTTGTGCCAAGCTAAGCATGATGATTCTCTAAAAACTTTCAATAATAGTGACAAGGAAGATTTCATGAATATCTTTAAGAAGAATTTGATGGACTCAAGGAAAAACCAGGTGTTTGACAGAGGAAAGTATGGGCCTTTCTTTTGGATGGCTTTGAACCATCATTTATGGTTTGAGTTTCAAACTGTAATAGTTCAAAACTGATGAAGTTGTAACACAAAGGATTAAGGGTTTCTAGTGCATGGACAACTCTTGATGATCCTCTTTAAAATTATTTTCCATGCATAGTAGTTTAGGGTTTTGTTCATCTCCATTTTGCATTCATTTTCGTGTCCATTTTTCTCACTTATTCATCATCTTGTTTCTGGTCTGCTCACCAAGAAATCTAGATCCTTGTAAAGATCTCACAATCATTCATCCCCAGATGGAGCCACTGTTAGAACTGTAAAATTATGAATAATTTCACAAGCTTTTCATATCCCTAAGTTTCCAATCGAGTCCTCACCATATGCTTAGGGCCTCTCTTCATAATATTTTGCTCACATTCTGCCCATTTTTATCCCATAAAATCCATCTAGGTCTGAGTATTTCACATAATTGTCCATATCAGCATGAGATTATCTTGGTCCCCCCGACCCATAATGATTTTTTTTTAATATACATCTGATGTTTCCTGTTAGAAAAACCTATCAGCAAGACACTTTTATTGTTTTGGTGACTAAGGGGTTCCCATGAGCAAGAGAGTCTTCTTCGGCATGGGTCTTGGTGAGATCTTATTATCTCACTGACCGGCGACAAAAGGGGCATGTTAGTGAGAGAATTTTCTTTTGGGTGAAGTCTCGACGAGCTCTTTATGTTTCACTGACTAGCGCAGAACGAGAAAGCACTTCGGCCAAACATAGGGTATTCAGAATGAGGTCTCGGCGAATACCTCCAATCTCGCCGACATGAGTAGGGGAATCCTATCAAAGGTTATCGAGGTAAGGTTATATAATCTTTCTAACCTGTTTGTCACGCCGAAGTGTTTCGTTGGTGAGAGAATGATCATGTTTCAGCGACATGAATGTACCACGGGGTATTTTGGTAAGACACAAGATGTTCTATGAAACCTCCTCCCGACTCGGAATTGTCTTAGCGACCAAAAAATACACTAAAGAGCATATCTCGGTAAGACGAAGTATCATCTATGGGACGTCTCCCCAACAACAGAGGTCACAACAAAACACAAAGGATGCAGGATGATTGTCGGCGAGACATTGGCCTTTGGTGTGACTACGGGATGTCTCGGCGAGTGTTTGGCACATGTTAAATAAAACCCGAATACTATTGGCCGACATTTGGAATGCGAAGCGATGTGTCTTTTTAGACACAAATGTATAAATATCCATTTTCGATTGTAAAAGAAAGAAGATTAGATTAGATTAGATACGATAGATAGATTAGAAATGGATACAATAGAATAAAATTTTCAGATCAGAGACTATGATGCATAATTTCAAAATGGAGATTTCAATGAAAATTAGTTGATGTGGCGGTTCATTTTTGGTGTCAATTTTCTGTTGTGCTTATTGAAAGTATTATTAAAGTTGTCTCTAGGGTTGGCTTTTCTGGTTATTTAAATTGGTATAACAAGTTTATATTCAGTTTATCAGTGCACATTTGTTGTATCTGTGTGGTTAATTAACTGCTTCTTTCAAGGAGGGATTAAATCCTTTTGATTAATCACAGTAATCAGGGAAATTCATCTGGATCATTAAGAAGAGCTTAGTAATCATAGTCTTGCATGTTTATACAAATTATAAACAAAACATATGCCAAACAATTTGAGTGTTCTCTAGAAATAAGTTTCCCATTTCCATTTCATTTGACTCCGCATACCCAATAAGGCACTAGTCTCTACATTTCACCATTTAGATTCATTCATTTTCTTTACATCTGTTAACTGAACATATTAGGTTTTAGTTTTAATATTGTATACAATTTATACCAAATTTAGTTTTATTTGTCCACTCACATCTGCCATTGTGGGCAAAACATTTCAAGAAAGATAAGCACATTAAGTCTGCTTCATTCGCATAGGTACACCCGCCTAGGTCTAGTAGCACCTAAAGAGTAGAAAGCTTAAACCATTTGGCTTTGTCTGTTACCCTAAAGCGTACCAAGAGATTGGCAGTCTCTTGAGGAATTCTGCCCGCATTTTTGAGAGCTAATAGGACCAACCAAATGTTAGGTTGGGGGAGGTGATGAGCCTAGTTTTTGGTCTAGTTTGGGTAAAATCTATAGTCTATTTGCTCTTTGATGTCATGGATTTTGATGCTTAAGTGTTGATATTGGCATAATTTTTCCCTCAAACCATTGAAATTTGACATTACCCTATCTCTATAGGCTTTAATGATATTTGGCATAATATGTGGGTCATCTATGTTGATTTTGCATGCGATTAATGAGTGTTTCTTAGAGTGGTTATTGATGTGCAGTTATTGTGCTTACTAACCTTGGACTACAGACTTAATATATCAAGTTATGGAGGACAACGCTAACTAGGCATGCACCATAATGTTCACTTGAGGAGCTACTCCAGGTCAAAGGCAGCTGGCAACAAAGATTATTCATGCAACTAGATGTAACCGACTTGCAGTGGAATTAATGATCGAGTATGCATGGGAATTACTGTTGTGCTGAATATGCACTTGAATCGCATGTTTTCCTAGATTCCATGTGTGCTTAACGACTGCCGCTCCACTTTTCCTTGCTTTCCCTAAATGGCATCCTCCCAGTCGTCGAGTTGACTGCCTTGTTTGCTATAGTATAAATAATAATTTGATGCTACTTGTTCAGGAAGTTGCATGATTCTACGTTGTAGTCTTATTTTAGTGATACAAATACATTACTCTTTGTATGCACAATTTACAGTGAATGAGAATAAAGTTTTTAGTTTGAACATCTGATTTGTTGCTAATAGAGGATACTTATCCAAGGGGGGCCACTTGGTGAGTAATCCACTCTCTTAGTTTAGCAGTAGCTTGGTATTACTTGTCATTTAATGCTTAGTTTGAAATTTGACATTGACTGTTCCTACAACCACTAGAAGTTCATTCTATGTCTGTTCCTGTGGCCAAAACAGACAAAGTAGTCCCTGTTTGTTGCTTAGATCTTTCATTCTCGCTTTGCATTTTAGTTCAGCATAGTTTTTGGTTGATGCTTAGTATTTGCTTTACTTCCTTTTCAACAGTTTACTTTCAGTATTGTGTGTCTTAGCTATAGGACACAATGACTACTTGAGCCCCTAGTGCACATACAGTGCCGAACCATTTCAAGTTCACATCCCTAGGTTGAAAATTTAAATGCACCTTCATAGTGGTTGAATGACTATTAAGGTTAGATGTCCAATCTTTGAATTGTGGTTGTAGAAGCCCAGTTATGAAATCATTGTAGGAGGAAAACAGTTGTGTTGTTTCCCCTTTTGCATTTCTTTGTATTTTGCATCATTTAGGATAGTAAAAATAACATTACATTACATTTCTAACATGCTCGGTGGGACCCACAAATGGGTCTATTGCTTTCACATTCTCTATTGTTTGATATTTTGCAGGTTCAAGTTACATAGAGGTGACTCCGCAATAGACAGGGGAAACCTTTCCCTCAATAGGGGCGACCTTTCCCTCAGTTGGGTGACTGTGCCCTTAACAAGGGTGACCCTACCCTAAGACAGGTGACCCTACCCTTAACAGAGGTGATTCTTCCCTAGACAGAGGCATCTTTGAGCTATCCAAGATTGGAGGTTAAACTTCTAACATATTTGTTGTAGGAAGAACAGGCCAAGTTTCTTAGTTAGCTTGTTTGTTTTTCATTTTTAGACTAGTTAGGCACATAGATCTAATTAGGGGGAGTCAAAAAATTTGTGTGGTGTGTTTGTAAAGTGGGCTATTGACGTATCCAATCCCCTTATGCCATTTGGTGATCCTGGGTGAAGAGAAATCATAGCTCAATTAGTCCTTTGTGTTACCTACGGGGCACTAGACCGTTCAAGCTTTTCCCTTGCACTTCGTGTGAGGCTGGGATTAGCTAAAAACATTTAGTGTCCTCTTTTAGCGGAACTTGCTTGGGGATTTTATCACCCCAAGGGACGATCCCAACCACGTCTACCGGTGGGGTATATAAAGGGGGGAGAGCCAAAGTTGTACCCAAATCCAGTCATGTCATGTTTGGTGGAGTGTCAAAGCTAGGGTGATACCTAGATAAGATGTGAAGAGTTGGTCCAAGTTTCCAATACCTCGCTGGGGCTTCTAACTCATGCTTATGATGGATTCATGTTCATAATTGTGCCTCATGTACCCTGCATATATCAAGGACTCCCTAGTTTTCCTTGTTTAGCCTAGTTAAAGAATCATGTTGGCCATACCCATCTAACTAATCTTAGGATTTGTGTTGCTTGAACTGTCTTTTTTGTGCAAAATCACTGAATCTTTGTTTAGTCAAGTCATCCTTACCTTCTACTTGTTCTTTGCTATGTTTTTTTTCCTTTTCCATAGTCATTTTACCTAAGTTAATTCTAGGTCTATAGACAGAGGTGACCTTTCCCTAATAGGGGTGATTCTTCCTCTAACAGGGGCAACCTTTCCTTTTGTCTCAGACATCTCCAAGTCTGTTTCTATCAGAATTTCCCATCTTTCACTGAATAGGGGACCCTGCCCTAAGATAGGTGACCCTTCCCTAAGATAGGTGACCCTTCACTAAGACAAGCGACCTTGCCCTCAATAGGGGTGACCCTGCCCTCAACAGGGGAAATTCTGCTCTCTATCTGAGTCACTTTTAGTCAAACAACCCATCAAATTCACCTATTTCATCAAGAGGGGTGACCTTGCCTCATAATTGGGTAATTTTGCACTTTGAACAGTCAATCCTGCCTTTGATTCAATCAATCTGTTACTCTGTTTCCCCATTCTGATTGTCTGTTTCCTCATTTCAAGCATTCATTTTCCTATTCTAATAGTCCATTTACCCCTTCCGACCATCTGTTTTTCATTTTGATACCCTGTAGAACCTGTTCCGAAGGTTCGTTCTCCTGTTTTGATAGTCTGTTTGACCCTTTTTTGATTTAGACAAGTCCAAAAATTAGTTGGGTGACCTTTCCCTTAGCTTGGGAGACCATGCCTTAAGACAAGCGACCATGCTTTAAGACAGGTGACCCTATCCTTGGCTTGGGCGACCGTGCCCTTGACTTGGGTGACCTTGCCCTTAACTTGGGCAACCTTTCCCTTGAGTTGGGAAACCTTTCCCTTGAGCTAGGCGACCTTACCCTTAACTTAGGTGAACTTTCCCTAGATTTGGATGATCTTGCACTTGAGTTGGGTGACCTTGCACTTTGGTTGGGCGACCTTGCACCCAGATAGGCAAATTTTCCCAAAAGTAGATCTTCATCCGTCTTTCCATCATTGTTATTTCCGTTCATCAACACTTTCTGAAAGTCACAATTTCATCGACCAAATCACATAGGTGCATCTTAGAACATCATTAGAGTCCATATCCTTCATCGGTTCATCCATCCCAATCATCTAGACTTCGTTTTAGGGATTTTGATTTTGATGTAGAAACTTCTGGAGGCCATAACTTTTGACTCGGTTGTCCATTTGGGCTGAAATTTTATAGGTGGTTGTGTTATGAGGCAGCATGTGGATTCCCAAATCATCATCAATTGGTTATCCCCCATTTTGGTACATTTTTGGGGCTTGAAACTTTCATCTTAACCCTTAAAATCGCAATTTAGTGTCTTTTTCCAGTTTTTGAAAAATCATTTTTGTTAATAACTCAAAATGCATGCCTCAAATTTAGGATGTTAGTTGGAAATCCATCCTATCTTAGTTTTAGGTAGTTTTTGGAAAAAAATTAGACTCTCAAATATATGATTGTGTAGTTACCTAAAATGGCAAAATTTGGTAATTTTTGAAAACTACAAAATCTAGAAAAATCTAATTGTCAGCACCTTAAATCATCTAGTTAAACCCCTAAACTTGGTTTAGAATCAATCCTATCATATCCTCTGATCCAATCCCAATTTGAGCTTCAATCTAATCCTAATCTGAGCTTTAATATAATCCCAATCTGAGCTTAACCTAAATCCCAATTTGGGCTTTAGTCCATTGCCATCTAGGATCTCATATCAAAACAAATCTTAAGATCCCTTCTTCCATCTTCTTCCAATCCACCTTATTTATCTTTTCATCATCTTTTATTTCCTTCTAATCATCTATCCCCATATTTTCAATCTGTATCCATCTAATCTAACATCATGAATCCTTATCCTTCACCAATGCAACCAAAAATAGTAGTCAAGGGAAAACCCAATTACGTTGACGACAATAACGAGTCTTGTTGATCAAGAGGTATATGACATAGATCCCCTTGATGCTATCATTTCTAGTAAGCTTTCCCCAATATCTTTCCAAACTCCAATCACTCATCCAAACTATCCCATCACATCTTCACCCACACCTACTAGCAATCCTTATGCTACCTTTGACAAGGGATATCCATTATCTTCCCCACCCGTATCTTCATCATATCCTTCTACTACATCTTTCTCTTATCCAACACCCACATCCTCTTATCCCAATCTACCATCCCAATACTCCTATTACAATCCCCCATCCATGTCCCCCTATCCTAATCCTCCTTACCATTCTGCCCATCCTAATCCTACATTCACACCTTCTTATCTTAATCCTACATCCCCATCAACCTATCCTAATTTAACATCCACATCTTCCTATCCTAATTAGACATCCCAATCTTTCTATCCTAATCAATTATTCCAATACCTCTACTACAATCCCCCACTTGCATCTTCTTATCCTAATCCACCATCTGCATCCTCTTGTCCCAATCCACCATCCACATCTTCCTATCCTAATCTAGCATCTTGATCTTCCCAACCAAATCCTCCTTCACAATACCCTTACTGCAATCCACCAACCACATCCTCTTGTTCTAATCCACCATCCATGTCTTCCTATTATAATCCACTATCACAATATTCTTATCTTAACCCTCGATCCAATCCTAATCCTCCACCTACTCTTAGTCTTCCATCCAATCCTATTCCTCAATGTAATCCTAATCCATCAATCCATAATCCTTCATCCACTCCTACCACACTATCTAAGCCTAGAATATGCACGATTCTCACTCCAGAGGTCCTCCAAGGACTCATGACAAAGAATACATCCCCAACTTCTTGAAGTCGTGGAACCATGCACCCCCACTCCCCCACCTATCATTGTTGTTACCACCCCTAGCACCACTCAAACCATTGAAAACATCAAACCCATCGAATCCATTGAACCCCCATCTCCTACTCCAAGAGTCATCAAACCCATTGAAGATAATCAAATCCAATCCACTCCTCCTACTCCAAGATCCACCCAATCCATCGAAGATGTGCAAATCCAATCCACTCCTCCCACTCCCAGTAGCACTGAAATCCATTCCCATGAACCTCATGAATCCTCCATCCTTTCATTCCCCCACTTGAGGATTCCCTCCAACACCCCATCATCATGCCACCTGCACATGATGATTCATGCCAAGAGCTTGATCTAGAGCATACCAACATATCCCCTCCTCCACATCAAAATCCTACCATCCTGTCTAGTCCACCTCAAGATCATAGTCCCCCATCCATTCCATCCATTGATCCCCTTGACACCCAATATCCAATCGCTCCATCTCATGATCCCTTATCACCCGATGGCACAAATCTGGATCCTATCATATCACCTAATCCCTCTCCTAATCCCTTACCACTCACTCCTGATCAAGATGTTGCTATCCCATCATCTTCATCTCATGATCACCTAGGGGCTCAGGGGCCAATCCAAGATTATCCTTGCCTACGTGAAAGCACAAAGCCCTTGTAGTTCAAGAAAAGACCATGGATAAAAGCGAAAAGAGGACAAATGGAGATGAGCGATGGAAAATGACATCAAAGAAAAACTAAGAAAGAAAAAAAAATCCCTGGGGGTGGATCAAAAGATCGACCTTGCCTACGTGCAAGCATAGGGGCAACGTAGTTCCCTATGCAAGCCCTTATTTACACCCATGTTCATGATGCATTCCATTTCACATTAGGCCATCTCACATCTCTATCCAATCTTAATCCATTCAATCTAACACAAATAATCTAATCACATTCTTGGTCTTGTTCCTAGCCTTGCTACAAGCCTTGATCCAATCATCATCATCGTTATCATAATTAGGATATATCCTTCCCTATCCATTGGTGTTGTTTTGGGATGTATCCTTCCCTCATCAACAACTCTTTCATCATCATAATCAGGATGTATCCTTCCCTCACCAACAACACTTTCATCATCATCATCAGGATGTATCCTTCCCTATCCTCGTGTTGTTTCGAGATATATCATTCCCTCATTGACAACACTCCATCCATTATCAAACCATTTTTTCTTGTAGCTTGACTGGGGAAACATCACCTTTGTCCTTAAATCCATTTATGCTTCCCAATCTCCTATCGCTTATCATCCTCTCTTATCCATCGCTTTGCATCATCTTCCTCATATACCCTTTCATCATCTCACCCATTTGGAGAGCACACCCATGTTCTCTTGAACCCGCATGTCATCTCAAGGGGGCATCCTCAATCCCTAATCTTCATCTTCACTCCCATCATCTTTCTTCCTAGTCACTCCTTTGATGACTGGGGCATCTTTTCCAATCTAATCATCTTCTTCCTGGTGCTATCTTTTAAGCTTTTTTGAAATGATGCTACTTCGTAACACCATCTCAAAGAGGGGAAAAATGTAGACATCCAAATTTGACCACTCCCACATGGTCAAATTCATCTCCTTTATTCGTCTATTTCATATTTCATTGATATTAATTAAATGATTTATTTAATTAATATTTCCCCTTTTCCTAAGGTTTCTAAAGTATTTAATTTAATAATTGAATACTTTACCTTTCATCCTTTCCTCTCTAAATTGAATAAATATATCAATTTATTTAATTTAGTCATTTAGCCTTTTTGAATTTAAATCAATTTTAAATTCCTTCTTTTCTCTCTCCTTGTCACATCCTCCATAATATTCTTCTAATCTAGATTAGTTTAATTAATCCATGATTAGGATGTGCACACCCTTACTCAAGATTAATGTCACATCCTCCATATTTGGCCACCTGTCTCTAATCCTTCATTAATCTTCTTAATCACCTATTTGCACAACCTTAATCTAATAACATGCCATCTTTGGTATTTCCTCCAAGTCAACATTTCATAAGTGTTTTCCCTTTTAAGCCTTGACCTCTTCCCCATGTGAATTAAAAGTTCACATTTATTCATTCAATGCATTTCTCTCCCCCATGTAGGTTGTTGGGAAATTCTAAAGTCTCTCAGAAGTCACATTAGTCACATGGGACAAGGACCTCCTTTATGAGGAACTTGTCTTATCCCCAAGGTACTCCCCAATCATATGAATTTAAAATTCACATTTATTTCCCCAACCACTTCTCTCTTCCCCATGATGATTAGTGAGGAATTCTAAAATTCCTCACTTGTCACAATCCTTCCACATGGGGACAAGAACTTCCTTTTTGAGGAAATCTTCCCTTAATCCCAAGGTGCTTGCGAGTACCTCCACCTTACATGTCCTCTCTCCACCTCACCTGTCCTTTTTTCCATCTCATTTCCAAATGGCAAGATGTGAGGGCTTGTGAGTCCTCAACTCACCACAACCTTCCATCTTGTCCATGTTGGCTAAATCCTAGCCATTGAATCCTCTAGAGACTATTCCCTTAAAATGGAAGATTTTGTCTCATTTTCATTCATAACTTGCATTCACAATTTCAATCTTCAAGCTCTAGCACTCAAGCGTTCAACTTCAACCATTTTTTCATTCATAACCTCCATTGTTTCCTTCACCAAGCTTTCACTGCATTCATCCACTCACATACCCATTTGAATCATTTGAACCCTCATTGCATCCTCATCATTTTGCATCCATTTTTAGTCGATTTGTCATCAAGGAGCACACATCCAAGCTACATCAAAAGTCCAAACAAGAAGATCAACTTAGACAAGGTATAATCTCTTGTTTTATCTTTTATTTGTTTAAGTTCAACTTAGGCTAATTTTGAGGTATTGTTGTGTTATTTCCCCTTTTTCATTTCTTTGTATTTTTTATCATTTAGGATAGTAAAAATAACGCTGCATTACAATAAAATTTAAGATTTAATGTCAAATATAAAAATAAAATTAATTTTGTGAAAATAATTTTATTTTTTATATTTGACATTAAGTCAGAAAAAATAATTCATTGTACATCCATTAATTATAATTTATTTAAAAAAAATTAATACAATATCTATATAAAAATAATAATAAAACCACTTCAATTTTCTCCATAGTCCCTCACATCGCTTTCCATAAAGTGCAGCTAAAAAAACTAACAGTTTAAAACTTAGTGATTGAATTAAAAAAAAAATTATGTATCATGCATGAGGAAGATAGATCGATGCATTCTCGAGGTTGGATAGTCACTATCGCCATCTAATGGTGGGTTTCCTTATTAATTTTGTGTTTAAGGTATGATTTATGATGGATAAAGGTAAGTCTTTCATGCCCAAAGTTTTACATGTGGACATAGATACAAAACCCTTTTTTGTAATACCAAATATCACCTTATATTGTGTTTAATGTGATTTACTAATGTGTGCACGTGTAATGTCATTTAAAACAACACCAATTGAAGGAAAGGGAAGGGAAACATATTTTTGGGTGTGGAAGAACCTATTTTTCCCACCTTATGATGGAGGTAAACTTGATTCAAGTTACTAGGATCAATCCTCTAATGGTTTTCTATGTGGCATGAAGGAGGCCAAGTCTTGAAAATGAGACCTAGGACCGAATGCAATCAAGAAAGAGGAACCTTATCAGGCTACCTAATCTCATAGCCAAACCACTTCAAATTCAAACTCACACAAAATATTGTTACCAAGCAATACAAATCTACACAATTTAAATCAATTGCAATTCAATTACAATTTTATTAATTTTTGAATTCTAATTGCCGGAAAAAAAAATCAATTTTTTAATTTTTTTTTTAATTCCCCTTCTATCTATTTCTATAGCTTCCAACAATTTCAATGCCCCCTTTTCCAACTAGCAATTCTAATTTTTTTATATCCCATACCCTTGTCATAGCCAACAGTAACCTGGAAAGTAGTTTATTTTTAAAAAAAAATTGCTTCCAACAACCTCTACGCCTCCCTCTCCAATGCCTTTTAATTTCCCCAGAATGTCAAAATAATTCCATGAAGAATTTATTTTTCTTTTCCAAATTGATTTTTTTAATTTTCCTTCCTCCTTTTTTTTAAAATGTGATGTCTCCTTGCTAGGAAATTTTGGAAAACAATTATAAAATACAAATATTAAACAATTCAATTGTTGGACACATGAATTTGAATAAAGCACGGGAGCTAATAAAATTTGAATTTCTTCTGTTTTTCCTGGAAACTCACTTGACATTTTGTCAATTTGTGACAATAATGTCATTAAAATTTTATCATGCCTGCAAACACCAAAATTTCACCCAACACCAAAAAATAATAATTAACCAAAATAAAAACTGAGATAAAATATATTTTTGGGTTGATGCAGATTGCTTGTGGACCCAAATGCTCCTACATTAGGCACACCGAGTAAGAAAATTTGTGAGCATTGGCTCACAAAATGGAGCTGAGTAGTAGAACTAATCTTCCAAGTTGCAAACAACTTAATCCACCATAATTCGTCCTCCTCCACCAAAAACATTCATCCTCTTCAACCTCTCTTCTTACCATACCAATGTAATGACTTCTTCTGGGCTGCACCTCAACCCTTAACACCTTTTTGCTTTGCTTATCCATATTTTTAAATTTAAATTGATGCCCTCCAACTGAGATTTCATAATTATAAAAATCAAACTCTACCTCTGCTACTACAATCTTATCTCTTTCACTTTAGTTGCAACATCTCCATCTTCGCCATTCATCACTGGACTATCTTCTTTGTGTCCTCCAAAGGACTCACCACTATTGCAACTTGTTTGGCCTCTTCAAGGGATATAATTTCACCTTGATTCTCAACATCTGCTACAAATTTTGTTTTGTTCTCCTTTTCCATGCCTTCAACAAGACATGTCTCAGCTGCAAATTCCTCTCTTACTTTTCCTTTCTTATCCTCTTGCATGAGGATTTCTTATTCAATGTCATAGACTTGACATCCTACTGCAATTTCTTTGTTTCCTATAAACAAAACATTATAAAAGGGGTTATAAAAATTATGAGCCTCCAGAGTCTTCACCATCACCATCTTCTCTTGGTGCAACAAATTTCTTTTCCTCCATCAACTTTTTATTTTCAGCTATCAAAAATTCATTGGTTCTTCTCATTTATTCTTTCAACAAGGTGGCATCCTTGTCTTCATCAATCTACTCATCAAATTTAGGACTCTCCCAGTCCATAATCTTATTTTCTTCATTTCTTCTCTTCTTTTCTTCTTTATTTACATCTGTAGGATCTGCTCTCACATCTTTTGTCTTCCACCTTAGGCTGCAACAATCTTCATACTCCATTACTACATATTCATTTTTTTCCACCATGCCTTCTTCATGACATGCTTCTATTGCACCCTCTTTTTTCTTTTCTACGATCAAAATATTATTAGAAAAATAATATTTTTCCAAGGTATCCATTCTTGCCTCAATCTTTTTCAACTCTTCACAAAGCTTTTGATTCTCCACTTCCTCCCAATATTCTTCCCAAAATGGGATTATCACTAGTCTTCTCATGATCCATCTCATCCTCTTATTTGAAGATATCTTATCACTCTCTCAATCTACAACTTTTTCAATCTGCACACATACCCAATTTTTAGAGCTAATGTTCTCTGCAATTGCAAGTACTCCCTGCAACAAAGTTTACACTCACACTATCCTCTACCCGACCAAGATTCCAGAAGATGCTCCTCTCAAGACTTCCTCTACCCACTTTCACTTAGTGAAGGAAGTTCATGCACCTTCTACCCAACTTTATCTCCGCTGGAGGATAACCAACACACTTTGCTTCTCTGCAGTTGCAAAAATTACAACAATTTTCTCTCCACACTTCTCTCAACAAGCAACCTACTCTTATACCAAATGATGAAGTCGAGAAAGAGGAACCTTATCAGGCTACCCAATCTCACAGCCAAACCATTTCAAATTCAAACTCACACAAAATATTGTTACCAGGAAATACAATGTTAGTGTAGTATTAAGTTTATCTGAGGGTAAATTATCTAGATGGTTTCTTTCCTGTATTGGGTAGTTTTACACCCGTTGATTTTTTCATTCCTTTAAAAGGTTGTACATTATGTATTTTACAACATCTCAATTTTCATTTACTTTTGGTGAAATAGCATATTGCTTCTCTATATTCATGAAGATTTTCTTGTTGTAGTTGGTGATCTTCGGCTCAGTGGTTTCCACCAACATCGTATTAGAGCCAGCCATTCTACCCTCCTTCTCTTGATTATTTTCATAAAAAAAAAATTGAGATCCAAATTGATATTTTGTTTTTACAAATTTGTGATTGCTAGGGCATTATTATCCTTTGTTGCTAGCGTAATTCCTCTTCGATTGTGCCACATTCACACAACCCATTTTCTTGTTGCAAAGGCGTGATTTCTATGTTGGAGCCGTGATTGAAATTGGAAGCTAGCGTTTGAAGGTTTGCAGTCACTATGTGATTTGGAAGGGTCATTTTTTTGCTTAGTAGAGGCACATATTCACCCATTTGTTGGCTATGAATTTTGGAAGGAATTTGATTTGACTATGTTGGGGTTGCGATTTCCCTATTGTTGTTGCAAGAGGGCACATTTTTTTGGAAGAATCATTACAATTTAAATCTCCTTGGCATTCAATCCAACCACAACAACTAGAGGGAGGTATTTTGTTTGTTGTTGGCTTGTGCGGATAGATCAGGCCATGAAGGAACCCAGGTTGTGTGGATTGTTGTAGCCGCATCATTTTTCATCATAGCAAAAGCCCCCATTGCCTGCATTTGAATTTGATCACAATGCTTTCATCAAATCACTTCTTTATAGGATTTGGCGTGATCTAAATCTGTATGGAGGCTATACATTTTTCTTGAAACTTTATATTTTATAACATTTTTCCCCTCAATATTTATTTAGGGCTTTTGTGAAACCAAAGTGGAGGTGGGCCCATTTGGAGGATTGTTGGGAACATTTATCCCACATTGGCAGCATGGAGTATTCTTTTTCTATTTAAATAGTGTTGCAGTGTGTTTGATTGGTGTAAGAAATTCTAAAGATTGTGAAGAGGTTGTCATGTTGTGGAGACTTGTGCATTCATTTGGATTTCATATGGTGTGGAAATTTTCTACAACAAATAGTAAGGTGTACAATTTTTTTTGCTCAATTTTTTTAGATTCCTGAGTAATATTTTTGGATGTTGGAAAAATAAATTTTGAGAGGCTGCATTGATTGATACTTTTGGAGATCTTAGTTTGGTGTATTTTTTCCTTTTGTTGTTATGGATACTCTTGATTCAGTTGAATTTTTAACCCCACATAACTACCATACCTATAAGATCAAAATGCGTAGGTTGCTCCAATCCAAGGGTTTGTGGTCCACATTGAGTGCTAACCAACCCACTTTTACCATGGAGTATGAAACATTCTCCTATAGAAACAAGTGTGATGAAGCTATGGTTATGATACAATTGCATGTTTCTGATAGTCTTCCTTTTCATATTGAGGAGTGTAATACACCCAGGGAGATGTGGGACATGAGTTACAAAACTTTTTTGGTCAGGTCAATGAGTTTTGTGCCTTGGAACTAGAGGAAGAATTAACTTCTCTTTCCCCTAATGCATTTCCTTCCATTGATGATTTCCTACTCAAGTTCAAATTTGTGAGGTCACAATTGACAGGTTGTGGGAAGGGTAAAAATGATAAGGAGTCCATTTTCCTGATTTTTTCTAAGCTAAGAGGTCCATTTGCAGTTTTTTATTCTACCTTCTACTCCACCATGGATTCCTTGGGAAATGCATTCCAAATGCCTTCTTTTGAGACTTTTATGACCAGTTGACAAGGGAGCAAGCCAAAATTTCCTAGTTAGAGGGGGTTTCTTTGAATCATGCATTAGTTGCACAAGGATCTCAAATCAAAGGGAAGAAGAAACCTAAGGCTAAGACTGAGTCTAATGAGTCCTCCACCTCTTCAAAAGAGGACAAGCATAAGAAGGAGAAGTTCAGTTGTGTGTATTGCAAGAAGAAAGGGCATGATGAACACCATTGTTATACGAAGAAGGTTGATGATCTTTCACATCTTCTTTAGAATAACAATATTCTATTGCCCTCATTTGTGACTCCTTCTTCTATAGCCTCTGCATCTTCATTTGTATCATCATCCAAACCTACACAGTCAGGGAATGTAGGATTTGCAAGTGGTAAAGAAGATAAAATCTACATGGGTAAAGGACATGCATTGTTAACTTCTATAGTTCATTCTAGTCGTGATATATGGTTTTTGGATTCAAGAGCATCTCACCACATGGGTTTTACTCCCTATCATTTTTTAGGCCTTCATCCTATTGATACTTCTAAGATTTTGTTGGGAGATAGTAAGCTTTTGGATGTTGCGAGGGTAGGCAATGTTGAGATTGGTGATGGTTGTTTTAGAGATGTACTATGTATTCCTAATTTGCATACAAATCTGTGTGAACCCCAATCCAAATACCTGCAAAACACAACAAACAAACATATTAGAAGATTGAAATGCAAGTTAATACCAAGATTCCCCATAAAATCCATTTAACTATGCTCAAAATATGAATAAAACAAGAACACAATGAAAGAAGATGGAAAACAAACTAAATCCTATTAAGAACATGCAAACTCTTGATCTTATGGGGGAGTTGGTGCCAATTCGATGTGGAAATTAGCCCTTTCCCAACTCCTATGCAAGCTTTGTTGATTGATGATGAAGAGTGATCCACTTTGATGAAGATTGATGAATGCTCCAAGATAAAATCTGCATAACCTAGCTATAAAACTCAATGAGATGGATGAAGATTGTTATGAATTTGAGTATAGTAAGTTTACTCAAGTTGTGGATGATGAAATGAGGAGATTAGCCTCTTATTTATAAAATGATAAGATGGAGAAATGCCCAAAATGAAGCAATGTGGGACTAACAATCAACCAATGGCAATGTGTCACTTGTCCAAATGTGAATGGAGGAAGCTTGAGCACATTTTGAAGAATGTGCAAAGAGGGGGGAGATTCAAATTCAAAATATGGCTTGAAGGATGAATTGAAAGGTGAAGCAAATGCACATGGCTCAAGAAAAGGACATGTAAGAGATTTTAAATGCTTTGTTGGAAGGGACAAGTCATTTTGGGGGGAGATTTCAAATTTGAGGAATATTCCATCTTTGATTCTTTTTTTAAATGAAAATAGATTATTTATAAATCAATTAAATTGATTTTCATGTGCAAGTTGCAAATGTCGAGGATTTGAGTGATTAGGATTAGCATTAATCATGATTTGATTAATTTAAATGATGTTAGTTGATTTGACCATTTTGACTTAGATTTTAGGATTTAAATAACTCAAAATGAGAAGAGAATGATTTAGACTTAGTTAAGTAAATATTTTTGATTTATTTAACCAAAGGGGGTGATGTTAGATTAAATATGATAAATGTTTGATTTATTTAATTTAATTAGATGAACTTTAGAGATTTAATTAAATAATATGGATTATTTAAATAAACAAAGATAGGAAGATGAAATGACCTAACTAATTACACAAAGACAATGATTTAATTAAATCGAGGGATCTATTTAATTAAAAGGGGAATTATGATGACTTTAATCAAATAAGGCTATTTGATTAAATGGTTAGATAGAGGGATAATTCGGGATGAGGCGATTGTTGATGGTGTTTTCTGCACAGCAACAACTCAGACAGAATACAATATCATATCTCTCTTGAAAGGTAATCTTCAACAATAAATTACTGAAAATCACCCCAAGGTCTCTCGGGTGTCAGGTCATGACGATGCATAAACAACTTAGATAAAATGTGAAATGCTAATAATCACAATCGGACCTTACTACAAGCAGACTGTATCTTTCCAATTTATCAGATTGTGCAATATGATGATCTCAAATCCTAAATTTAACCATATAATAGAGAAATAGTAAAAGACAAGGGTGCAAGGATATGATAAGATCTAGATTATTCCTAGGATGAAGAATGCAAATGACAGATATCTGGAATGGACCAATCTCAAATAACCAATTCTTGATCAACCCATAATGCAATCTCACAAGAACGGTGCAATCTTCTAAGGTATATGGATTTTCAAATCATAGACATTCATCTACAATCGAAATCAAACGCATGTAAATATATGGTCCAGGTTGACTTCACCAGCCTACTACAATCAGATAGTTACTGGGAGTATAGACCAAAGATTTCTAGAAACATTCCAAATATGAAATCATAAACATCATCCACCAAACTAAAACTAATTTAATTCTGAACACTAAACCCTAAATCTTTAAGCAATATGAAAAATAAAACAACAGGAACCATGCAAGATGAAATAACACAATAGATTGCACGAGGAAAACCACAATGTCTTCAATTGTATTAGACCACCAAAATGTTGCAACAATTCCACTGTTTGTTTACAATACTTGCTTTAAGAAATTGTCCACTACTTCTACTATAGAATACTCTAACTCTTTTCTGCTCTTACTTATCTCTATTACTTTCTAGCTAACCCTTTACAATGAGGCAATAATGCCCTTTATATCAAATTCTCAAGATATGTCGGCCCAACCAAACATTTACAAAAAAAACAACTTCCCACAACAAGTCGGCCTTAGGAATTCAAAATAAGGCACACATTAAATGCCGATACATCATCAAGGTCGGCCTAGACATGGTCCCCAATGCAGCCCAGATCAATACATGCCCTATAATAATAGGGAAGCACAAATCTCAAAATGGCATTAAATACCGCCTCCCTTATCTTTGTTCTGGGCCAATGATCCTTGAACCCTCAAAAATGTCCCATCCAACTCAGCAACAGGTGGCAAAGGTAAGATCTTAAGTCTACATTTAATGGAATCAATCTCCTCCTTTGACTGCTTAA
Source organism: Sequoia sempervirens (assembly GCA_007258455.2). Classification (NCBI taxonomy): domain Eukaryota; kingdom Viridiplantae; phylum Streptophyta; class Pinopsida; order Cupressales; family Cupressaceae; genus Sequoia; species Sequoia sempervirens. Next base: position 649,169,683 of record VDFB02058242.1, on the reverse strand, counting down.
CAGTCTTATTCCAATCATCCTTATGTGTTTGATATTTATCCATTACTGCCAAGTAGGTTGCTGCATCATCCAGCTGGTGCCTTGTTATGACATTCCCAGAATCTGGAGCATAAACTTCATGCCACCATTCCCTAAGTTGTTCCAAACTTAGGTACTTAGGGGAAATCTTTCTTCTGCCAGTCATAACCTCAAAAAATGCAATGCAACCCTCATAGACATCGGTCAGGTCACCATCCATCATCTTCTTCCGTTTATGGATCTTCCTCATGGCCTTTTGCCAAATCTGCAAAGCCTCAAACCATTCCCAAGGTTCATTTAATCTAGAGGAAGAAAGAATCCCATCTGTAGCCAATTGATCTTTACCATATTCTATGATGACCTTGGATTTCTGCAGTAAAAGGTCAATGTCTTCCTTGTCCTGGGATAGCACATGCTCCAATAACTCCTTGGCTCGGACCGCATCCTTCCCAACTGAAAGGATATCCTTGATTGTACTATCTCCTCTTGCCTACACATCCTTCAACCAATCCATTGTAGTTTGAGCATAGGCCTTCATCTTTTCAATTTCGGAGATGGTTTCCTTGGGAAAGAAACCAGGGGCTGCAGAAGAAGAGGGGTGGAGAGATTGCAGAGGCTTCATTACATCCTCCAAGCACTTCCTAAGCCTTTCATTTTCTTTTCTAAGCTCATGCTTGGTCTGAGCTTCCTTTCTTAACCTCCCAATGATTACCACACTGGAGCCTTCATATTCATCAATGTCCTGTTCCATAGAGGCTGGCCCAAGGTTAATGGTCTGCACATTGTAATCTTCATCAGTGACATCTTCTCTAGTTTTATCTGCACCAGGGGTGGCAATGTGAATTACCCTATTATTTTCTTTGTCCCTTTCTATCCTTGAGACTACCCTGGCTACCTTCTTCTTCTTTCCTTTGCCAATCTTGGATAGCATTTCATCCCAATCCAAGGGAGTGTCCTCAACAACTACCTGTTTCTTCCTCATGATTTCCTTTTCAAGCCAATCCGGGACAGCAGGTTCTACTCGGACCTCCTCTATTTTTTCCTCTTCCTGTTGTTCTTCTGGCATTTTCTCCTCTTCCTTTTCAGGGGACTGCTCACCATGATTACCTACTTCAATTTCCACCTCCTGTACCAGTGATGGGGCTCTAACAGGGATATCCTCCTCCTTCTCAGGTGATCCATTTCCTTTGCTATTCTCCGGAGAATCTTCATACTGCACTAATGGAGAAGTATGCTTTTCTTCTTCCTCAACCTCAAGCTCGGCAGCCGCACCAAAAAGTTCTCCTTCCTTGAATGGCTTTGCCTCTCCGCTGGTCTCATGTTCTTGAAGAGTCCCTTGCTCATGCACACTCGGTGGAGGGGAAGCAACCTTAGATGGCTCCACAGCTGGTATCTTTGGGGAAGGGTCCATCTCTTGCATCGGCTCCTTAGGAGAAGGAGTCCTAGACCTCCTCATATAAACCTTGGTCTTCTCTCTAGAACTCTCCACATCAACAATCGGAGGCTCATCTTTTGAGGCACCCTGACCTTTCTTCTTTGAACCCTTGGTTGTTCTTGTCTTCTTTGGTGGTGGAGGAACATCCTCTCCAACTGGCTTTTCTAACTCTTCCTCATCAGAGGACCTGCCAATCTTCAAAGCTCTACTTCTTTTCTTTCCTTTTGGATTTCTCTTGGGTTCGGGCTCGCTTTCTTTAGGATCTCTGATCTTTATTTTGAACGGTGAGCTATTTTGAGTTTTCCCTTTGGGGTCATCTTCCCCAGATTCCTCTGAAGTAGACATGGGATTAAGGTTTCCCATCAAATTGAAGGTATAGGGTACCTTTTCACTCTCAAGCTCCCAAACCTTATGCTTCAACCAAGAAGTGGTGAATTTCATAACCGGGGCCATTAGGTCTTCCAACTCTGTGACTTCATCCTTGTTCCAATTTATTTCCCCTATCAACCTGTCCTTAACAGACTCATAAGCATGATCTTGCACCAAGTTTCCATCATCCTCCAGTTGGTCAGGGATCAACTTGACATTGTATTGTCTAATTGTATCAACAGGAAGCCTAGAGTACCTTTTCTTTCTTGCTTCAAAATCATCTTTAATGTTGGCCCAATAGTCCTCTAGGTCATCTTTATGACGGTACTCCTTGGTAGCCTTCTTCTGGGCTTCCCCAGTGATATCAAAGTTTGCTCTTTTGGAATGAAAGGAGAAACCATGAGCTGCCAACTCATCACCTGCTGCTTGTGCTGATTGAATGGAAGGGCACACTTCTGCTACACCAATTCCAAGAGGGAAATCCCCACCAAAGCCTGTTTTATGCTTCTCTTTCTTGAAAACTGCATCAAACTCACATACTTGCCTCACCAATTCTAATAACGCAATATGGTCGGTAGGGTACCTAGGCAACCTGTATGGAGCAGCCGGGCATCCATCAATTCTGAGTAAGAGAAAGTGGGAAACTGAATGAACCAGGCTCCGTATCTCTTAATCAATTCCTTCACTCCATCTGAAAACCTGACATGTTCAGCATTTTGAAGCATCCGGGTGATATGCATAGTGAATGCATCATTAGCCCTTATGTAATCCCGGTGTCCTAGGCGCAACTTCGGATAAATCTCATAGACTATATCCTGTCCAAATGTTCCTCATGGATTCAAACCCCTGTATGGGTAGAATCTTGCCAACACATACATGACATAGGAAGACATGGTGAACCTCTTGGTTTCCAGGACATCCCTTAGCTGTTTATCAATTATGGTGCTAATAAGACCTGCCTAGTGATAGTTGGTTCCTTGTTCTATTTTGGTGATCACATGGACCATCCAACTCTCCAATACCCCAGCGGTCTTCAAACCTGCAACTCTACTCAGAAATGTAATTGCATCATAAATGTCCGATCTGAACCTAATCCTGTGTAATTGCTTGGGCAGTTTAGAGTAATGTGACTTTGGCTTCTCCAACCAAGCATTGATTATCTGTTGAGCTTTAGCTGGCTCGTTCTCATAATATGTCCTGGCCATGTTCATGTTTAGAGCACATACCGAAGGAAAATCCAGCATGTCAAAGGCTTGGGCAATAGAAACTGGGCTAAAATTAGCCAAGACCCTTCCTTCAGCACTAACAACCCTTTGAGTATCAAAGTCGTACTGTCGGGCACACTTCAAGATTAATTCATAGCATTGAATTGCCGGAGGGAACCCTGCCACATGAACAAGCCCAGATTTCATCATTCCCTATCTTAGGATTGACAGATCCTTTTGAGCTGTCCTCTATTTAAACTCCTCGTATCTCCAGGCTCCAACATTGGTGTTAGACACCTCGGACCACACAGAAGATATTTTGCTTTCTGGCAACTGACTCTTGGTGTCCAATCTTAACCTTTCTACCTCTGAGATAGAGGATCCTTCCATGTCACCCTTAGTCTTTCCAGCGGCAGCCTTGCTTGATTCCGCCTACATTCACGAAAGGTTGTCATAAATATCCAATTATCATGCATATTCTAGTCCAAAACTTAGCACAGAATCATATAAAGTAGTTAAGAACTATCACAAATCACTAATCCTCAAAAATCTGGGAAAATAAAGCAGTCCGGGAAAACAAGGTAAACCGGGAAAATCTAGTCAGGGCAGAATTTCAGAGAAATCCGACCCAGATGGATTCCTGCTACCAAACATCATTAGCCAAATAAATCGTTAGTTACGGACAAAAGATCATAAGATAATCATGAAATTCATTCATTGGCAACAAGAAATCAGCATTTAACCTCTATTCCATGAATCCTATCTTCAAAAATCAAAAGAAATAAAATCAGACAAGAAAACCGAAAAAGTCTGGACAAGGAGGATTTTCACGGATAGTTCAAATATTCTGGAATTCACTATACTCCGCGGAATTGGCCAAAATCAGGAAAATTCGAGTGCGTCAAAATTCCACGGACACCTCAGAAACCCGACGAAGGACAACATGCGAACCAACGATTGAATGAACATGCAAACCCTTCCACTTAGATTCTAATGGTCCCAAAAATTGACACCAACAGACAAGACCTCAAATGCAAATGAATTCAAATTTCCAAAACCCCTAGATGACTAATCCTCATGGTGAAATAGTGATGCCCTAATTCGGATGAATAAACCCTTCGCCATAAAAACTAGGGTAAGCTCGAGGTTTAAAATACCATCTATAAAGATCAGTCTAGAGCGCTCTGAATCCTCACAAGGTAGGGGTCAGTTTAATATAAGTGCTCGATTAACAAATCATGACGAATTCATTATTCTGGGCCGAGCACCGAGAAAACCCTAACCTTGCACAATATGGCACATTACACACTAAGAGGGCAAACAATCTGACCTAGAACACCTTCCAAACAGATGCAACCATCATCTAATGGATAACTACAAGCTCACATGGCATGGGTGATGAGGTTTCACGAAGAGATGGGTCGAACCCTAACTCGATAAAAGAAATCATGGCTAAACATGGGCCGACCCGAAATGACCACCAATCAACTCAAAAAACTCAATCATTGCGTAAACAAATAGAAGGGCCATCGACAACCTACCATGGAATAACCCAGACAACACTCGAGCTCGAAGAAGCGACCACGAAGCAAACATGCCCAAGCAATGAAAACCTTGATCAACGCTCCAGACAATCCACACACACGCGGCCCGAAATCGATGATCAAGACTCAAACAAGGGATGCACTTAGATGCCAAGGTAGCAAACAAGTGAATAATGAAGTCAAAATGATGCCTAACAGATTTTAAATCCACCCATATATGTGTCTGAGCAAGGGTACCTTGAACATTAATGAGCGACAAGACATGTCAGAAAAAACCAGAAACCTGAGCCCAAGACAGAATTTCGAGAAATCCCTAGATACGTAGAAAATCCGGATGAACATGAATTCTGTGGAAATAGCAAAAACTGGGAGTTTAATGAAGTTCGGGATTTTGACACAGTCCAGGAAAATCTGCCAGAGCTGGAAAATCCCAAATTCAGGTCAAAACCTGGATTTTCACCAAAGGCCAATTTTAACCAATTCAATCCTCAAGGCAAGACCAAGACCAGTAAGACCAATATCTCAAGACCTTGAAAAGACAAATCCAATGAAACCAAAGGCCAAAAGACGTCATCAAAAGAGGGTCCCCACCCCAAGTGGGGCGTGTGTGCAAAAACTACACAACAGCGATGTTAGTAGATCAGGATCAAGTGTGTGATATCAATCTGTATATTTTCTATGTCTAGAATATCTACCATCCATCTATCAGATTACTCATGGTGAGGTACCTAAGATTGTAGAGTTCACTACAGATTTTGTTTTCATCAAAGAGGTTGATACTGGTAAAGTCATTGTTGTTGGTAAAGTTGATCATGACTCTTGTCTCTATGCCTTTTCTCATTTTGTTGATGATGATGATTATGAGCCTCACACCCCTCTTGCTAGTGTTGATAGAAATTCCTCAAGAGAAATTGGTCATTTGAACTTTGGAGTTCTTCATACCTATGTTGATTCATCTCCTGTTGCTTCAAAGGTTGGTTCTTTAGCACAATAGGATATTTTTTATCCTTCAAATCATTCTTTATGGGATAGTCACTTGACAGGTCTTGTAGAGTTGTTTTGTGAATCTCACGTTTATGATTTGAATGATGCTTTTGAGGCTATATCCATTATTTTTTATGACAGTATCTGCACTACTATCACACCATCTATGTCTTAGGAGATTGTTGATTCAAAGTTTCCACATGGTCTTCTTGATTCACCTTCTTCAGTTGAGGTTGCACTTTATAATGATGTGACATTTGGTTATGTAGAGGCACCTAGACAGTTTTCAGAGGCATATTTCATGTTGATTCATCCTCTCCTTTCTCTTGTTTTAGAGTTGGAGTTTCTCTTGTATCAATGGTTGTTTCTCCCTAAAGGGAGGCATGTTGTTTGTAGACGTGGGATATTCTTCAGACTTCTAGGATCATCACCGGAATTTCTTCATCATTGGGGGGATCTTTAGCATTTTCTATGGGGAGGCTACATAGTCTCTCTCTTGTATCTTTCTAAGATCAATGATAGGATTTTTCCTTGGGGGTCTTGTGAAGTCCTCCTCCTTTGACTTTTTTTAGCTTTCACTTTTTTAGCTTTTTTTCTCTTTTGGAGAGGGGTTTTTTCCCACAGGGTTTTTCTCCTTTTCTCTGGTTGTGAGAGATTTCTTTTTGCATTGTAAATGGGTACCTAACATGGTTGTGTAGTTGGGACCCATCTTGCATTTCATTTTGCATAATAATTCTTCTTAAGTTTACACTTAAGGGAGGTGCTAGTGTAGTATTAAGTTTATCTTAGGGTAAATTATCTGGGTGGTTTCTTTCTCGTATTGGGTAGTTTAACACTTGTTTCTTTTTTCATGCCTTTAAAAGGTTGTACATTATGTATTTTACAACATCTCAATTTTCATTTACTTTTTGTGAAATAGCATATTGCTTCTCTCTATTCGTGAAGGTTTTTTGTAGTTGGTGATCTTGGGCTTGGTGGTTTCCACCAACATACAAATCTGCACAATTTAAATCAATTACAATTCGATTATAATTTTATTAATTTTTGACTTCTAATTGCAGGAAAAATGAATTACAAATTTAAATCCTTTGCGTGTATTTCCAACTAGACTAGAATCCTAACATCCCTGCATCCTCTCTATTATTCCAATATCAAGATTCAAGTGACAATTTTTTTTTGCACTTTGCAATGAATCACCACAGGCACAAATTTAGAATTTTGTTATTTTTTAATTCCCATTCTATCTTTCTCTATAGCTTCCAACAATTTCAACGTCTCCTTTTCCAGCTAGCAAGTTTGAATTTTTTTATATCCCACACCCAACTTGTCACAGCCAACAATAACCTGGAAAGTAGTTTGATTTTTTTTTAATCTACTTCTAGCAACCTCTATGCCTCCCTCTTCAATGCCTTTTAATTTCCCCAGAATGTCAAAATAATTCCATGAAGAATTTATTTCTTTTCTTTTCCAAATTGATTTTTTTAATTTTCCTTCCTCCTTTTTTTAAAATTTGATGTCTCCTTTCCAAGAAATTTTTGAAAAGAACTATAAAATAAAAATATTAAACAATTCAATTGTTGGAAACATGAATTTGAATAAAGCACGGGTGATAATCAAATTTGAATTTCCTCAGTTTTTCTTGGCAACTCACTTGACATTTTTTCGATTTGTGACAACAATGTCATTAAAATTTTATCATGCCTACAAACACCAAAATATCACCCAACACCAAAATAAAATAATTAACCAAAATCAAAACTGAGATAAAATATATTTTTGGGTTGATGCAGATTGCCTATGGATCCGGATACTCTTGCATCAAGACCTAAAGAAAACTAAATTATTTAGTTTAGTTTTTTAATACAAATATTATTTTAAAATTAATTTGTCCCCTTGAAAAATGGTTCTAACCTTAATTTAACAAATTATTAAAAAAATGACTTAAACTCAATTCCCTTCTCCTTATTGTTTCAATATTTTAGATGTTTAAGGACATGCCAATTTTCATCCTTTCGATAATAATTGAATTAATGTTTAATACTACCCCTTAAATCGTTTGAGGATCAATGGAATTAATTTAAAACCCTTCAAATTAATTTCAAAGTATACACAAAATTATTTTAATTCCATTCCCTCTCTTCTAACATTCAATTTTATTGCTAGGCAAAACTCTTAAATCTTAATTCAAACACTATAAAATCAATTTTAAAAGGGGTTCAAATTCTGACATAAGCGAAATTATTGACTATTCTCAAATTAATTAAACTCATAAATAAACTCATAAATATACTCATAGAATAATTCCATAATATATAATTAAGTACTTGACATCTAGGTTGACTAGTTTAACATTCTCCTAAGACATCTACTCCTCCAAGCGTGACTTAAGTTTTCAAAGAAAGTTCCTTATATGAGATTATGCAAGTTGATTAATTGAATTATTCCTTCCATGATGATGACTATAAGAATTCTTAAAGGCATACACAACTAATGTATATTGATTACATATTATTATATACTTCTAGATACTAAGGTAGAGCCCACCATAATTTGTCGATTTTTTTTTTTAAGGTTTTTCTTTACAAAAATAGTAAATTACTTTTCACTCCATGGTATTTTTTAATATCTAACTTAATTATATCATTCCTTTTAAATGACAGCTAAGAAGAACTCAAGAAAAGTATTGTTACTTTTTTTATTGATCAAAGTTAAAAAACTTACAATATGAAAAATTAATTGTTACTTATAATAGTTAAGCTTTATATCATGGAGTATGTTGGGCCAATCCCATTCGGTATAAACTTGTCAATTTTAATTTTAAATGCTTTCCCCTAGCATAGAATCCCATTTTGGGCACCCTCCCCAATGAAACCCTAACTTTCTCGTTATAAGTAACAATTGATTCTTCATATTGTAATTTTCAATATGGAAGAAGATGAGACCCATATGAACCATATCCATGTGTAACCTTGGCCAAAGGCCTTAACAATGAAAAAAATATTTAAGATTATTTTCCCCTATTTTTAATTAACTAGGGTTTTATCATCCACTCTCCATTATGGTCACACAATTTTTTGTATTCATTAAAAAATCAAGGAATGCATAAATATGTGTGCATATATATACCTTCATATTTTTCAATTCAAATGTTCAATGCAACCCAATAGGTATAGATGATGGCCCCTAATTTTTTCAATAGATTTTATGTTATTTCAATATTCAATGGGGACACATCCCCCCCAAAGATCATTTCATTTTTTAGACGGGGATGTCTCTAGGATGTGGGGATGTAGGGGAAACATCCCCTTGCCACACAACCACCTCAGTTGAAATGCCCGGGACATCATCAAGATGATAGGGATGTCAAGATGTATGGGGGACTCCTAAGAGTCTCCCAACCCTCTCGAGGACTCCTAGGATTCCCTTGACTGTCTTGGGGATGCCCAAGCATCTCTCATGGCTAGAAGGCCTAATAAAGTATAAATTAAAATAAACTAATAATTTTTCTAAGAATCTACACTCAAGAGTGAACCCTAATGGCCAATGGGCCCCACCAAAGCCTCCCAAACCTTAAAAGACACCCTAAAATCTTCACTTTTAATCATAAAGAAGAGGAAGACGAGGTATTCTACACCAAGTTGCAAGGAATTTTCAAGCATGAGGTAAGATTCCATGACTATTTTTTATATTTTTAATTAGTTTTATAGTCATATTTTCATTTTGTTCTTAATTTCATAGACTTGGATGCAAGTGCATTAGCATATTAATTTCTCAATGTTCACTGTTCATATTATCATCAAGATTCATCAATATCATGGATACATATTTAGAGAACCCATATTTCTTCAAGTAGTTGATTGTTCAATGCATTAAAAGGATGCCAATTTTTAGTTTTAGATCCTCAAGGATGCTATTGAGGAGGTTGGGCCATAAAATATGGTCTAAGTAGTGATAAATGTGACCCATGTGTGCAAAGTTATAGGTAAATTAATTGAGACAACGTATAATTATATTTGTTGGACTCACTGTTGTGTGCATGCCATAATAATACACTCAAGGACATGGGAAAGATTGACTGGATCAAATTAGTGGTCAATGATGTTAGAGATGTGTAGATGTTTATGATTTGCAACTGCCACACTTCACATGCACTATTTAGAACCTTCTCTAAGAAGGAATTCTTTAAACCTGTTGAGACTATATATGCATCCTATTTCATTCTATTTGAGAGAATTCTTGATTTGAAAGAGGTATTGTAACTAATGTTTATGATAATAGGATGGAATTTGTCGGCCTGATTTCAAGACAAAGTGAGGGAAGAGGGTGAAGGATGTAGTGAAGAGTGATGTTTTTGGAGGTGATGTAAAATACAAAGTCTCCATCAATTACCCCATTTTTCTAGGTCATTAGCTATGGGGATGCTAATGCACCTAGCCTTGGAGATGTGTATGAGTGTAGTGATTCTATGCTAGGAAAAGTGAAGTTTTTTTTGCAAGAGAGGAACCCCACATTAACATTCTAAAATGAGCATATCTAGCAAATCATTCATGAAATGGGGGAAAATCTCAAAACTCCCTTGCACATGGTTTTTTATTCATTGAACCTCAAGTGCTATGTGGAAAGGCCTGGTAGAGTTACACCCATATAGGATGTTGAGGTGAAGCAAGGGTTCATGAAGGTCATATAAAATATGTATGATCCTAAACATGCTAGCATCATTCATACTGAGTGGAAAAAATTTCCATTCTTAGGGGTTATTCTTAGGAGGCCAAGATGGATAGGTGAACTATAGCACATGAGGACCCAATTTTATGGTGGACTATGTATGGACCCAATTGTATGACTACATCTCTATCCATTCCTTTTCTATATCAAGTGTCTAGTTCTTTTGTTACTAAGAGGAACTAGATTCTACTTATAGCTTCATCCACTCCATTAAGAGGAACATGCTTACCTATAGGATAACATAGAATCTTATGGTTGTACATAGTGCATTGCATCTAATTGACCACAAGACACTTGTGTACAAGGAGAGTCTAGTAGTGTGATGGGTTGTAGAGCCAGAGGAGCAAGCATAGATTGATGGGGATGCTATATAGACATGGATAGTTGGTATTATTATGGAGGAGCTTGACCATGTGGAGTTTGAGTCTAATAATTATAGTGATGAGGAGTTTGGGGATGATTAGAGGCCTCACTTCACTCCAATTTGTTATTTTTAAAACTTTTTATTTTTTCATCATTGTACTCATTGTAATCATCATTATGAAATCTTGAATATAATATAAATTGCAACAATTTCATTGTTCAATGTAAATTGTTAGTGTTCTTCAAATTTTAATAGTTTCTAAGTTTTAGATTTTACTAGTTTTCCAAAGTTTCATTTATAATTCTTATACTTATACATTTTTTTATAACTACTTTTTCAAGTACTATATGTATTTCAGTGTTGCCACCCTATCATTGTCCCCTTCCATCCCTAAACTTATTCCCTTGGACCCTTATCCCCAAAACCTATCCTCACATCTCCACATACCCTTGTCGGTAATTATTTTTTAATCAGTAAGAAATTAAATGAACTGGCAATTGCTGAAGGTGCCACATTTTGATTTAAAGTTCTAGTTACTAAATCTTTATGGTCTTGAACCATATATTTTTGGGAATGAGGTTTATAGACTACTCTTGCACTCTTATGATGTTTCACCTAAAAGGAGAGAGATAAACCTCACTCAAAATCAACGTGGTTCACTCAATCTAATGTATGTATGATGTGATTAAGACTAAATGAGATGATCTCTAAGTAATGCAATTGATTGATTATGAATGCAAAACCTAAGAAATATGCAATATTTGAAAACACAATGTGATATGAAAGCATGAACTAAAAGATGAACAAATGCAAAAAATAAATGAAGAAGGTTGAATGAAAGTGCACTTGGGAAATGAATGATGAATCTGGAGTGATCTGAATGCTAACAGAAATTAGTGAAAATCACGAGTGGGACTCATTCGCCATTGATGGTGAATTAGTCCTGCTTCTGGTAAAAACTTCTAAGAACTGGTTTCTAACTATCAGGATCCAGAATCTGACAAAATCTAACTTTCCAACCTTAAGGTGGGACTCATTCGCCATTGATGGTGAATTAGTCCTCTCCCAAAATTCTATGAAATAAGGGCCCGATTTTGTAACACCAGATCTGAGCTTGTCTTCTTGTTAGGTTGGCAGAGTCAAATCTGCAAAAAATGGAATCTAGGTTGTCTCCAAGCTTGAAATAGGATGTAGTTGACTTGAAACACTTTTTTGACTTCTTTTCCACTTTTTAACACCTAATTGCTTGAAAATTTTGCATACACAAGTCTGCAAACACACATGCAAAAGGGGAAAAATGGTTAAGGGTTAGGTTATAGGGATTTTCCTTGGTCAAATCCCTCTTTGGTAATCAAACCCTTAATGAAGAAATGAAATGAAATGAACAAGGAAAGATGAATAAACAACATGAAAATGCCTTAAACTCACCACAACCTTGTTGAAGAAATCTAAAGTTATATCAATGGCTACTCCAAGATACTTGATTGATGCTTGATTGAATGATGTAGAGTGCTCAAATGCTAATTGAATGCTTAGTGAATGAGGAGATTGTTTGAATGAATTAGGAGATGTAAAATGAGGATAAAAACACTTATTTTATACGCACTTGTGCCTTAGTAACCCGATGATACCTCATCACAAGCCAACATAAGGTAATTTTGAATAAAAACCAAAAAAGAAAATTTGAAATATTTTGAATTTTGAGCCAAGAGGGACCCATTTTCCACCCATGGTGAATGGTTCCCACCTTGGACTTGAAAGTGGGTGTCGGGGATTAAGTCACATTTAATGTTGTTTGTCAGGTTTACATTCAAAAACAAACTTAATTAAGCCTTATGATGCATAAAGGGGTCAAATAAAGCATAAGAAAGGTGTAAATAGTGAAATTAAGCCTAGAAAAGCATGAAATCTTGTTACAAGACTTTACAACACTTCAAAATATGACTTTACAAGTAGTGAAAAGGTGATTTTAAAGTGAATTGTAATGAATAGTCTAGAAAAGTGTAGAATTTTTTTGTAACACTTCACAACACCTTCACAAGATGCCATAATTTGAATTTTTAGGACTTAATGTGAATGCATAAGTCACATTACAACATTAAATCAAAGCAAAATGGACCAATCATCATGAGTGAAAGACCTAAAAGACCATGAAAATGTCTAGGATCCATTTTTCTATGGTACATTTAGCCCCCACTTTAGTGAGAGGATGAACTTACTTCAAAATCACACTAAATTACCCATGCATAATGAGGAGGATCCAAATGCACTTATGCTTAGAAAGATGGAATGACAATGATCAAGAGGGATGAACAATCCCCCAGGATGAAGATCCCATGGAAAACTAAACATAAGAACAAAGGAACACACAAGTGTGAAATGAAAGAAGAAAAGGGGGAATTGGATTGAGCTTCGATCATTTGTCCAACTAGTTGTGGATTAGATCTAAGTTGTTTGTGAGAAAAATAGAATGTATACTCACTCTGGGGTGAAAAAACTCATGGCAGTCCGCCAAGTGAGAAAACCCAAAAAAGTGTTCAGTACATACACTAGTTGGTATGCACTTACAAACACATAGGTGGCTATGGGGAAAGTCGTGCCGTTGAATGGGCTTCCTACTCAACCATATTAAATTTATACCTCTTGATAACTTTAACAAGGCACTACAAAGGAAAATGTCAGTTCGTGCTTCATGAGACAAGCAAAGCTTCATATGCTTAGAACTCATGAACAAAGAGCAAGGTACCACATGCATACAAGTTGTGTTATGCAAGGTGGCAAAAATGTAAAATGTAAAATGTAAAAGATGTTTGGAGGAGTCTTTTTAAGTTCATGTGAGGTTTATCACTTAGGGAACATTGTGTCTAATGTCTCCAAGAGAGGACCAATCAAAGAATAAAATATTCACAACTTAGGGGATGCAGTGCATCACATCAAGCCACTAAGAGAAATGAAATATGATAAGATAGATCACAGTTATGAAGGACACCATACCCAATGTCATCCACAAAGTGACAAATGCATCATATGAAGTGATAAGGATGCACTAAGAATGCAAGAATGCAAATGGAATTATGCCAATGTATGCCCCCCACTTTAAAGAAATTACTACACATCGTTGTGAGCAATTAATTTAAAGTAGTGAAGGAAAGAAAATGCAAAAAGAAAACAAGACATGAGAGCCAACTTGGAAAGCCCTTGTGCCAAGTCATATGTTTCTATGTTAGGTTGCTTCATGTAAACAAAAAAGAGAACAAAAGAAAAGGAAGTTTCCCCCCAGAAAAGAACACACCAAACACATAAGGGATCTATTGATTTGGGGTTAGTATGTTCATTGCTACAATGTTTTTATGAAAGAGCTTAGAATTTTCATCATTCCCCAAAGAACATAGAATTGGAAGAATGAAACAAAGAGAGTAAAAAAAAAAGGAAAAAAAAGTTCGTTTTGGGTCAACATGGAAGAGACATTGTGGTATCAATGCTTCGCATTGTCCCCAAAATGAAAACACAAGCGAAAAGAAAATGAAAAGGAAAAAAGAAGAAGAAGCTTTTGGGTTAACATGAAGGAGACATTTTGGTCTCAATTCCTTGCATCATCCATAAAAGGAGAACACAAAAAAAAATGAAAAAGGACCATTTGGGTCAACATGGAAGAGACATAGGGCATCTCAATGCTTTGCGCCATCCCCAAAAGGAAAACGAAAAAATGAAAATCAAAAAAGGAAAAGGACCTTTTGGGTCAACACAGAAGAAACATGAGGTTTCTCAATGCTTTGCATCATCCCCAAAAGGAAAACACAAAAAGAAAAAGTGAAAAAGACAATGGACGACATATAGAAGAATAGAGGTACAAATAGAGGAAGTGCACAAAGAGAGAGAAAACATCAAACACACATTATGAGGGAACATGATATGTACATACAAGCACACAAAATAAAAAGAAAAAGGATAACATGAAAAGGATAGTAAGGAAAATGCAATTCAACCATCTAACAAGTCATCCACCTCTTAATCATGTTCAATGTATTGTGAGGGAAGTGGGCTGTCCAAAGGAAGAATTGCAAATGCCGAACTAGGAGATGTACTAGGTTCTTCACTTGGTATAAATTTTTTATCATTTAAGCTCATGGTAGATGAAAATAAAGAGTTTAGATTGTTATACACTTCTTCATATATTCTTGTGATTTCCTCGTCATCATCATCATCAAGATTGAAATTACGATAGGAGGACAAAGGGTTATTTTTGTTAGTGTAATTAATATTTAATTACACTTTCATAACTTTACTTAGGTAATATTTTAATTCCTAGGTTAATTATTCTAATCCTTATCTTGTTGAGCTATCTTGTTGCTCAAGATAAGATTAGGGTTATGCATACTTGCTTTTATAAAGCAAATCATCTCAGGTAATTATGAATTCCTGAATAATAATATTTTGCACATCTTTTTGCAAAAGCTTTGCTTTTTCTAATTTTCTCTTATGTGGAAGGTTTTTTGGTTTGCATGTCTGATCTTAGTTTTCTAACATGGTATCATAGCCTTGAAATGCACCCCCTTCTCAGATTTTTGGAGAGATTCAATGCAAAGTTCATTCGGGGTTCCTCAAGGGATCTGACCTTGAGCATTTTTTTGGTGCAAACGAAGGCCTTTTTTCGCAAACAAGATATCGTCGGAAAGCCAGTTCGATGCTCTATCTAGTGGTGGAGGTTTGATTTCCCGATTTATTAGTTTTGATGCTTTTTTCGCCTGTCAAAGCCAGAAGTTATTGTTTTCACTCCGGGAGGCATAACTTTTGCATCCTGACTCCATTTTTCGAAAACAAATAGGCGTTGGAAAGTTGGTTCAGTGCTCCACACAGATCTCAAACCTATTTTTTCAGATTTTTTTACCAGGTATCTGATATTATTTTTTATCTCAGCCTTTACCTTTTCAATTCTTTTCTTGGGAAGCATGGAATCAGGCTATTTTTTTGAGATCAACGAGCATTTTTATCTATTTAAGAGTATATATTGCTTTTTTCTGTCATGGGTACACATAATATTGTACCCCTTACTCCATTCAACTATTTTGGTTGGAAAAAACAAGTGGAGATCATTTGAAACAAAAAGGGTTGTATAGGGTAGCCATGGGTGCAAAAATTGAACCTACAGGTGCTACTAAAAAGAGAAAGTGGTTTAATAGGTGTGATGAAGCTTATGGTACATTATGTATGTCTCTTTCATCTGACCTTCTTTTTCATATTGAGTATTGCACTACACCCAATGGGATCTAGACTACTTTAGAGTCTTTGTTTGGGAAGCAGGATACTATGAGAGTGTTTCAGTTAGAGAATGAGCTTATTGGCTTAAATCCTAGGGATTTTGACAACATACAGGAGTTTTTCACCAAACTCAAGTCTCTTAGATTGCAGTTGTCACAGTGTGGTGTTCAGAAGGAAGACTCTCAGTTGATATTGTCCATTCTTTCTAAGCGTGGACCAGATTATTCAGTTTTTGTATCTACCTTTTATGCCACTAGGGATGCACTTGGTACGAGATTCACTATGCCATCTCTTGATGACTTTACTTCATCTCTCACTCGCGAGCAAGCTAAGTTGGCTAGTATGGGCACTGTTAGCTCTCAAAAATGCAGGTAAGAATACCTCAAGAGGTTTCCAATATCTTGGTACATTTTAGGGTAACAGACAAAGACAAATGGTTTAAGCTTTCTACTCTACAGGTGCTACTAGACCTAGGCGGGTGTACCTATATGAATGGAGCAGACTTGATGTGTTTATTCCTCTTGAAATTTTTTTCCCATAATGGCAAGTAGGAGTGGACAAATGAAATCAAATTTGGTATAGATTGTATAGCAATATTCCAAAACTAAATCCTAATATGCTCAGTTAAAAGATGTAAAGAAAATGAATGAATCTAAATGGTGAAATGCAGAGACTAGTTCCTTATTGGGTATGCGGAGTCAAATGAAATAGCAATGAGCAACCTCTTTCTAGAAAACACTCAAATTTTTGGCATATGTTTTTTTTATAACTTGTATAAACATGCAAGACTATGATTACTAAGCTCTTCTTAATGATCCAAATGAATTCCCTGATTACTATGATTAATCAAAAGGATTTAATCCCTCCTTGAAAGAACTAGTTAATTAACCACACAGATACAACAAATGTGCACTGATAAACTGAATATAAACTTGTTATACCAATTTAAATAGCCAAAAAAGCCAACCCTAGAGACAACTTTAATAATACTTTCAATAAGTTCAACAGACAATTGACACCAGAAATGAGTTGTGACATCAACTGATTCTCATTAAAATCTCCATTTTGAAATCATACATCATAGTCCCTGTTCTGTGGAAATTCTATTCCTATCCTCCTACCTAATCTATCTCTAATGATATATTTTACAATTGAGAATGAATATTTATACATTTGCATTTGAAAAGACGCATCGCTTCGCATTCCAAATGTTGGCCAATAGTATTCGGGCTTTATTTAACATACGCCAAACACTCGCTGAGACATCCCGTAGTCATACCGATCCTCAACGTTACACCGACAATCATCATGTGAATCAATGTGAAGTCATGTCGTCTTACCGATACTTTGAGTCTCACCAACAAATGTCCATTCATCCCATGTGCTTCGCTGTGACATTCCAATGTCGGGGAGACGTTTCATAGAACACCCTGTGTCTTATCAAAAATCTTCTTAAGTTCATATTTTATCGCTGTGACAATATCATTCTTTCACTGATGAAGCAAACTTCGGCGTGACATTCAGATCAGCAAGACTGTATAACCTTACTCCGAAACCGTTGATAGAACCCCTTTGTGTTTTGTCGGAAAGACCGAAGCCACCGGCCAAGACTTTACTCCGATGCACCTTAGTCTTACCTATATGTGTATCCTTGTCACCGGTTGGCAAGACACGAAGCATTCGACAAGACCACACACTGAAGACACAACTCTTGCCGAAGTGTTTGCTCGTTCCACGCTAGTCTGTGAGACATAAAGAGTTCACCGAGACTTCACCCCAAAGAAAAGTCTCTCACCGACAGGCTCCTTTTGTCACTGGTCGGTGAGACAATAAGATCTCGCCAAGACCCATGCCAAAGAAGACACTCTTGCTGATGGGTAACCCTTAGTCACCGAAACAATAAAAGTGTCATGTCGATAGGTACCTGCATGTGAATTCCAATCACTGTGACATCCCTAAGGTCCTGCCGATAGGCAACAATAGGTGTATATAAACAAGAATGCATTATGGGTTAGGGAGACCTTGATAATCTCATGCCGATATGGACTATAATGTAAAATAATCAGACCTAGATAGATTTCTATGGGACCACACAACAAAAATGGGAAAAATTTTATGAAGAAAGGGATTTTGTGCACATGACGAGGACTCATTTGGAAACTCAGGGGTATGAAAAAATATGTAAAATTATCAAAATTTTATAGTTCTAACAGGCACGGTGAAACCTTCTTCATCATCATAGACACTTATTGCATCATAGGAGCCCAAAGATCAGAAGGCTTCTACAGGAAAAGGCAAGAAACAGAAGCAAAAGGATTCCAAACCTCATGAGCAACAAAAGGAGTCCTTAGATTTATCCTCCTCTTCTAAGGGGAAATCATCTAGGAAGGAGAAGACTACATGTGCATATTGCAAGAGGGAAGGACATGCAGAACATAATTGTTACAAGAAGGACATTGATGAGCTGAAACATCTTCTTCAGAAACATCAGATTGATTTGCCTTCTAGGATGTCTGCATCATCTTCTTCTCCTCATTCTTCTTCTTCAGAACAACATGACAGGGGCATAGCTGGTTTTTGCTTGCACATATTTTCTCTGAGGGTTTATAGAACATCTCTTCTTTTTTGTTCTGAATAGCTGTTGCATGTGATAGGTGATTGCTTGTAGGTGATTCTTGGGGACTGTGAAGTTGGTTTTTTAACTTCTACATGGTATTAGAGCACTTTCCTATGGTGCAGTTTATTTTTTTAGTATTTTTCTGTTTAGCTGCATTTATTGTTGTTTGAAGTCAGATGTTCATTTATGGCTTCTGAGCTGATAACTTTTTTCCACAATCTTCAATTTTTGCCTTCTTTGCGGCATTGGAAAGGTATTGAGGAGCTTTATTTTGTTGTCCATGCACTTTTTTTTGTATCTGTCCCAAGTTGATTTTTATTCCAGATTTGTTTGATGGGTGTTTTGGAGATTACTTGGATGTTTTAGTAGTTGGAAGGGTGAAAATTGAATATTTTCACTTCATTTCAGTACCACATCATTTTATTTTATGTTTATGCACATTAGCATTATCTCCTTTTACAATTGTTGGGTTATTGTAATAAATGAACTGAGATAAAGTTCCATCAGGGGGGTTTCTTGTATAATAATATGATTAGAGTGTGCATGCACTTTGATCTCCATCTTGATTTGTTGACAGCTCGCATGGGTTATATCTGGTTTCTTAGTTTCTTTTGGCCACATCTTGCTCTTGCTTGACACATATTAGATTCATTGGTTCACACTTCAGATTGGGAGTTTATGGCTATTGATCCGCATTGGTTCAAATCCTTCTCAGTTTGAGGGCCATGTTTTTATGGTTAATGTTCCAGAGTCTTCATTGTACTTATTCCTATGGAAGATTTTTAGTCTCATCAGTTTGGCATTGGCATCGAGATACACAATTTCCAGATTTTGTCATCATTTCATCTACTATTGCTTCACAGATTCTAGGGTTCCAGTTTGTGAGTTTTCTAGTGTTTCGTGGCATCGGGTCTGTTGTTGCATTATTATGATTCCTCTTTGGTTTCTTGTAGACAAAAGTATCTTTCATTGCTTGTCGAATTGTTGTTCTAGTGTTACTCCACAATGTTCTTCCAATGCTTCTTTGTAGCAATCATCTCATTGTAGGGGGGTTTTGTCCCACTGGATTTTCCTTCTCTACCTCATTATTGAATTTGTACATGGGTACCTAATCAGGCCTTGTTGTCGGGACCCATTCATGCTTTCTTGCATTCATCTTAGTTTTAGGTGCATGCTTTTTTAGTCTCCCTAAGTTGCACTTATGGGGTGGGGTTAGTGTAATTAATATTTAATTACACTTACATAACTTTACTTAGGTAAGATTTTAATTCCTAGGTTAATTATTCTCATCCTTATCTTGTTGAGCTATCCTATTGCTCAAGATAAGATTAGGGTTATGCATACTTGCTTTTATAAAGAAAATCATCTCATGTAATTATAAATTCCTGAATAATAATATTTTGCACATCTTTTTGCAATATCTTTTCTTTTTCTGATTTTCTCTTATGTGGAAGGTTTTTTGGTTTGCAAGTCTGATCTTGGTTTTCTAACAATTTCCAAGGAAGGATGTATCAAAAGTTGTGGTTGTTGGATCGGTTCATTTTTTTGTGAGGGTTGAACTATACTATCTTGTGGAAGGTCAAGAGGAAGAGGGTGATCATCTATTGCTTTTGTCAAAGGCGAAGGTTGGTTTTCTTTGTTTTCTTCCATTTGAGACTGATGAGCAAGGAGATGACGACAATGCCTATGCTCCCTAACACCGTGGTTTTGTTTTATTTTATTTTGAAGTTGTTGAGGTGTAAGAGTAGGTTGATCCATCATACATAGATTCCTTTTCTTCTATAGGGGAAGAATGGAAGAAACCGAAGAAGATGGGTCAATCACTTTCTCTTTGGGTTTATACACTTGTTTAATGCAAGGAGGCATGAGAAGATTTGTTTCATTTTCTCTTGGTCGTTTAAACAAGGAAGGGGAAATGTTTGTGGTGGGTTGCTCATGGGGTGGTGTTGTTTGTTCTATTTCAGATTCAAGCTGAAGCATGGTCTCATCTAGAATAGGAGGAGCAAAAGTGGATGGGGACATGTTATGAAGAGACAACTTGGTTATTCTTTTGGCTTTGAACTTTTGATAGGCTATGAAAAATAAATCTTTACGGGGGGTGATGGGCTCCATAGGTTTAGGCCAAAAGGATTCTAAGGAAAAATTACCTTTAGAATACAATGGATGAAAACCACTATGGTGTATGGTAAATATTTCATTGCCATGCAAAAAATTCAAACATTTGTTAACAATTGAGGGGACTGCTTTCATCGAGTGAAGCCAAGGGTGGCCTAGTCGCAGACAAAATTGATCTAATTGTGGAAAGATAGAATATGTTACATCCAATTTTTTGGTCCTATTTGTAATGGGAGTATGATCGATCTAATCATAGGGCATGCAAAACCAATATGTGTTTTAATCCATGTAGTTGGTTTATTATAATCATCTTGATAAAGATCGTGTAATACTAAAAACTCTTCCATGATCACATTCTCACCACAAGCAGGATCTATTAATATTCCATTATTGGGCTTATCATAGATTCTGTCAGCTATGTAAAGAGGACCATCAAGAAGCTTTTTAAGTATATCATGAGAAGGAAAAGTAAAATCAAGAGATTTGTTGGTTGGACCCTTACGAGGGACAACATCTATCATACCCACAAGTTCATCCATAGGATTAACTTGAGTAACATTTGGAGTTATATTAGGTTGTTCATTATTTGTATCAATGTTCATCACATGAGTGTTTGAAGGTTCACTAGCATTGATAAATGAAACATTGTGTTTAGGCATAGGGTTGGTAACAATTTGTAAATTCTGAGGGGGTGCAATGAACTTATTGCCTTGATCATTGACACCTGCAATGGAAAAATGACTTGAATCAATGAGGTCTTGAACTAAGTGTTTGAGATGCTTACATTGTTTCGTGTCATGGCCATTTTGGTGATGAAAATGACAATAAGCATTAGGTTTAAATGTGGGTGGTAAAGGCTTGGTGGTATCAAATGGTTTAACGGTAGGAAAAGTGACCATTTTTTGCTAGAGCAATTGGTTCATTGTATTATGGACGGTATCGGGTAAGGGAGTAAATTGTCTCTTTGAGTGCCCATAGGTAAAGGGCACCATTGCTTTAACAATTGCCACTTGACTCTGAACAGGTTGGGTTGGTTGAGGAGAAGGTGGATTGAACTGTAAAAAAGCCTCTATTTGGTTTTTGAAAGTTTTGCACATTGTTTTGGTTGTTTTTCTCATACTTTTCAGCTCAGTTAGAAGTGGACTTTGAATCATGACTAGAAACTGAGTTTTAATAATCATAAAGGGTCTTGCATAAATGCATGAATGGAGGAGATTTCATCATAGTTAACTTATCTTGAAGGTGAGTGTGCAAGCTTTCGATGAACATCTTCTGTAGATGTGAATCAAGAATCTTGACATCAATTTGAGCATACAATGACTGATATCGTGAAATGAAATTAGTTACTTTTTCATCTACATTTTGTTTACATCACATTAAATCAGCCATTGTCTTTTTAGGAGTCATATGGAATTGGAAATGACTTATGAATGCATCCACAAGTTTATTGAATGATCGGATTGAATGATTGGATAAGTTTGAAAACCGCTCCAATGTAGTGTCCTTCAAGGTCCTAGGAACTTTTTTGGCTAATAGCTTATCATCGAGGACAAAATCACTGAACAAGGTTGTACAAGCATTGACATGATTAGTAGGGTCTCCTTTACCTCCATATTTCTCAAACCTAGGAATTTCAATTCCTTGTGGCATCTGTGTGCGTAAGATATCTAAG
Organism: Sequoia sempervirens; assembly: GCA_007258455.2. Lineage (NCBI taxonomy): Eukaryota > Viridiplantae > Streptophyta > Pinopsida > Cupressales > Cupressaceae > Sequoia > Sequoia sempervirens. Next base: position 649,147,376 of record VDFB02058242.1, on the reverse strand, counting down.
GATAATGGACTACTACGAGCATGATATATGGGTGGAGTATTTTGAATTTGGCTAATGATGGAGATTTGCTATTGCATGGATGAAATGGTATTAAAGAGTTGTGTAATAATGGGATCGGTGTAAGTGGTATGAGGTGGAAGGGAAAATGGTGATGGAGTGTGTGTAATATTAGGGGAAGTGAAAGGGACACTAAGAGTGGTGCAGGAGCACCCATAGGTTACCTTAGATTGTCTTGAAGGTCATGTTTTGACAATTTGTTTAGGCCAACTTATCATCTATTCATGCTCATTTTTGGTTGTGCCTTAGTGGAATTTTTGATTGGGTGTTGATCATATTATGAAGGTCATGTTGACCATAGGATAGGTGACATAAAGTTCTAGCTCTAAATGAGGTCTTGAATTTTTAGGAATTCTTGCAAATATTTGAAAATGTTGCTCAATTGGAGCTACAAGCGGCCAAGAAGAGCCCAAGGGAGAGGATAACTGAATTGGAGACCCTATTTATGGGATGCCTCAGCATTGGAGTGGGGTTGGAAGCATTTTTTATGTTTTGAAGTTTTGTGAATTCAAGGAAAGCAATTGTGTTTGAGAGTGAATTTTTTGATTTTTGCATTGAAGTGAGGTTGTAATGGGTTGATCATGGTACTGTAACTTGTGTAGGATGTAGTATAGCTATTGTTCAATAATTTTGTGGCATTAGTTAGTTTCTTTATTCAATTTTAAGCATTTTTTGTAAATTAGTTTGGTTTTCATACTGTTGTTGGTCTGAACCAGGCAGTTTTGTGAAAACGGAGTGTTAGCTCACTTTCCCACCATACAAATTGTACGAACCTTTGGGAACAATGACTAGACTCCTTTTTTGTACATATGGTAGGGTTTAGGCCCTTTGAAAACACAAGAGCTACTGTGGAAGTCTTGCCCTAGGCGAGCCAGGAAGAGTTCGACTAGGGAAGACAAAAAGTGCAGAGCACTTGATTTGCAGGGGTGTCCTTTTCCTGACAAGTCATAGTGTGGAGAGGACAGGTAAGTGCCTTTCCAAGACAGCATGGAGGAGGAATCTCCATCAATCCATCAGGTGTGAGGAATACCTAACAGTTTGCAGTGAAGTCAGGGAAGGGTTTGTAAAGGCCTAATTTTGCCAAATTGTGGGTTAAGCCTTTGTACAGGTAGTTGAGACCCAAGGCCCCAAAAATACTTGAGGGGTGGGCATATGAACCAGGAATCCCAAGAAAATATTGGGGATTCTTTGGAAATTTTTAGGAAATAAGATTGAATTCTCAGAGAAGGAGGCCTAATTGGGGTTCCTAGGGCTAGTAGCCTTTTAGGCCTAAATGAAGGTTTGGTGGAAGCGAATAAGAAATGGAGTTAGGTGGACCTTCAAGAACCAAAGTAGGATGGATTGAAGTCATTAGAAACACCTTCACACCCCTTCAAATCTAAATTCAAGATTTTGGAGGATTGTAGCCTTTAGGGTGGATTAAGGGCTAAGGTTAGAATTGCAAGATTGTACCAAGGTGGACTTGGTAGGAGGAATTATGTTGGTAGTTGGGGTTGGAAAGACAAAACCAGGGGATCCTAAGTAAAGGAAGGTCCTATAGGTTGTAGTGGTGGAGTGTGACACCTTAGAGGTCGTCCAAACAAGACCTAGAGCATGAATCAGTGATTGATTCATCCAACCTCCCTATCAAAGAGGGGTAGAAGAAGGAATATGCAATGCCACAAAAAAACTAGGAATACTAGTGGGAATAGCGAAAGAAGGAAACACATGACTAACCTATTGCATAGTTTTTGTAACTTGAGGAGTGGTATAAGTTGGTATGGATGCTATGGTTAAAGGAGTAGGATTGTAAGGTCCTCCTTGGCTTACAACAATGTTGGTTGACTGGGAAGTAGAAGGAACATTTTTGTTGTATGTCTCAGCTATTATTTTCATAACTTGTAAGCCATCATCACTTTCAATCAAATGATGAAGGTTTTCTATTGTAGGTATAGCAGTGGTGTAAATTTTTTCAAGGGATAAATCTTGTTGTAAATGTGAAAATCTTCATGAATATTAATGACTTTTTCTTGCGGAATGGAATTGTTTTGTGTGTCAACATTGATTGGATGGAAAGGTGAATGCATAGTAGTGGTAGTATCCATGCCTAATGCACCATTGTCCATACTAGGAGTAGGAGCTCTTGAGAAACGAAGGGCCACAATGAAAGTGCTATTGTGGGAAGCCATGAGTCTAGAACTTCCTCTCACTAAAGTATTATTAATGGGGCAACAAACACTCATACAAGTACCACCAAAGATGGGGTGAATGGAAATGCAATGTAATCTAGGAGTGCAAAATATAAATAATAGAAATTCTACAAATTGAAACAAAGAAATAACAATAGAGAACAAAAATGCAGTAAATGCTCAGAAAAATGCCTAAAAATGTAGTATAAACCATGTGGGTGGACTGATTTGCCCAAGGTGGCAAATGAGTCCAAGTATGATAATTTTTTGTGTTTTTCAAAAAATTAAAAGTAATTTTAATGCTTTTCAGATGCAAACTAAGGATGCAAATGTAGATTTTCAATTTTTGAATGATATGATATGCAAAAATGAAATCTAAATGAGTCTTTCACTTAATGCAATTTGAGAAACCCTAGGATGCAAAAACAAAGCCATAACCTAATTGAATGTTGATGCAAATGAAGTCTAAGATGAAAGATGCAATTGAAATCGAAAAGATAAAGTGCTCAATATGAAGGTTCACCGAAATGAACCATAGTTTTTTGGAAATGAGGTTTATAGGTTGCTCTTGCACTCTTAGGATGTTTCACCTAAGAGGAGAGAGATAAACCTCACTCAAAATCAATGTGGTTCACTCAATCTAATGTATGTATGATGTCATTAAGACTAAATGAAGTGATCTAAATGCAACTAAGTAATGTAATTGACTGATTATGAATGCAAAACCTAAGAAATATGCAATGTTTGAAACCACAATGTGATATGCAAGCATGAACTAAAAGATGAACGAATGCAAAACTGAAATGAAGAAGGTTGAATCAGAGTGCACTTGGGCAATGAATGATGAATCTGGAGTGATCTGAATGCTAATAGAAATCAATGAAAATCACCAGTGGGACTCATTCACCATTGATGGTGAATCAGTCCTACTTTTGGAGATTGTTTGAATGAATTAGGAGATGTAAAATGAGGAGAAAAACATTTATTTATACACACTTGTTCCTTAGTAACCCAATGATACCTCATCATAGGTCAACATAAGGCAATTTTGAATAAAAACCTAAAAGAAAAATTGAAATATTTTGAATTTTGAGCCAAGAGGGACCCATTCACCACCCATGGCAAATGGGTCCCACCTTGGACTTAAAAGTGGGTGTTGGGAATTAAGTCACATTTAATGTTGTTTGTTGGGTTTAAATTAAAAAACACACTTAATTAAGCCTTATGAGTGCATAAAGGGGTCAAATAAAGCATAAGAAAGGTGTAAATAGTGAAATTAAGCCTAGAAAAGTGTGAAATCTTGTTACAAGACTTTACAACACTTCAAAATAGGACTTGAAAAGTGATGAAAAGGTGATTTTTAGGAAAATTGTAATGAAGAGAGTCTAGAAAAGTGTAGAAATGTTTTGCAACACTTCACAACACCTTCACAAGATGCCATAATTTGAATTTTTAGGACTTAATGTGAATGCATAAGTCACATTACAACATTAAATCAAAGCAACATGGACCAAGCATCATGAGAGAAAGACCTAAAAGACCATGAAAATTTCCAAGAGCCATTTTTCTATGGTACAGGTCCAATTGTTACTATGGATAAGAAACTATTGTGGGATGTGTTCACACTAGTATTGGATGGTATAGGGGATGAGAAGGTAATTTTAGTTGGAGATTTCAATACAATCACATCTTTGCAAGAAAAGAAAGGAGGCATATACCCACCCCCAAGAGTGATGGAAGATTTTGTGACATTCATTAATGATAATATATTAATGGATATATTGCTAGAAAAAAGGAAAGTTTACTTGGAAAAACCAAAGAAAGGACTTTTTGTAGACTATAGAATGGTTGGATAGGTTTTTAACTTCACCAAACTAGTTCATAGGGAAAAATGTATTATCATCGAAGATTTTGTCCTTTACATGATCTGATCATTATGCTATATCTCTGAATATAATGGTGGAAAATTTTGTTACAAAGGGAAAATCATCTTTCAAATTTGAAACAATGTGGTTTAGGAATCCACATTTTATACAATTATTGTGCCAATGGTGGAAAGGTGCATTGTTTGTAAGAGGATCTAGGATGTATCAATTGTGCAAGAAGATGAGCCATGTTAAACAACAAATCATACATTGGAATGCACCTTTATTCAAGAATATCTTTGAGCAAAAAGAAAAGGTTTTTAAGTAGCTATTAGAGATTAATGAGAATATTATAGCACATGGTTTCGATGCTATAAATTTGGTACAGTGGAAGAATTTGTAAGAAGAATAGGAACAACTAGTGGAAAGGGAAGAAATCTATTGGTGTTAGAAATATTGAGAGCTATGGATAAAGGAAGGGGATAGGAACACAAAGTTTTTCCATGCACAGTTTTCAAATTTTCAAAATTTAGAATAGCTCCATAGGGTTACTGTTAACAAAGGTAGAGGAAATTCAAGAGGAAGGAGTGAGATTTTTCTCACAACTCTTGTCTGCCCCAAAGAATAGATCACTAGTTGCAAGTAAGGATAGTGGATAGCTAGTGGAGGACATTCCAAAATTAATCTTAAAAGAAGATAATGATTACTTGTTGAGACCTTTTACCCTTGAGGAACTAAAAAATGTAGTGTTTTCCTTAGTGTTGGACAAGGAACCTAGGCTTGATGGTTTTAGTGCTTTGTTCTTCCAAAAAAGTTGGGAATTTATTGGTTTTGATATATTATTGGCATTGGAAGATTCAAGGAGAAACTGGAACAATGCTGAAGAAATTTAACACAACACATATTGCAATAATTCCAAAAGTAAAGGATCTAAAAAATTATGCAGAGTTCAAACCAATTTCTTTGTGCAACACAGTTTACAAGATTTTCACTAAATCTATTTACCTTAGGCTTCAACCTCTCATAAAAAAAATTATATCACAAAAGAAAGGATGATTTGTACTAGGGAGGGAAACAACTGAAGAGTATTTAATAGCTCATGAAGTTTTACACTCTATTAAGACTAATAATTTTTCATCCTTCATCATTAAGCTAGACATGATGAAAGCCTATGATAGGGTGGATTGGGAATTTTTGCTACAGGTTTTGAAAAAGTTTGTTTTTAGTAATAAATGGCACAAATGGATTCTTTCATACATTTCAGGTGTTAAATTTTTAGTGATTATAAATGGGACCCCAGTTGGTTTCTTTATCTCCACCCAAGGAGTTAGACAAGGGGACCCTCTATCCTTGGTTCTATTTATAATAATGGTAGAAGCACTGAGTAGGTCAATTCAAAAGGTGCATTCACAAGGATAATGGCAGGGTGTTTCAATCCCAAATACAAGCATATCAGTGACACACACATTGCTTACAAATGATACCCTTATTTTTGGAAAGTCTTCTTTGAAGGAAGCAAAATAGGTTAAGCTAATTTTGGATAAGTATTCTTCTATTTCAGGATAGAAAACAAATGTGAGAAAATCTAAAGTTTAAATTTTTAATACAATTGCATCCATTTCAAGGAGATTAGTGTAGTTGTTAGGTTTTCAAAAGGATGATCTTTCATGCACATACTAAGGTATTCCATTTTTTATGGGTAGAAATAAAGTCTTGTATTGGGGAAAAGTTATAGAAATGATCAAATCTAGAGTTTTGTATTGGAAAGTGAGATGGTTATCTCTTTCATGGTGTATCTTGATGATTAAATTTGTTTTAGTAGAAATCCCCAATTACTATTTGGCTATTTTGGAGCCTCCAAAATTAGTTATCCTACAAATTGAAAAGCTTATAAAAAAATTCTTGTGGAAGGGTAATATAGACGACAAAAAGAAAATACCTTTAATTTCTTTGGATAGTATGTGCATGGATAAACTTAGAGGTGGATCTGGTATTCAAAGTCTATCTTCAAGAAATATGGCTCTTGGTGCAAAATTGGTATGGAATATGTACAAAAAACCAAATTCAAAGTGGTGCAAGTTAATGCATAATAAGTACTTCAAGGATAGTGATAGTTTAGCTAGAATCCTTACCATTTCAAATCCTCCAAGTGGTTCAGTGATGTGGAACTTTATAGTAGCATGGAAGGAGATGAATACTTCATATATATATCATGGGAATGAATAATAGTGAAGATGTGCAGTTTTGGAAAGATTCATGGAATGGGCATCCCCCTCTCAATTCTATTCAAGAATTGCAATCAACAGAGCAAATTCTCTCAATAAATTGGGGCACTAAATTGAAATATTATATACTCTCCTCAAATGATATTATAGGGAATGTTGTATGGAAGGATTTTTCATTTGCACAAATATCCCCTAATCAAAAAAGTGTGTTGCACAAAATACTAAGGAATAGGGTTATTTTTATATTAGATTGTCTAGATAAGATAGTCTGGGCCCCTTCAAAAAATGGAAATTATTCAGTCAAATAGGATTATAAGTCTAACATTAGTAAGGAAGTTCAAAATCAATCACATCATACATACTCATTTTTTTCAAGGATTCCAATGGTGTTTCCTAAGGTAGATATTTTTGCATGGTTGGCACTAAGAAACAAGATTTTGACAAGTGAAAGGCTAGCTAAATTGGGAATTGCAGAGTCATTTAAGTGTGTTCTATGTCAAGAGGCATTCAAAGCAGTGGATCATATTTTTGTGCATTTTTCAGTGGCCCAGGAGTGATAGAATTAAATATAAAAGGTAAATTACATACATTTCTTTCCCATTATATAAAAATTTGTGGGGTCTATTTACAAGTTGGCCAGTCCTTTATAAATCATCACTATTTGCGAGCATATAGAGGATAGCACCAACAATAGTGATTTGGAGTATTTAGTGGGAGAAGAATAGGCATATTTTCAGGAAAGAAACTTCTTCAACACAATAACTTAAGATTAAAATTGAGACGGCCATTTTAGAGGTTACAAACTCCTATCTTCATACTCATTAAAATGTCTCCTCTCTATTTACTAGCTAGGATGGATGTGTTTTACAACAATGGGAGCACATATCATTACCTTTCAAAGGTCCTTCTCATCTTCCAAGCATTCACAACATTGATAGAAAGACAATAAAATGGTTTCCTCCTTCTCAGGACTTCTATAAACTCAATTTTGATTGAGCGTCTAGAGGTAATCTAGGAATATCAAGAACATGAGTTTGTATTTGTAACTGTAAAGGTACATTAATAGTTTCTAAATAAATACATCTCTCTAGTGGCACTAATCACTTGGTAGAGGTTTAAGCACTTTTTCATGGTTTGAAGCTAGCAATTAAAATTGGGTTACAAAGAATTCATATTGAGGGTGATTCTTTGTTAATTATCAATGCTTGCAAGGACCAGTGTATCCAAAATTGGAAGATAAAATACATTCTGAATAAAGTGTGGTTATTGATGGCCACATTTAAAGAAATTCATATTTTTCACACATATCATGAAGGAAACAAGGTGGCTGACCTCCTTGCTAATACGGTTTGTTAGCAACAAGGTTTGGAATTTTAGGGGAAAATAACTTTATTAAGGAGTATCATAAGTTGGTTATAATAATTCAGTCTGAATAAATAATTTAAAATTAATAGAAAAAAAGGGATTAGGTATAAGGTTGTTTAGTAAAGTTGGTAAATAGGAACTTTTTCATGGTTTGAAGTTGGAAATTAAACTTGGGTTACAAAGAATTCATATTGAGGGTGGTTCTCTGTTAATTATCAATGCTTGCAAGGAACAGTGTATCCAAAATTGGAAGATAAAATACATTCTGAAAAAAGTCTAGTTATTGATGGCCACATTTCAAGAAATTCATATTTCTCACATATATCGTGAAGGAAACAAGGTGGCTCACCTCCTTGCTAATATAGTTTGTGAGCAGAAAGGTTTGGAAATTTTAGGGAATAATAACTTTATTAAGGAGTATCCTCAATTGGATACAATAATTCAGTTAGAATAAATGCTTTAAAATTAATGGAAAAAAGGGATTAGGTTTAAGGTTTTTTGGTAAAGTTGGTAAACTGAGTTGCCAATTCGGAATTCATAATATACAGATCTCCAAATGTGTATGCATTGTAAAAGTTGTTTAAAAGGGGCATGTAAAATAATCATATACCAATTATGATTTCCCTAAAGGTGTACACTGTAAAGGCCTACACGAATCTATTAAGTGTGTGGTGATATGCTTGTGAAGCATTGTCAAAAGATTTATCTCAAGAAAACATCATCATTGTAGTGTCATAGTTAGGGTTTTTCTAATGGGTGTTTTGTTGGTATAGGTGTAGACACCCAAAATTGTCCATTTCATAACATTACCTAGTTGATACATGACCTTATAAGACATCTTGTAATATTTTACCCTAGGTCATTACATTATCCCACTTATCCCATTTGTTCCACTTAATCACCTTCCCAATTAATTAAATATATCTCATTTATTTAATTAATTCCCCTTCACATGTCTTAAAATAATTCAAATTAAATATTTAAATTAATCCCTTGCTTATTACCACATTGCAACATGTGTCATTTGACTACAACTCTTCACATTCACAAATAATTTAAATAATTTTATTATTTAAATTATGAGATTCCCACTCACATCCTATTTTTAGCCCCATTCATTGTGCACCATAGGCATCTTTTCTCTCCAAAATAAATAGAATAATCCCACTTATTCCCTCACATCCTAATTTTAGCCTCATGTCATAACCCACTTAATGTGCGTCATAGGCACTAAAATCAACTTTTAATCCTAGCCATACACATTACACAATTGAATTTTAAGCTTATCCATTGAATCATATCATCTCTTGCCTATAAATATAGCCTCACATAGGCCATTTGAGATCATCTTCTTCTAGTATCCTCACTCTGCCAAAATTCTTCCAAAATTATCATCTATCTATTTATCTTCTACCATCTATCATCTTCATCTTAATACTATGCTGAAATAGGGAGCAACCAACATTCCTCCATCAATCAAACCTTCAAGATCTTGCATTCTCATGTGATGTGGAGAAGAGCAATGGAGATAAATCGAGTTTAGCTTGGATTTTAGTTTGCATTCGCTTGTTATTTTGATTTTCATGCTTGCTCGTACTGTATTGTGCTAGTTAGGGTTTGATATATTGTTTTAGTTTTATATCTAATTTTCCCTAACTAAATTGGTGAACCCCGACATGAATCCTTTGATGTAGCTTGTTTTTTGCAGGTTTTATTGACTTATTGTTGCAAATCTACTTTTTTTTGGAAAAAAACACTAGATTTTAAATATTTCATCATATCTTCCAAATAACTATGGATTTTTCTACAGTATTTTCACATAAGTCTATCCATCATCTAAGGAAGCTACAGTAGAAAAATTGTGGGTTTATCGCCATTTTTGTAGGAGTTATTGTGATTTTATATTTTTTTATAAAATTAATTTTTTGAGTGCAAATTAGTGAATTTTCCAAAAAAAAATATATTTCTAGAAAGCTCTTAAAATTATAATGGGTTTTTTCTTTTACAAATTTTATTTTGAGGTCAAATAAGGTTCTAAATGATCTGATCTTTGTTTTCTCTAAGGTTTTCATAAATCCACATTTTTGGTTGCAAAACAGGGATTTTTCTGACATCTTTACATTTTTGGAAAGCTCTTAGAAATTTAGGTGTCTCTTCTTTTATTTTTTTAGTTTTCATATCAAAATATCTTGAAATAATCAAAAATAATTCTGCTATGTATCTAAAATTACAATTTTCCTTGTCTGATGAGCTTTTTTTCTTTATGGCTGCATTATAATATCATTTTTTGATTTTGTAGGTGAATCTAAGGATCTAGAACAACATTGACATCAACCTCTATAGAAAATTTAAGGATGAAAACAATCAGGTGCAGACATTCCATCTTTCATCTCTAATCATTGCTTGGAACACACTTCAATTTGGGGCTTAAAAAGAACAACTTATTTGATCATACACTTGGATTTCGGGCTTAAAAAGAACATCTTGTTTGTTGTCACATCATTGAAATTGGGTTAAAACAAACAATTTTCTTCCTACACATTTGGCTTTAGGATCTAAAAAGAACAAGTGTTTGAACTGTTTTGCACACATTTCAATTTTCTAAAAGGAAATTAACAACTATGAATGTGAATCAAGTGTGTGTGTATGATCTCTCCTCACACCACAAGGTGATATTGGAGATCAAAAACACCTCACTTGGTTTTCCTTTTTCATACCCTTCTTAGGAGGCCTGCTTGGAGACACACCACTCCAACGGATGAACTCAATTGAGAGGTGAATCAAAAGACACAAGGTCCTTTGGGAGTTGAAATCTTGTCACTCTTGGCTAAGCCCCAAATAACTTTATACCTTTGGGAAGTGAAGGTGAAGGATGGGTTACCCCTTTCTCCTGGTTGTGTGGTAGGATTTTTCTTTCAAATCATCCCTAGTCAATCTCATGCATCCTAGCTTAAGACCTAATTGGCCATACCCACTGGACTAACATTAGGCTTGTTGTTGTGCATTCAAGTGTTTGCTTAATCATAACATTTAATCTTGAAAGACAAATTTATCATTGTGTTTGGTGTGTGTGTTCATGCATTTTTATGTGATATCTTGTGTTTGATATTGCCTAAATCAAACTTTTAATAAACACTTTCCGCATCATCCAAATCATCCACTCTTGTCATTCCACATCATATCCCAATCATCATCATCTCTTTAATCCAATCAACATCATTTTACACCATGACAACATTAGAAGACCTAGTACCCAAATTCCAAGCCCTCCTCCAATCACTATGTCAAGCACCACAACCCTTAGACCAACAAACTATACATGGGAAATCACCTCACATGCAACATCTCATAGCATAGGCCCAATATCTCATACCCACTTATAAAACCCAACAAGCCAATCATCCTCTATTCATTCAACACCAATCAATTCCACCTCATTCCTATGTGGCATCTCCCTCCATTCCATATCAATCTAATCCATCCACCAATCAAAACAATTCCATATCACCTTATCCCACATCCTTCCATAACAATTCCACATCACCTTATCCCACCTCTTTCCATTTTAATCCTACATCAACCTATCAATTCATCCCACAACAAGCACATGTGAGCCAAATTCCACCTTTGCAACAAGATCAAAATCCTTTAAATCTTAATGCCACCTTGGACAAGGGAAATACCAATCTAGCTCATGCATACTATAAATATATTATACCACCATCTAATCAAAGGCCTATCCTAAAGCCACCATGTCCTAGTCCAAATCCATTGGTCCCCACCCATTCCAACCCATCAAACCCTTCATTACCCACACCATCATCCAATCCTCCATCAATTCCATGCCCTAAGTTCAAACATTACAAAAGCAAACACAAATCCACCCATCCACCTACAAAGGATGTGACCCAAGGGATACTAGCAAGGAGTCAACCATGTCAGCCGTTTCCTACCCTTGAGCTTACAAAAGATTCTTCCAACGCCATGCCTAGTCTTCTAATTCCATCATGTGACCTGCAACCCCTTGCACCTATTCTAGAGTCTCCCCCCATGAGCCCAAGTCAACGTCCATCATGCCCTCATGAGATTGACCATCAAGAACATGTCGAGCCCCTCCAAGAACCTTCCTCATCCACTTCCATTCAAGTAAGCCAAGAGGTATGTCAAGAGCATAACCTTAAGCATGTGGAAATAGTAGCCACTAATTCCAATCAAGATCAAATTATCTCCATCCAAACTATTCATAACATTTATCTTTTCCATGATCAAGATGAAATCCATAATGAAGAACCTATCCATGAGAACCTTGATCATATTCATACCCCCACAACGATTCATGAACAAGACACCCAAGACCTACATGTTCCATCTAATGAAGGTTTTGTTGACCTCCTTGAGCATTGACCCCATTTTATAGCATTTCTTCAAACATCCCCTTCTCATGATGAGACATATGGCCCCCAAGCAAGCATAGAAGATCAAAAAAATACCTTGGATCTAAGTGAACACAATACTAATCAAAATTTTAATGATCCTCCATCACCCACTCTCGACCCCATGGCAAGTCCTTCGTCATATCCTATTGGTGTATCCACCTTCATCCATGAGTGTTCTTCTTTAGGAAAACAACAACCTTTATCCACTTCACCTTCTTCATCTAATAATGAACTCAAGTCTAGTGTCCAAAACACACCTAGTCCCATTGTCCATCGCATACTCCAAAACATGGACTACCAAGGTAAAGGTTTAGACCTTTATGAACAAGGTATTTTGGAGCCAATCCATGTCAAGGTCCCTCCACGCTCTTATGGCCTTGGATATACACCCCAAGGACACCAATCTCAAGATGTTGGTACTTCCTCCATGCATCCTAATTCCACCTCCTTGCATAATAAGCCCTATCATACACCCAAAACATATGTTGCCATTCCACCTCCATCATCCTACAAATCACAAAAGCATGTGATCGTACACCTTCCACCATCCACTCTACCACCATTGCTTCCAACTACTAATATCCCTCCATCTAATCTACCTCAACTACTCCCAACACGTAATATCCCCATTATCCAATCCCCTTATCCACCTACACATAAATCCTCTAAAAATCCTAATCATGACTGAAACAAATGCACACATTGTCTAAACATAAAGCTTCCGCTCATTCCATCAAACCCAAGGGATTCCAAAATAAAAATTTGGATGCCTCTACACATAAATTCAAAAATACTAAAGGTCCTAATGCCTTAGCATACAATTACAAAAATTCAAAGCCAAGTACATCCAAAAAGAAATATAAGTCAATACCTTCAAAAGAAAAGTCTAAAAACAAAATGGTTTGGGTACCTAAGCAAAAAGAAATCAAGTCAAGCAAGGCATCTACATCACAAAAATCCCAACCATCCTCTTCCATCCAAAAATCCCACTCCTTTCAAAAATCCCACCAACAAAGCAAAAATCATAAAAATACTAATCTACGTGGGTACCTAAAGCACTTTGTCAGCCATCTCCTAAGCAAACATTTCCATTGCTTCCTACACCACCTTTCCATAAAAAGATTCAATGTTTAACACGACATGTGCAACCCTTGGTCATGACTCCATTCCGAAATACCTACATCTCCCCATCCTTCAACTACTATCCTACATATCCTTGGTCCATGCTTTTTCATAAGCCTTTCATCCATCCTTTTGCATAAGTCCTATACAATCCACATCAAAATCCACTATTCCTCATCCATCCTTGCATAAGCCTTTCATAATATGCCATCTACCTAATCCATCTCAAACTCATGCAATTCCTTACCAACATCTATGAGCACACTTGGCATGGTCCATGCGACGACATCCATCTAGTGCAACTATCACCTTTCATGGAACTAGACACTTGAGTCCCTCTTATCCTTCTCCTATTCAAAAAAATCAAAAAATCAAAAAAGTAAAAAATTAAAAAATTAAAAAAAAAAAAAAAAATCAAAAATTCAAAAAACAAAAATAAAAAAAGGTAAAGAGAAATCACTTCATCCAACGGTGAAAACCTAGTAAACAGGCGTCCTAGATAAGTACCATGATGAAAACCTGGAAAATAGGCATCATGCGTAGGTTGATCTTCTATGTCAGTTACACTTGGGGGCACTTTGTCTCATCCACACTATTTATCCTATCATTTCACTTCTTATCATATCATTTCCATCCTACCTACCATCTTTAGCCATCATACATACCTATCATATTGAGTCCACTTATCCACCCTTCTCCTTTTGATCTTGATGAAGACACAGTGGAAAATATTGAAACATGTTTTTTGGGTATCTCTTGGCATACCTCATCTTTTCAATGCAATCTTACCTATTGTTAGATAAGCATTGTCATAAAAATCCTAAGTATTGTACCTAGAATGGGGCATGTTATTCCTATGCGACATAGTCTTTGGAGATCACATATTTTCTCTTTTATGATGCATACATCCATTCCATTCACTATGACCTATCCTTTTTATCCATCCATCTATCATGAACCTTTTATCCCTTATCCTATCACCCACCCTTTCATCCATCAATCCCATATATCTCCTTGCACCTAGACTTGGTCTTCCCTTGTCATTGGTATCTAGCACAAAGGCTACCCAAGTTGTCATCCATTGACATCTCAATTTTTTTTTTTTAAAGTCCTAAAAAAATCCGAAAAATAAAAACATTTCCAAAAAAAAAATCAAAACATTTCCAAAATCCAAAAAATCAAAACATTTCCAAAATCCAAAAAATCAAAACATTTAAAAATCCAAAAAAATCAAAATATTTTCAAATATCCAAAAAATTTAAATACTCATAAAAAAACCAAAAAATCAAATATTCATCAAAAACCTAAACAATAAAATCAAAATCAAAATAATCATCATCAAATAAAATCAAATAAAATCTTCAAATTCCACAAATCAATTCACCACATCTTCAAATCAATCCTTCAAATCAATTTCTTCATCAAATTATCCAATCAAATCCATTTTTCTAATAAATCACATCACTTCTTCTAGTCAAACCCATTCTTCTAATCAATCCAATCATTATCATCAAATCAAATCATTTCTTCATCAATCCAATCAATCAAAATCATTCCAAGCAAATCAATTCCTCAATTCAATTCATCAATCATCATCCAAATCTTCAAATCAATCATCTTCAATCATTCCAAACAATAATCCAAATGCAAATAAATCCTTAAAACCATACCAACCAAGTTAATCAATCTTGCCAAATTATCCAATTGCATCAATGGTCTTGATCCTAGTCTTGTTGTAAACCCAATCAATTAATCAATCATCCTTGTGTTGATCTAGGGATACATCGTTCCCTGAAATGACAACACTATCATCATCAACCAATCAATCAATCAATCAATCATTGGTTTACAGCTTGATAGGAGCAATACCTTGTTTTTTTTTGTATCATTTGTGCATGCTTTCTTGCTAGCTTGCTTGCTGGTGTGTTATCATTTTTATCTTGCATTTGCATCAAATTTGAATCACTCTTAGCTAATATTTGTATCTTGTATCTAGACAAGGTTGTATTACATTGAGGCACGAGACACATTGTCATATTGTTACATAAAATCCAGTGCTACATCAAACATATGATTGCTCACTTTATTGCAACATAGCATGTCATTCTTCTTTTTCATCTACTTCTTATCTTGTTGGTGCAGGGCACCATAGGTCTTTATGAAAAAAAGTTGCAAAGTGCTAGTATTTGTGATTTTAAATCATTTTTTTGGTGTAATAAGGTCTTTTAAGACCATTTTTTATGTTTTTGGAGTCAATTTAGGTTATTAGGTGGTTTGGTGTGTCAAGTGGGATAAGTTGTCAAGTTTGCAAATGTAAAAAGTGCAAAAATAGGGAATGTGAAGAGTCACTGGTTGTGGATGAGGAAGTAGGTTATATGTAACTAAAATGGAAGTTGGGAAACATTATGAAAAGGTTAAAATAAGCTTGGAAGGTCGAGATCAAGGTTGGTTGATTGTACTTAGAAGAAAATCAATAAAAACTAACTCTATTTCTACAAATCATAATGTTATTTTGCTAATCTAGGACTGTGTATGGTTCCATGATACAACTTAGCCATGATTTAAATCCTATTGGAATTGATGAAGTGTTGATTTTGATTTCTTTTGGTTTTTGTTTCATTGGATTTTATCAAATTTTGAGCAGATTTTCTCAAACTGGTTCAGGAACCCTAGGTTTCTTGCTTTGAAGGGAAGAAAAAAATGCAAATTCCACAATTCCACTAGTGAAATCTTATGAAACTTTGTGGAATGGGTGGAATAAAGGTATTTTTGATTTTCACAATTTTGTAGGAGTAGGGGGAGGCGTTATGAGCAAGTTTGGTGATGCCCTAGCCTGATTTTCTCATAAAATTAGACACTAGAACTCCATAGGACTTAGGGTATTGAGAAAAGATTTTGAGACATTGTTTGTAGTGGGTGGAAAAGTTGTGGGAGATCATTTAGGACATGTTTGAACCATTGGAAAGAAGATTTTGGGTCTGGAATTTTAAGACCTTGTTGTGACCCATTCAAAACAAGCCTAATTAGGCTTAATTGGAATGGTAGAAATCAAATTTTGAAGTTCGTGTTCCAAATTAACCATATCTAAAATTTTGGTATGTTGTAAAATTCTTTAATGGGTATCTAAATCTACAATTATATTTTGGGTCTAAGGTCTTTCATGGAAGTTGTGTTGGAAAAACCACTTTTGAACTGCTATTAGAGGAATAAAAGGGTTGTGAGAGGAACCCACCAAGTTAGGGTTTTATAATTGAAAATTTTGTTGGATTGAGTTACTTTTAAGTCTTCCATCATGCTCTACATCACTTGTATCATTCATCTTATCCCTCATTCATCGTTTCGTTCATTTTGAGAGAATACCCACTTTTGTCCAACTTGCCTATCCTCTCAAGGGGGCATCATCATCATCATATCTTTCATGTCATCATTATCATATCCTACATCATCATCCAATTTCTTCATATCTTTTGCATCATCATATTATTCTATCACCCTTTTCCTTCATTCAACTTACTCCTCACTTCCTCAAGTGGCTAGGGCATCATTTTTTTCCCTCTATCCATACCTTAGCTTCTTTGAAATGATGTTACTCAACATAAATCTCATCATCTCAAAGAGAGGAAAAATATAGACACCCAAAATTATCCATGTCATAACATTAGCTAGTTGATACATGCCCTTGTAAGACATCTTGTAATATTTTACCCTAGGTCATTATATTATCCCACTTAATCACCTCCCCAATTAATTAAATAAATCTCATTTATTTAATTAATTCCCCTTCACATGTCTTAAAATAATTCAAATTAAATATTTAAATTAATCCCTTTCTTATTACCACATTACAACATGTGTCATTTGAGTACAACTCTTCACATGCACAAATAATTAAAATAATTTTATTATTTAAATTATGAGATTCCCACTCACATCCTATTTTTAGCCCCATTCATTGTGTGTCATAGGCACTAAAATCAACTTTTAATCCTAGCTATACACATCACATAATTGAATTTTAATCTTAGTCATCGAATCATATCAGCTCTTGCCTACAAATCCAACCTTACAAAAGCCATTTGAGATCATCTTCTTCTAGCATCCTCACTCTGCCAAAATTCTTCCAAAATTCTTATCTATCTATCTATCCTCTACCATCTATCATATTCATCTTAATGCTATGCTAAAATAATGAGCAACCAAAATTCCTCCATTAATCAAACCTTCAAGATCTTTCATTCTCATGCGAGGTCACAAAGAAGAGCAATGGAGACAAATTGAGTTTAGTGTGGATATGGGTTTGCATTTGCTTGTTAAATATTTGATTTTCATGCTTGCTCATACTCTATTGTGCTAGTTAGGGTTTGATATCTTGTTGTTTTAGTTTTGTATCTAATTTTCCCTAACTACAACAGGTACTTCATTAAAATAAATGTGCTATGATGAAATTTTATTCTTTTAACCCCTTTGTAGGATGATCTCACATGAGTTTTAAGTGTTGGAGCCTCATGCTGAATTTAATAACATGTGGAGATGTGACAATAGTAATTAATTGAAGGACATCTTTCACACTTTCATTAGCTACCATTTTCATTCGCTCTCTTAAACTAGCTTTCCCTCCTTTGGTGTTGCTTATTTCTAGAGTATTCTGCTTTACTTTGTTTGCATCTTAGAAGTCGTGGAGAGTGGTGGAGTTCAAGCCCATTTCAAAATTTTGGAGTGCAGAGTAGGGAAAGGTGGAGAGGTGGAAAAATGGAGTACAAACCATGGAAATTTTGAGTGCCCATGAAGGTGCAAGCCTAGGAAAGACCATTTGAAGGATTTTTGTCACATGAATACCTAGATATAATCTTTAACCTAGACTTCGCAAGAGTTGAAGATTGTGTGTGAACAGTGTTGGGAATTGAAATTACCAGTCCACAAGCAAAGAGGATATTATTTCCTTCCTAGGTTTTGTCCATCTTTCTTTCAAATTTAATGGATTTATTTCATTCTCTAGGGGGTTTAGAAGAAATTGTTGAGAAATTTGTGAAGGATCAATTTTTGGCTAACAATGCACTGTTAAGGGGTGCTCAAGAATATGAAATTTTCAAAGGGAAGGGGTTTATTGGAGTTTTTTTTCCAAGGAAATATCTCAAGTAGCATTGAGGGTTTGTGGAAATTTATGATGCAATCAAACTAGCCTTTGAGCATAGGTATGAAAAAATACTGTTGCAAGCAATACATAAATTTTTTGATTGTCTTTGTACCACCATAGATGTTAACATTAAAGAGAAGTACTATGAAATTTCTTTTCTTCAAGCTGATGCATATCATCCTCCGCTGAATGGCTATTAGGTGAGGTCTTCTCAATTTGTGGATCTTGGGAGGAATGTCCCTTTAGTGCAAGTGGATACAAAATCTATAGAGAGCCAAGGGGAGAATTCTATGGAGATACCTTGCATGGAAGAATGATCCAAGTTGGAAATTTTGCAATTTTGTCACTTCATATTCTTACTATCATGAAATTTCTAGTATACTCTTAGTTACAGCATATGGTAAATGAGATACAAATAATATACTGTTATGGAAAACTAAGCTTTGTAAGTTTTTTTTTGGTTGGTATAGTTGTTGACATGACTGTTGTAAGCCTAAAGTATGAAGTCTATGACGTTTTAAGCATATACATGTCTATGTACATTGCTTGAAATGTCATTTTATCAGGCAGCCAATTAAAAGTCTCTATGTTTTGAAAAGTTAATGCCAGTCTCTATTATGGAAACTTGAATTTTGTAATCCTATTTTAATATAATATAGTATATATGTATCTTGCCTTTTACCTAAAAAAAACACTATGTATATTACTTACAACATCCTTAGTTTGAAAAAGATACATTTATCCAAGGAAAGGTAAGGGTTATATTCTAGAATGATAATATAAACTAATATGATCTCCCTTCTTGGAAAATGCAATAAAAGATAGGTTATGTAATCTAATTTATATTTTGGCTTAGTTTGATATTTAATATGTATATACTTATGTGTGTATATATGCATACATATGTATCACTTTAATATTGATTTTACATTAGATATTAAGGAACTAATTTATTTTTCTTCTAAAAAAAAAATTAGAAGGCAATATAGAATTATCAATAATTTGTAACCTTTTTCTTACTTTAATCTATTTTGAAACAATATTATAGTATAAGAAAATTGTAAAAGAAAAAAAAAATATTATTCCATTGTCTTCTTTAACCAATAGTAAAAGAACTTAATATTTCTAATTATTACAATATTATATTAAAAGAATTTTCAATATTAATTCTTATACAACAATAAGTATATAGGATGAGAAATAAATGATATTTTATTCTCTTTTTTTTCCAATACACCCAATATTATTTCACTAGTAACAAAAATTTTAGGATTGAGAAAATATTCTCATAACACTAGTATATATGACAATAAATTTATTTTTTGCATCTAGACAAAAAGTTTACACTGACATTGCATATTACTTTGTATGTTTTCTCACAACTAGATATAGACATGTACAATACATAATAGACACATTGATATTTAATATTTATATTTCCTCACAAAAATACTCAAAATCTTTCACACATAACAATAAATAACTCTTTTAAAATCCAATTAGAGTTCACCATCGAAACATATGATTGGAAAGCCAATCCACCCCAAGTTTAGGAGATCACAAAAGTAAACCAAGTTCAACAAAAACATTAGACTCATAGATCAATAACACATAATACTACAACAAAATACACACAACATATTTTCCCAATAACCCCAAAGGAGGAAACTAAATAATGATTCTCTCAAGAACCCCATAAGGGGGAGTGCGGGACATATCTTGTGAGGAAAACTAGAAAAATAAATATGTTACAACAATCACTTCTCACAAATATCTTGTGAGGGAAACCTTAGGAAGACATTTGAAGAGGAAAAGAAACAATTAATGGATATGGTTAACCTGCACTACAACTAGGAGATCAAGGTGACCAACACGTTAAAAAATATGAAATAGTTTTTTGTGTCTGTACTATTTTTTATATTTGTGACCTTTGTTGTTAGTTCGTTGTTTTTTGGTTGTTGGTTTTATTTTGGCTACTGCTTTTGCTTTAATGGCTATCTCTTCTAAGCAACTTTTTGGTCTAAAGTGATGTAAAGGGTATCGGGTCCCTTCAAAACCTATTTTTCCAATATAATCAAAATAATCACTTCTCCAACAATCCACCACCCATAACCTCCACAAAAAAAACATCCATATCACAACTTCCACAACACATATATTCAACTATTTCATTCAATGAATTATATGGGTACTCATACCCATCAATTTTGTCCAAGAAAGGGTCTCAACTCACTCAACCCCATTTACTTGGAGTTCTCTCAAATAAATGGGGAGATCCTAATCCAACCACCCAACCCAAACACAAAACCATACAAAGAAAAACAATAAACAACAACAAAGAAAGCACATAGATGTCAACCCAATCTCATTTATACATTCTCTTTTATAAAAAAGTAACAAGAAGATGACAATCTACCTTGTAAAGTCTTCAAACACTTAAATAAGGCTGATGTAACTCAACAACCAAATATTTTCTAAGATCCTACTCTAAGCAACCAAGTTTTTCTCTCAATCTTCTCAAACTCACAAGAACTCTCCATCCACAAAAAAAAATGTAAAATAAAAAATCCCTTTTCCCATTCTCAATTGAGAATTAAATAGATGCTTAATTCTCCAATAATTTTAATGTGAAGGTCACATTTTTCACCTTCACATTCAATCTCTAAACACATACTAAGTTGTGTCTCACACATGTGTGAGAAACTTCTTGAAACCACTTATATTTCAAGACCTTCCAAATTGCTCTCTCAATTGTGCATGGGAAAAGTATTATGGGATATTCTTCATCAAGGATCTTCTATGTGTCCCCTAAGGAGTGGTTCAAGAATTCTCACAACTTTATCTCAACCAAAATATTCAAATTTCATCATATTAAAAATGGAAATGGAAAGGGGTTCAAAATTTAGACATGGCTTAATTTATACCTTCCAAAAAGGCCTTAACCCTTAGTCCTATGGCTCAAGGTTTTAGAAAAACCAAAGTAAGATGAAATTTAATATCACCTTAAATCTTTAGAAAGTATAAATAAAAAAATTGACACTTAATATGACATTCCCTTCCACTACTTGACCCAACCAAAATAACACTTAATAGACATAATTTTTACATCACGAAACAATAAATGTCACAACATAGAAGAAAAATTCCACATCACAAAGATACTTTTTACATTATAAAAGACCTTAATCCCTCCATATGGACAAGGATCAATCTTTACTAGTTATTCACATATTAGATTAACTACCATGCAACCTAGTTTCCATTAGCAATGGAATCCTTGCATACTCAATTACAACTATTAGTTTGTCAAAATGGAGCCAATAGTTGAAGCAACAAGAAATTATAATTTTTTGGAATCAAAATTCAATCAATTCAATTAATCATCTAAATCACATATCAATAACATTCAATTCTATGTGAACATAGTTTCTAGGCATGTACTCTATAAATTCACACAATAAACTAATGTGTCATGAAATAAATCATAAATTAAATTACTCTTCGCATGAGAAAGGAAATCAATTGATAAATTTATCCATTCACATGAGAATCATCATATCCATAATCAAATTAACCTATGTATTTATCTATACCATCAACCATAATCAAATAATGTAATAATGGGTCCACCAACAAAATAATAAACCACAATATAAAATTTCCAAGGTGATAATAGCTCAATATTCATGAAGGTGGCACAAAAATAGTACAATAATTATTCATTGATGAATGGGTCTAATAAGGTTTTCACATAGGATGGAACTAGTTGATGAGTTCAAAAAATGTCACATCTAATTCATCGGAATAAAGCCCTATTCTCTCCTAAAATTAGTATTAAAAGTGGATTTAGATACAATTTTAAGAATTGATGGCTTATTAAGTTAGAATATGGAGTATATTTGGTCTATTTATTAGAATTATATTACAATAGAATTGTTAATATTTAATAATTACTAGAAAATAAAATACAATATTGTGTATATATAGGTCAATAACAACCAAGAATACAAACATTAAGTTTTCAATAGATAAAAATTCCATAAAGATCAACTGGAAAAAAAATATTTAGTATGCTATATAATTGACTCTAAAAATTCCTTAAAGATCAACTGTAAAGACCCTAAATTACCTAGTCAACTCTAAAAAATATGGTCGATCAAATTTAGGCACATTTATGGCATGTGATAACTCCAAAAAATCACAACTAAATCTAAAAAACACATTTCTTAGCTTTCATTACCTACTAGATGGTCCCAAGATTTCACCATCATAAATATCACTTAGATGCAATAAATGTTAAATAAACCAGTCATATTAGAGAGATTCTTGTGAACTACTCTTTTAATATAAATAACTTCTTCCAAGATTATTGTCTTAAAAGTGTCTTCTTATGTATCTGTACATTCTTTTTCCAATACTCAATTCTTCAATTTTGATTAAACTACCTAATCTTCCTTCAAAGAACACTCTAAGAACAGCAAATATAGTTAATACTTACCGTAGAAATCTGTTAAAAGAGTGTATATAGCTCACAATACATGGGGATAACGTAGCAGCTCGCATCCCCTGAATAACATTAAATTTACATTCATATTTCTTCCCAGAAATCGTCCAAGTTCCAGGCAAGTATTTCAACATTCTCCTCCATGAAGTGGCAAACAGAAGAGGAGGTCAAACATTATCATCGGCCATGACATCCTCTGTTGTTGTTGGCAAGATCACTGGAATCTCCTTGAGAACTGGAGGAGGGAGATTGTGAGATGAAGGAAGAGCAAGTGAGGATATCCAAGGGCAGGTATTACCACATAATTTCTCAGCTTTGCGTCGCTTGGCCACCGGCTTGAACAGCGCAGGCTTCTCAGTCGACTTTCTCTTGTCATCATTGTTAATTTTGTGGGCCAGATTATCTGAGTTGGGCATTCCTGTTAATTGCTGCACCACATCCTTGAAATGGAATATATCTGTGGTTACAAATTGGACGTCCAGCATGAATTTATAAAGTAGATATTTTGCAGGGAAATGAGAGAATAGGTTTGTCCAGCATGAATTCATAAATGTTTTACGTATATGGAAGAAATGTCCAAGGGTTCTGACACGCGTCACACATCAGGAATGTTCTCCAAGGACAATTAAATTTATAATTTTGTAGCAGACCTATTTCCTAGGTCGATGACTCAGGCATAAGTTCATAAATGACAGGCTGCTCGTATTGTCAGACGTAGACTGGTTTGGTACAACCTATTGTTACTTATTTTGTGCACACGTTGACTCAAGTATTGTTGTTATTGTTGTTTTTGTTGCTGCTGTAGCAGCTTGTCTTTTTTTTTTTTTGTTTTTGACTACTCAGGGGTATCCCCGCGGCCCAGCCCAGCGCCCAGCAGCGCGTATCTTGGGTACCTGAGGCGAGCTGAACCCAAGACCTCGGGGAGCAAACCCGAGACTTAAGCCTCCGCTGCTGACCGTACAGGCGCGGGCCGAAGCCCAAAAAATGGTATGACCTAATGGTGGCCTATTTGGCCATGTATTCTCGTTGATGTAATTTAAAATATTAAATCTATCAAGTCTTGGTCCTTTTTAGAATTTTCTCTTGTTTTAATTTTAAATATGTCATCTCAGTCTTGCTCTTCTAATTCAAATCTTCTAGATCATTCAAATAAATTATTTATTTGAAGAGAAAACTTAAGATATTAATGATTATGAAAAAGTCTCAACCAAAATTCTTTATCAAATAAATATATTAGGCTTGACCTACTATATCATCAAATGAGTTCAACATCTTCATCTTGTGTGTTTCTAGTCTTTTTACCTCAACAATAAGTTTTAACTCCTAATCAATGAAGTTTTGTAATTTCCTCTACACACAACAAACCTCCAAAATGTTTTTATACATCTAATATGTCACAAAAAGATTTACTCGCACATACAAGTGAGATTAATAATTCAATAACAATAGAGGAGGACTCTAGTTCACGACTAAATGATGTCAAAATGATTATAACACATTAATAGATTTATGAAGGATATGAAAACTTGATCATCAAACATTATATTCTATTTTATTTAATCATTGTATTATCAAATTCAAGTTCTCCCACATCAATCACAACATATTAGTGGATAGAATGACAAAATTGATAATAGGCAAATAGGGGGCCACATGTGCAACTTAAACAACATTTTGTTTTAATACACAAGTCTCAATCATACTCCACACAATTACACAAGGGTGAAAACACAATAGTTCTCCCTACTTTTTAGTATTACCAAACAAATTGTCAAAAATTTAAAGATAATGTAAACTACTAATTTGTATAATTTTCTCTATAGATTCAATTTATATCTTTTTAAAAAAATTAAAAATAGAAAATGACATTTTTTGTTACGTTTCAATAGATTTTTTATGATTATAAAATTATTTATAATGATTAATATTTTACCATAATGCACAACTCTTACTACAAATAAAATCTTTATAGGATTTCTTGGAATTAGATCATTTACTTCAATATCTAGAGTACTTTATTTTTTACAATTTTTATTGAATATTTTATGTCTATTAATTTTTAGCTTTTAATGATTATTGATAAAAGTTTTCCCCTTTTTACTATTATTGGGCCACAAAATTTAACATATTTCAATGTTTTGTGTGTTTCATTAATTATACCAAAATAAATGTCAAAAAAATGTATGATAATGTAAACTAATAATTTGTGTCATTCTCTTTAGATTCAATTGATATTTTATTTAAATTTTTTAAAAATAACATTTTTTGGTACTTTTCAATAGATATTTTTAATGATTTTATTATTATTTATAATGAGTAATATTTTACAATAATGCATGGCTCTTACTACAAATCAAATCTTTCTAGGATTTCTTGGTGTTAGATTATTTACTGAAATATCTAGTGTAAAAATGTTTTTGATATTTTTATTGAATTATTTATTTATTAATTTTTAATTATTACTAACAAAAAATGACCTTATTTTCAATTTGTCTTATTGTCTCAAACAAAGATCTTTAGTTTTTGTAATAGATGTGCCTTTCTTATACAATAAATAAAATAAATAATATTTAATAATTATTAAATATTATATTTTTTGAAAAGTTAATTGTGTGTGTTGCATACTCATAAAATCTCATTCTTGGTGACTTTTTTTAACCCTTGCATGCATGAAATGAAGTAGAATGTTTTATCATCTAAAGTTGCAACATATAGATAGGTGGGGAAAAGGTTGTCACAAGGGTGATACATAAACATATTCAATCTAAGGGGGTTTAAGCAAATCCTAAAAATAGGGCCTAAAAATGACAAATGGAAGCATATTAAGCAAAGTTTACCTCTTGACAACCAATAGGGTGGCCTTCACTATGTCAATCAAACCTCTCAAAATTTTGTGAAGGCTTTTCTTAACTAATTTAAGGGGTGCTTCAATACTAACACTTTTAGAAAACTCTACCTAATCTATTGAAACTAACATGAAAGTACACTTTCATGAGAGTGAACCTTATAAAAATAAAGGCTATGGTGGAGTCTACCTCTATTAGTCCTCTTGTGAGATTTCAAGCATGAATCCATATTCAAATACTAATAAATAATAGGTCATAAATTTTATCTATGTTTAGAAATTAATCTAAATCAAAGCATATCGATTAAAACCTATTGGATGGTGGCAAAAGGTGAATGGAAACTCAATGAGACAAGCTGGTTGGGAGAATGATTTTGTGAAAAATTTATTGATTTAATATAAAAGGGTTTTGGGGATTCAATAAGGACTAATATAACAATTTCAAAATAAAAATTTAAATCATTCTAATGAGGATTTTGTATGGTAATGGATTACAACTCTAAAAGTGTCACAAAAAGGCTTGAATTCATAAAAGAGTTAGTAGGAAAAACACTAAAAAAAAATTAAAAAATGGCTTCATGATGGATTGAAGGTATAAAAAATTAAATTACAAAAGTGATTTGATAGTGGATTTGTAAAAGTCAAGTGAAAATGGTAACACACTATGCTAAAGGTTTGAATAATGGAAATGGGGGAGATGAAAAAATGGATCAAAAAGGTGATGTGTTTATGAATTGTGATGGCTTGGAAGGGTGTGAGAGAGAGGAGGATCCTACATAAAAACTAGATAAATAAACTCATTTCAAACAAAATAAATAAATAAATGAAAATGGTTTACCCCATCGAAATCTTTAGAAATCAACCACCTATTATGAACGATCTTATAGTAGGGAGACATCTATCTAGCCCAAGAATGCACTAATCCATCTTCCTCATCATGCATGATGAATAACTGTTAATTTTTTAACTCAATTATTAAGTTTTAAATTTTTAGTTTTTTAAACTACACTTTAAGGAAACTGATGTAATAAACTGTAGAGGAAATTGAAGTGGTTTTATTTCTTTTTATATAGATATTGTATTAAAATTTTTAATAGAAATTATAATTAATGGATGTACAATTTATATTTTTTATGAATTATTTTTCCGCTTTAATTTATAATTTATATAAAAATATGATAATATAATTTTTATTTAAAAAAAAATCATAAAATAAATCATTTATTTTACAATTTTTTTTATTCAATTAAATATGAAATATAAAATATGAAATATAAAATATAAAATATAAAATATAAAATATAAAATATAAAATATAAAATATAATTTAAAATATATAATTTAATAAATATATTAAATATTCAACTTAATTTGAAAAGTGGAGTTAAATATATTAAATTTTATATTTTGCATATATTAAATTTTATATTTTATATTTTACATATATGAACAACTTAACTTGAAAGGAGAGTTGAATATATTAATGTTATATTTTACAAATTAAGTTGAATATTTAATATATTTATTAAATTTAATAATTTTATATTTCATATTTCAAATTAAAAAATCTATAAAATGTAAAATTTAAGATTTAATGTCAAATATAAAAATAAAATTAATTTTGTGAAAATAATTTTATTTTTTATATTTACATTAAGTTAGAAAAAATAATTCATTGTACATCCAGTAATTATAATTTCTATTAAAACATTTAATACAATATCTATATAAAATAATAATAAAACCACTTTAGTTTTCTCTATAGTCCCTCACATCGGTTTCCTTAAAGTGTAGTTAAAAAAACTAACAGTTTAAAACTTAATGATTGAGTTGAAAAAAAATAGTTATGCATCATGCATGAGGAAGATAGATCAGTGCATTCTCGGGGTTGGATAGTCACTATCACCATCTAATGGTGGGTTTCCTTATTAATTTTGTGTTTAAGGTATGATTTATGATGGATAAAGGTGAGTCTTTCATGCCCAAAGTTTTACATGTGGACATATATACAAAACCCTATTTTGTAATACCAAATATCACCTTGTAATGTGTTTAATGTGATTTACTAATGTGTGCATGTGTAATGTCATTAACAACCACACTGATTGAAGGAAAGGGAAGGGAAACATATTTTTGGGTGTGGAAGAACCTATTTTTCTCACCTTATGATGAAGGTCAACTTGATTCAAGTTACTAGGATCAATCCTCTAATGGTTTTCTATGTGGGATGAAGGAGGCCAAGTCTTGAAGACAAGACCTAGGACCTGATGTAGTCAAGAAAGAGGAACCTTATCAAGCTACCCAATCTAGCAACAAAACCACTTCAAATTCAAATGCACACAAAATATTATTACCAAGCAATATAAATCTACACAATTTAAATCAATTGCAATTCAATTACAAATTTATTAATTTTTTACTCCTAATTGAAGGAAAAATAAATTACAAATTTAAATCATTCGCTTGTATTTCGAGCTACACTGGAATCCCAACATCCTTGCATCCTCTCTATTATTCCAGTATCAAGATTCAAGTGACAATTTTTTTTTGCACTTTGCAATGAATCACCACGACCAAAAATTCAAAATTATGTTATTTTTTTAATTCCCCTTCTATCTATCTCTACAACTTCCAACAATTTCAACACCCCCTTTTCTAGCCAACAAGTCTAAATTTTTTTATATCCCACACCCTTGTCACAACCAACAGTAACATGGAAAGTGGTTTGAATTATTTTTAATTTTCTTCTAGAAACCTCTACGCCTCCCTCTCCAATGCCTTTTAATTCCCCAAAATGTCAAAATAATTCCATGATGAATTTTTTTATTTTCTTTTACAAATTTAGTTTTTAATTTTCCTTTCTCCTTTTTTTAAAAATATGATGTCTCCTTGCTAGGAAATTTTGGAAACAAATTATAAAATACAAATATTAAAAAATTTAATTGTTGGACACATGAATTCGAATAAAGCAAAGGAGCTAATAAAAAAATTGAATTTCCTCTATTTTTCCTAGCAACTCACTTGAAATTTTGTCAATTTGTGACAATAATTTCATCAAAGTTTTATCATGCTTGCAAACACTAAAATTTCACCTAACACCAAAATAAAACAATTAACCAAAATAAAAAATGAGATAAAATATGTTTTTGGGTTGATGCAAATTGCCTGTGGACCCGGATGCTCCTACATCAAGCACACCAGGTAAGAAAATTTGTGAGCTTGGGCTCACAAAATGGAGTTGAGTATTAGAACTATTCTTCCAAGTTGCAAACAACTTAACCCACCATAATCTATCCTCCTCCACCAAAAACATTCGTCCTCTTCAACCTCTCTTCTTACCATACAAACGTAATGGATTCCCTTGAGCTGTACCTCAACCCTTACCACCTCCATGATTTGCTTATCCACATTTTCAAATTTAAATTAATGCCCTCCAACAGATATTTCATCATTATAAAAATCAAACTTTACCTCTACTGCTAAAATTTTGTCTCTTTCACTTTCAGCTGCAACATCTCCATCTTCATCATTCATCACCACCATCTTCTTTGTGTCCTCCAAAGGACTCACCACTATTGGAGTATGGATAAAAACTGAGAGGGGGGATGAATCAGTGTCTGAAGGACAGACCTAAAAATTTAAACCTTTGAATTTTGGCAAAGACTTTTTGGTTCAGATATCCTTTCAACAGAGTAGAGTAATTACTTTGAAAGCATTCATGAAAGAGGTAAACAAAAATATGACAACATTGACTCAGTTCATTCAGGTAGCTTATGTCAATGTAACTTCTAAGAGATATCTTGCACTTGACTGATGTTGTTTAACAATCAAGCAGGATGACAAATCAGGTGCAACTCATAAGATTGTGTACATGAAGACCAACATCAATGAATCACTTTAAGATCGCCACATTTTAATGCAGTTGAATGACATATGATAAGTATTGAGACAACAAAAAGCTTTAGCACATTATGACAGATTGAAACATAACAATCTTGAACTATGAATCCATGAATGAACATGTGATGTGATAGACTAAATCCTTTTCATCACAAAATGCAAAACATTTTTGGTTAAATAGAACTTTTAAACCAGTTTGCAACATATGATTGTGAAAGTACTTATAACATTGCAATAGCAAATCTCATTAACATTGCAGGAATAAGAACTGATAATAGACATTAATGCATCTGATAACTTATGAAAATAAAATAGACATGAAAAACAATCACACCAAGACTCATCACATAACACATTATATTTCTTGAGTGGAAAACCCTCTTGGGGAATAAAAACCACTCTAAAAATCTCTCTTTATTTACTTAGATCACCAACTCCTTTACTTTTCAGGAGCATCAACTTCACAAAAAATAGAAGTACCAACTTCATAAGATATAGGAGCACCAACTCCTTTACAATGCAACACAATTATAGTATTCAATCAAAACCCTAGAAGTCCAATATGCAATCCTAGAATTTCAATAGAAGACTATAAAATTTTTCAATAAGCACATTGAAGAATGTTGTATGATAATGACACCATCTTCCTTTATACAGATATTTGAGATTCAAAAGGATTTTCAATGTAATACAATTTCTTGTCACTGTAAGAATTAAGCTTGATGTCTCACAAAATTCCTCTTCACAGTAAATTGATAAATGCCAAAAAACCATCTTATAAAGATGCAAGAAAACCTCTGTATAGATTTTATGTAATTGTCAAAGCATCCTCGAGTTGGGATTTCAATGGAAAACCCTAGATAATTCTTCTTAAACAAACCCTTTAACAAAATAAAATCATTATAGTTACAACTTGAGAATCATCCTGAAACCCTAAAGGGTTTTAATCATAATTACCAAAGATTAAGTCCTTATCAATAGTATTTTCAAAACCAAAGTTTTACTAAAACAATAATAAAAATTTAATCAAAACCATTCTTAATAATGTCTTAAAGATCGTAAGCCACAAATTATTTTTTGTTCATTTCCTGATTCTGGTGAAATAAAAATTGAAAGTATGCCTTAAAAACCTGATGACTGTCCAGCTAAAACTTCCACTATTGTTTCCTTGTCCAAACACCCACAGTCATACCTTTTCCAAGCTCAAAGTTACTCCATATTCTCACCAAGCTCATATAGTGAGCTAATTTACAAATCCATAGCATGTCAGCTGAGAAAAACTCAACGCATGTGCACATAAAACCATACCATTGACATCATAATAGCCAATAAGTTGTCAATGCCACATGTGTATGAAATGTCCATGATTGTTGTCGTTGCAATTCACAAGTGTCTATTGAACCAAAAGTGACTGATTATTAACAATGTGATTGTTGATAATCAATAAACTTGATACCATGTTAAATAAAATAATGGTGTCTCCACCATGTGACTTTAAGAAAAATAATACCATATTTTTATTGTGATCAACATGCCAAAATGTTGATACCTCATGTGGTTTCTTTAAAGCTCGAAACTATATTAAAATGAGGCCAAGCAAAAACACAAATCATCTTGATCAAGATAACCTCCACCTTGTTTAAAATAATAAAACCTTTAGAGCCCAATACCTTTGACAAGTGATGTAAATTAAACATACTTCTAATGTCGATGCTTAGGCCTTTAATAACAAATACTTTAAAACCTTAAAAACAAATATGATACAAATGGTGAAACATTCAAGGCCTTTATACTTTATGAGATACAAGTGATAGGATCTATAGACCTTTTTAACCTTTTAACTTGAAACCTTATCACAATGTAAGCATAACCAATATCATAGAATCATTAATTGCACGAGATCTTATGACAATGTAATCCAAATGCTAGAATCACCCAAGGACTAAAATGGAGAGAACACCTGAATGATCAAGCTGAGAGGCCAACATCTGTTATGTCTAAGATAATGTTCATGCTGCAGGTCTTCATCAACATCTAACTGAGTTCATATAATAGTTATCACCTTATCACATAGACAATATAGAATATACATATAAATGGAAAAATATAAGTCTTGTAATCTACATTTTTATATAAACACAAGATATGTCAGCATATACCAAATATGTAGAACCATCCAATAACACATGGAGACTTCAACACACTTGCACAAACATATCATCTTATGTGTCTTGTGTACAATGTATACAATCTACGCAAACCATCAACTGCATTTATCAAATGTATCTTCCCTATATATCTATCTTGTATCACCATATGCACAATCATCAAATCATCAACTATATCATCAAGTCATCAACTGTACCATCATTGTCTAAGAACCAGTTTTTTCATCAAGAACAAACCACATATCAAAAACAACTGAAAGCCAACAAACTCCCCCGTTGTCCTTTATGGAAAAACAAATATTATCTCCCCCCCTTTTTGCCTCAATGAGAAAGAGTGAAAGTAGAGAATTGTGAGATTCCATGAAGATAAACAATTGAGAAGCCAACCAACTATTCAACACAATAACCAGTTGCAAGTAGAACAATATAACAAACTAAATATGCAAGAGAGATGTGAAGAAACAAGATCCCCTATCTGATATGCATTAAAAACCTTGTCTTTCCCTGAGGTGTTGACTTCCTTTGCAATATTATATCAAAAATCTATAATATTGAGTAAAGATTCTGCAAAAACTTCAAGACTGGCACTAACTATCCTCTTATTTGATAAGGCTACCAAACTCTATCATAGAACTTTCTAAAACCACTGTAACAAGTACCAAATAATTCTAACATAGATGGCAAGTGCTAAGACTATGATTGTCCAAGAGAATGAGTTCAAACACTATTATTCAACTTTGTGCAAGGCATTACAAAAAACATTAAACATAAAACTAAATTATCATTTTTTAAAACACTATCACTTCACATATCTTTCAAGCATCATATCAACTATCCAAATCTTCATGAAAACCATGTTAGCAGACATTACATATCAACTATTACAATATCACTGAGTTGTGTTCTTATGAACATCAATTATCATTCATTGCCATTGCAAGTTCCATCTAACTTTTTCTTCTTATATCCTTTTTTGTCAAACATGTTATCTCCAGTCCTATTCTTTAAGAAATGATAACACTATCACAAGGCATTTGTAAGAATAAATGGTCAATACAAAGAGTAACCACAGCGCATTCTATTTTGATTCATCATCATATTATTAGATATATATGAGATAATGTTCCTGCACTCACCACTCCACTGTATATAGGAAAGAAGCGATTGAGCAAGAAGACTCTGTACACTATCCAATTACCCTTTAAAACTTTGATAGATCATTAGCAAGCTGATAATGTCACTAGAATCATAAAAATAACTGTGCCTTTTGGTCTTAATGTTAAATCAGATCTGAATCTTTTATTCCACTAACTTTTCAAGAAAACTCAAGAACTACATTAGATTTCCAAAGTAAAACAAGGCCACTAAAACTTAAGACATATCTAATACCACTAACAAACCATTCACTATAAATATGAGTTGTGATTATGAAACTTGTACAGTGGAGCAATCAAAATTCCAAGTAACTTTACTAACATTGTAGCAACAAGAATGACGTGATAAGTTGTCATTCAACATTATTACTGTACTTGACCACAACACTTGCATAAGAAATCAAGAATGTCTCAGTGCATCAAGAAGTGATCCAACCAGTATCCTCTGCACCTGTAACTTTTTTAAGTTCTAAAATTTTTTTAACACCCATTACCATGAAAGAAGAGACAAAATGTATAAATATATTTACCTTTACTGATTCTTCTGAGAAACACTGACCTATCATAATGTAGAGAACCCAGACTGTCAGTGCTAGATAATCTTTGTTAATACTGTCAACTCCTTACAAAAGGCCAAACATTGTTGTCAGAGATGAACACAAAAAATTATGAAAAAGTATCAAATTCATAAGGCAGGAGAAGACCACTGTTATTCTTAACCACAATTCCATTCATCACATCAATTCCATAAGCATGAAGCATGATCAGAGATCCCATGCAACTCAAATAATCAGACACCAAACCATTTTTGGCTTTGTCCTATTCACTGTTTTGTCTCATTTGAACACAATATTGTTTGTCAAAAGTTTTTCCTAGTCAACTTAAACAAGATTATCATTATCAAATACAGTGCAGTGAGAGCCAAGCAAGAATAGCATTGATTCAACTATATTGCACCAAGAACAAGTATGAGTGCCAATACAAGAACCAAGCACCCAAGAAAAAGAAAAAAGATACTGTATAGACATTTCCAAAACTATGTAATCATGACTAACACTGATCAACTACCATGATCAAGAATACTAGGCATTCTTTATACCAAACAAGCACCTATTTATTGTTACACTTATCTGTCATAAAGATCACATACATGTTCTTTCCTAATCTTGGGAGCACCTTCTAAACTGATTAGACACCTTCAAAATTTCTCTAAGGAGTTGAAGAGTAATACAATAACCAACTCCCCCTTACCTCATGTTGACCTTTCATGCAACAGTTGACCCCTTTTGTGCAGTATGCACTAGTTTAGTATTTTCATTTTCTAGGTCTTTTTTCTTCTCCAAACTTGTAAGGGCCCTTTATTTTTCTTGGTCAATGCATCTACATTGTTATTTTAAAATGATGCCTTCAACTTACTCCTACACTGTTATGCCTTATGCCCAAGTTTATGAAACTTAAAGCATGTGATATTATAACCAACTTGAGGAGTAAAGAAATCATACTTTCTTGACATTCCAAAACTTCTATTATCATATCTTCCATACCTCCTACAACCTCTTTTACAATTTCTTGCTTTATGACCATAAGCATGACAACAATAGCAGTAGCCATGAAATTGAGAGTGGTTATAAAGTCTGATAAATGGAGGTCTTGATGGTCTTTTTATCCTTTCATCAACACATTTATCTTCTATCTGAGCAACAACAATATGGTGACCGAGATCAACCTTCATTCTTGGTGTTTGCTTGACTATAAACCTCTTTCCATATGCAGTAGAAAACAATGTCTCATGTTTAGATTATTTTGTAGAGCTTTGTCCAACCTCATATCCCACTCTTGTAGGATCCTTAGAATTCTTTTGTCTACCCAACATCTCATTCAATAGATTAGTACTACGATCAATTTTTTATTTTTACCTGATTGAGCCTTGACACTTTCAAGCTCTTTCCTTAATGCAACTACTTCTCCTTCAAGTTTTAGACATTCAATATTTTTAACCTCCAAATCAGACCTTACAACATCTACTATCCTCTTACATTCTTCAATTTCAATTTTCTGACTTATAATCATGACATCTTTAAGAGTTAGTTCTTTTAACAAGGAATCATTATCTGAACATTTCTTCAATGAAGCAACCTCATTTTATAGTTTATTACACAATTCATCCTTGTCTTTTAACTTGACTTCCAATCCCTCTACAGTTCTTTTTCTATCAACCATTTGAGCTTTCAAAAATTCAATAATCTTTTTAGCATCATTATGATTTTGAATTACAACTTTATTGACATCACCACTTTCTTGTAAGCATATCTTGAGATCTTGATTTTCTTTTCTAAGCCTCTTAAGTTCATCTAAGGTAGCAAGCAGTTCTTCTTCCAAATTAACCTCAAACTCATCACCTTCACATTCCTTTTCACTTACTACGTAATCACCTTCTTCTCCAACTACAGGACCACTTTTAGTATCAACTGGCAAGGATATTTCTTGAGACAAAACTTTACTATACTTGATAGGGGTTGGTTGATCAACTTTTTGCTTGACACTAGTGGCTTTATTTTGACCTTTGTTTCTTTTGCACTTAGCCATAACAAAAACTCCACGACCAGGAAACCCTAAGTTGATTAGACTTATGCACGGGTATGGCTCTGATACCACTTGTTGGAGTATGGAAAGACACTGAGAGGGGGGAGTGAATTAGTTTCTAAAGGACAGGCCTAAAAATTTCAACCTTTTAATTTTGGCAAAGAATTTTCGGTTCAGATATCCTTTCGACAGAGTAGAGTAATTACTTTGAAAGCATTCATGAAAGAGGTAAACAAAAATATGACAACATTGACTTAGTTCATTCAGGTAGCTTATGTCAATGTAACATGTGAGAGATATCTTGCACTTGACTAACGTTGTTTAACAATAAAAGCAAGATGAAAAATTAGGTGCAACTCATAAGACTATGTACATGAAGAACAACATCAATGAATCACTTTAAGATCACCAGATTTTAATGCAGTACAATTCACATACAGATAAGTATGCCCCCTTTTCAGCCAGAAGCAAATGTTTTTAACCTAACTTTTAAACAGTAACATATGGTTGTCAATTATTTATAAATTTGCAATCCAGCAACCACATGCCTCCCTCTCCAATGTCTTTTAATTCCCCAGAATGTCAAAATAATTCCATGAAGAATTTATTTCTTTTCTTTTAAAAATTGATTTTTTAAATTTTCCTTCCTCCTTTTTTTAAAAATATGATGTCTCCTTGCTAAGAAATTTTGGAAACGAATTATAAAATACAAATATTAAAAAATTCAATTGTTGGACACATGAATTTGAATAAAGCACGGGAGCTAATAGGGCGGGTGCATGAAGTTGGTTTACACTTTTGTGTCCAAATTCAAAAAAAGATTGGAAATGACATAACGTGAGCACGTTATGTCAATTGAAAAGAAAAAAAAAAGTGAAAGCTATTCATTTTCTCTTGTCTATTTTTCTGCTCTACCCGTGGCCAAAAACCCACATTTTTGCACTCGCATTCTAGGAGGAGGCATTCTACAAAATTCATCAACAATAGTTTCTTTTACTTTACAAAGATGGCACCACGATGACAAAGAGGTGTAGGAGGTAAGTATTGTTTGCTATTTGTTTTGAATTTCTTAGTTTCAAGTTGATTTTATTTGTTTTAGGTTAGATTTGATTATTTTTATTTAATTTGTAGGAGATGCAAATAATCCTGGAAATCCTCAAAATTGTCAACAAGAAGAACAAGCAAATCCTCCTCAACAAAATCAACCTCCCCCACCAATCACTCAACACCCTCTTGGCACTCAACAAAATGAGGAGTGAAATTGAGAACAAAAAAAATAAAATTGAGGATCTTATCAGTAGGTTGAGTGATCCAAATGATTCAACCGCAGAAAGAATAACACTAGAAAATTCAATGAAAGAGATGTTAAAAAATGTAGATTCAATAACCCAACAAATAACAGGATGGCAAGATAGGAGGCAAACAACTAGGGCATATTATGTAGATAAACTATCATATAAACAAATAAAAGATTTAAAAATTACTAAATGTGATTTGTGCTCTTTATTCATTAACCCTAGAATAAATCAAAATCTTAGCCTCAATGCGAAGAGGTTTCCTATTCATTGATGCCACCACTAAGAGATTAGGAACCATTTTTATGATAGGTGGTACTTGGTCTTTGATTACCCACTGTGCAAAAATTGTGAAGTCCCCCAATATTTTCTTAGGAAACTATACAGTGAGTTTGTATTGAACCAAATCCCAAATTATTTTGATATGAAGGAGTTTGGTGCAGGAGCACCTAGGAAACACCCCTAGGAAACA